>VXBB01024392.1:11120-123276 GCA_013399915.1 Illadopsis cleaveri
TTTTTGTTTTTTGGTTTTTTTTTTTTTGGGGTTGGTTTTTTTTTTGGGGGTTTTTGTTTTTTTTTTTTTTTTTTTGGTTTGGTTTTTTTTTTTCAGCCAGGTAACAATCTTGCCTGAAGAACTATAGCCTTAATCATTTCATATTCATTAATTAAAGTAAGCCTTTTTTCATATTTTGAAGTTTTAGCTTAGGTTTTGAACTCAGGACAGCTTTCCAGAGCAGCCAGTCATGCTTTGAGGGGGACACATTTAGGGTCGTTTTAAACTTTGAATTTGTTATATATCAGAATTTGGAAACTAAAATATTATATTATCTGTGGTAGAATTTTAAATGAGCATAATTTGGTGTGCAGATGCTTGCACTACTGAAGTAGTATTTGTGTAACACAGTGTGATAGAATCTACATAGAAAGTGGAGAAGTGCTGAGAAAACAAAAGAAATTCAAAATTTCCCATTCTTCTGTTTGGAAGGAGTGGGATTGCATGCCAGTGAGTTACATGTATTAAGTTTCCTCATATATCAGATCTCAGTACAGGTATCTATTTCACTTGTCATTATTTCAGAACGACTTGCTTAATGCTACGTTATTTTCCTTTTCCACATGATAGACTCAAAGTACACTTTGTTATTTACTTCTCTAAAAGAAGTGCAGACCTTGCCATAGATAGCTGTGTAGTCATGCCTTCCATTTTAGCCTGCTGATAAAGTATGTCTATAACCATTTTCTAATAAAGATACAATAAAATTACAAGAGAAGTTAAAGTCCACATCTTCAGAAATGCTGTCAGCATGCCTGAGACCTCAGAGGGCTTTTGTTCTGTAAAATCCTACTGTAATTTACCTTTGGAAGGAAGGAAGCGTTGGCAATCACAACCATTACAGGGTGTAACTGGTGCTGAGCCTGCTACTTTACTGTCAGATCTGCAGACATCCATAAAATGACTCACCTCAATACAGCTGTTCAAATTAAATAACTGCAAGATAGGGCCATGGTTTGCTTGAACAACAGTTAATAATTTTGTACTGATCAGTATATAGCCCACTGATCAGTAAGCCAGCCGAATTTATAGTAGTGTTATTTGCCTTATAAATACAGAATTACAAGCAACCAAGCTATCTCTGCTTTCCTTGACCTTGTTTGTCATCTTTTCCCATATCTTAGGTGTTTGTTTTCTGAAGCAGTAAACATTATTAAGTTTCACTGCATGTCTGTATATCGTACATGTTGCTGGTGTCGTAGTCTTCCTATTTGGTACCAGCCAGTACAGACATACCACTGGTTCAGTATAAACAGTAGATTCAGAATTTGTATGCTCTGCCTTATCCTTAGCCAGCAAAGTACATAACCAAAGTGTGTGCAGTTTTGTAAATTAGACTGTTGGGATACATCGAGCATTAAATGATTATAAATCACAATTTTTTTTTTAAAGATACAGTTATAAACCAAAAGTGTGAGATTATTATTTTACATTAGCAAACTACTCAGAGCAAGTGAGGGCCATTTTTTATTTTCTTGCCTCTGTAGTTTTAGTTTTTGATAAAAATTGCTGTTGGGCATTTGTAATTATATAAATGCACATATATAAAATTTTTGATAAAAATTACTGTTGTGCATTTGTAATTATATAAATGCACATATAGAAAAATTTTGATAAACATTACTGCTGTGCATTTGTAATTATGCAGACTAATTTCTGATGAACATCTGTATTTCCCTGATAAGAGCTGCAAGCTGTAGCTGTGTAATGCTTACTTTTCAAATATATTTGTAAAAGCATGAAGCATTTCTTAGCTTCAGATAAGGAGGATGTGACGTGTACAGGGTGTTCTCATACCTTATCTGGGAGCAGTTTATCTTAACCAGTTCTGTCTCTTGGTCTGGAGTGCTCGTGCTGACTGCCCAGATGTATGATGTGAGGGAACAGAGAAGATTCCTCAAAAACAGGGTCCATGGTGACCCCTGCTTTCCCCAGCAAGGAGTGTGGGAATGTAGCTGCCTTCAGAAAGCTTCTTGGTGTATCTTTTATCCAGGGATTTTTGCTAACTGCAGCACCAGATCTCCTCAGGCCTTTTCACTTCTGCCAGTGATCTGCTGTCAGAGACGAATCTGGGTGATAGGATAATATGTGAAGTTATGCACTGTATCTCTTAGAGATGAAAAGAAAACTTTGAGATCTGCATCATCCACTGGCAATCAGGTCGAACAGTAGCACAGGATTGTGTGTTCAGGTAGCCAAATAGGTGTGCCTTCAGTTCAAACAGCAGATATAACATCTCAGCCTTATTTTCATGGTGTTTCCTGGAGCTGCAGCTGTGCTTTGCTAAGTAGGTTGCACTTCAGCTCAATAAATTCCCTTTATGGTTTAAGCATTAGGTAAAGCACTTAGACATCACCTTTGAATTTGGGGGAATCTGAGTGGCATCAGCCCACAGAAGCATTGTAGTCAGTGTTTTTCTTTAGGCTTTTGATTGATAAGGAAGACATAATATTGAGAATGAGATGAAATAACCAGCAGAAGAAAATTATGATTCCTAGTGGGACCCTTCTCAAGTAATGCCCACTAAGGGACTAAGCTCTTCTTAAGCTGTACAGAACTCCCTGCTAATGAGCTGTACTTTCTGATTAGAGACATCAGAGGCACCAAACAGAACTTAGAGTGCCAAGCTAGCAAAACTGATTTGCTTCAAATGCCAGGGAGATGCTGCTTGTCAAAGCAACTAGGTCTCCATTCAGCATGACAGAGCACAGAAATATCTGAAGCTGTCTGCTGTTCTGATAATTTCCTGTCACTGACTAATGGTGGATTAGCACAGGCATGCAATAATTGCCTGAAAAGTCACTCTTAAGGGTGTGGGTTTTTTAAAATATTAGACAAGCCTATGTGGCTGCACAGAATGTGTTTGATAGAGATCAGTAACCTTGGTTTGCTGAGCATGGGCCTAAAAATACAGCCGTCTACAGGTCTAACTTTTGCAGCAGTATGTACTCTAACAAGTCTACAGAAAGTTGCTTTAAAATGTAGCAAAAACTGTTATTTTGCTCAAAAGATATGCTTTTAAAATGAGAAGACTAAACATAGAGATTTAACTGGGAACTATGACTGATTCTTCTATTTGTTTGTTTATTTGCTATCACCCTATTTAATGTTTTAGCATAACACGAGCACCAGTAATATCACTGTATTTTGTAATGGATTTTGTGATGCACAAAATGATTGCAGTAATATCATTATCTATTCTGTTAATGAATTCTGGATTACTGAATATCAGTAAGCCACTTGTGCCAGAAACCTCATTAGTCAGATGACTTGATTTCTTAGGCATAAGTTTAATGATGAAAGTTAGTCCAGATCTGAAGTGCCATGATATGATATTGCGATCACTTGTTACAGGATTCCTGTCCCAAGTAGAGGCTCTATTCTTCGTCTTGAAGTTAGAGGAGGTAAACAGTGTCTTTGCAATGAGTTCTATGTACGTGCCAGAGCCTTTCAAAGCCAGAGCTCCAGGTGCTTTTTGGAGGAAGGAGAGCAAAGGAAGGAAAAGATGTGCCGTTCTTGGGTGTTGGGAAAGAGACAAGTCAGAGGAGCAGGGATCCTTTTGTTGATTCTTATGAGAAACCAGTGCAGCATCAGACACTGTTTAGCCCTTCAGAGGGACCATAACACTCTGGAGGCTGCACCCAGGGTGAAAATGGTGGCAGCTTGAAGTTAGTGGAGTCTCAGAACATCATACAGCTTAAGACATACAGAGATCTTTGAATCAGCTGGGCTCTACTCTATGGTAGTGAACATTGATCAGAAGTAACTCCCTGAGAGGCTGTATCAAAGGGGTGGGAGTAAGGCATGAAAGTTTTGCATACTGAAGTGACCTTACTTACACTATGACAGGAAACCATCATACATACATTTTTGGTTGTAGTTCCTCTTTCCTTTCCCTCTCTCTTTGCCTCCCTCTCCAGCTCTGTCCTTTGAACAGCCCTATCTCCTCTGTTCTTTCTCCTTTCAACTGTGCATCTCAAACAGAGGTGAACATTTGCTGCCTGCTCTAGACACTTCTGGCATCTTTCTGGAAAGCAGTTCCAGGTGTGACATCTGGGAATAATATCTCCCTCTTAGGTCAATAAAAAAATGTGGCTGCCCTGGAGGGTGCCAGTCAGCAGACCTGGAGACGGTGCTTGCAGTATAGTGTTTGTGTCTTTTTCCCTCCTCTGTCACTCCCAGTAAGAACTTGAAAAACACCAACATGATGTTAGAAACATGTTGAATTGCTAGTCAAATCAATTTTATTGCCAGGTTTCTGATTTTTATTATAAATTGCATATCTGACGTTAAGTATTGGGAAGGTATATTTTCTGAACAGGACTATCTTACCGATGTTTTTGGCAAAAATTACAAAGTTTAAAGATTGAGCAGTTGTGTATCAGAAATTACAGTGGGCTATTTAATTACAACCGTGACTTGTATACACAATTGCTTTTCATCTCATTTTATCAAACATTACATCTAATAAAACTTGACAAGAATTTTTGGGGGGACTATTTAGTAAAGGGCAGAGAGACAAAAATATAATATCTGCTCAATGAAGACACTTTTTTTTTCCTTCAAGCAAAATTAGATCCATAATTCTAGGAGGATTTAAATACTGTAATTTGTATACATGAGAGGTTCTATTAACTTAACATGCATATGTTTGCAGGATTGATGCCTAAGGATATGGCCATATATCATTAAGGATCTGATTTTAAACGTTTAATTAATCTCTTTCTCTTAAATCATGCCACAGTACATTTGTAGTCCAAAATGAGCCGCATCTTCAGGTGATTGCATCCACTGTGAGCACCTAAAAAAATGTATCCAAGCAGACTGCTGTAATTCTTTTATTGTAAATGAAAACTTTGTTGAATAACTGAATATCTGAAAGCCAAGCAAAGCCATGAAACCAATGGAATGTTTTCCTTTCCCCAGATGCTATTCAATCCCTTTACTGATCCCTGCCTTCAGGCTCAGGTCCTGGAGAAGTGGGATGGATGCACATATGTTATAGAAGATAGGCTGGTCCCTTCAAAAGAAATACAAGAGCAGACTTAATTTATCATGTTGATACATAAAGAGCAAGAACAGATTTTGCCAATGTGAAATGTTTATCAAAGAACATTTTATTCTGTAGTTTCCTATAAATAGCCTCAACCAAGATGATTAAGTCCTCTGCTAGCAAACCTTAACAGTTTATATGGGGGATACAGGCTTTATTATATTCTGCCACATTACACCTGTTTACTGAGCTTATGTACACTGCAAGGAAAATTCCATGGAAAAGTTTCTCAATTTGTACTCTTAAGACTTTAAAAATGATTGCAAAATGTATTGCAAAAAGCACATGTGCACTTTTTCCATGCATGCTGTTATGCAAGTAAGAAAAACAAAAGAAAAACCAGTAAGAAGCAAATATCTGAAATTTAATTATTGTGGTAGAACTGTCCAAAGTATTTTATGGATTTTGTTTTTTAAATGCTCCATATTCTTAAATTAAAACAAAACAGTTACCTCGAGAAATGGACAGTTATGACTTGTTGATACAAAATGGTGTGTACGTAGGTAGGTATACCTATTTTGAATTTTCTTAGTGGTGTTTCAAAAAATTCTAGGGATCAGAATTTCATAGTCTGCTAAGTTCTGTGGAGAGACATTGCTCGTACTATCTGAGGAGGTTATTTGCTAAATTTAATTATACAAAGCAGTCCTTTGAGATATAAAGTGAAAGAAGAAAACATTTCAGTTTAATGTGTTACTGTCTAGTTCATAACCCAGCTATCTATTTTTAAGGTAGTAGACTGCACATAACAAAACCACAGATAATTTGAAAAGGGGAAGTAGTTAATTTCTAAAATGTGTAATAACAGTATTTTAATGCAGGCACTGAAGTTACAAAACTGAGTACTCTATCTGAAAGCCTCATTAGAAGATAATCCTTGTCAGGCTTTTTTCCATAGAATGCAATTAGTTTGAAAATACCACAAAAAGCTAGGTGTTTAAAGGTTTGGGGGGATTTCCAGCTAAGTAGATTTGCTGAAACATTCTAGGAGCACAGTTATAGTTATCTGTTGTGGATATATGATACTGAATGAGAAACATAAAGCTGTGGCATTTTAATTCCAAATACAGAAATCTTTCTGACTTGTTTTAAAGAAGTAACAGTGGCATTGTTGGCTGCCTTTCATTTCACACTAATGTTCACACAGACTTTGTAGTTTTACAAACTCAAATGGAGCTTTATCAGAGCTGCGTGTTGTCATACAGCATGTGTGGTGATTCATAATATGTGTAGTGCATGCAAAAAAACAGACAAGGGTTTTAGAATAATTTTTCCTTGTGCAGTAGATCTGGGCAGTCTCTTTGATCAGTCTTTGCTGAATCTGTGTAACGAATCTAAAATTTTCCCTAAACAAAAGAAATCCCTGATATGGTACAAAAAAGCTTCTTGTTGATGTCGATTGGAGGCATTGCTGTCCTAGCAGTGGAGAAGTTTCTGAAAATTATGCTAAATATACTCCAGTGTGGAGATTATGAAAGAAATCACTTTGACTAGAATTTAAGCTACTTCTCTAGTGAGGAGAAATTTGGAAATATAGAAGGTGTTGTAACATAAAAGTTAAAAATAATCCAGTACTTTGTTTTTTTTCTATTTTTAGTGACTTCCACTGACTGTCCTAATTATGGTAAAAATACACTGATTTGTATTTTTTCTTTTTCAACAGCTACGAATAAAGCAATTACAGTATAAGTAATAAGGACTGAACTATTCTGGTTTTGTTTTTGAATTGCTGATCTGTTGCTCTAAATTCGATTTTGGCCTGAAATGGCAAAAATGCAAAGCATCCTCTTTGGATCCATTTTATGCTTATAAAATATATAAACTAAATAAGAGAAATCATTTTACCTGTTTAAAAAAAAAAAGTAGTGAAAACTGATGTTAAATATTTTTAAATAATCTGTATTAACAGGTTACAAAATATTTGTATAAATAAATACACGCACACGCTGGAATTTCATTGAAACGCTTGCTGTCAGCAGCTGCCACAGGCTGAAATGCAGAACACCTGTGAATATGATGTATGCCAAAATTCTTTCAGTATAATTATGAACATAGTTAACTAAATTAATGCATTATGAAAATTAAGAATGGTATTTCACGTAGGACAGTTTAATTAATTTCAAAGTCATGGTTGGCTCTTGAAGGTCACCAGGTTGTCCAGGAAGGATTTTAATGGTAATAAACTGTACACTCTTTTTTTCTTCCATTCTCAAATTTGTTCAAAACCACAAAACCAAAAAAATCTCAATGTAAATGCTTCATTTGTTTTCGAGTTGTAAAATATTTTCAGTGTTTCACAGAATCTGTAGTTTTTGCTTCCTTTTAGATTTTTTTTAGGCATGCCTTGGTGTTCTCTGCGCCTGGGAACTTGAAGTGAGTGTCTCTTTGCACTGTATCTAGTGAGAATTCCAGGTTCCTTCCCCAGGTTCCTTCCCCCCCCAATGCCAGTGGCAGGCCTGTAGTTTTGAACTCATTCGTAGAGACATGATCTCCCCTAAGACTAGCAGTTATTCTGGTATTTTAATTAATGCTATTTTTTGTATAAAGCAGTCTTCTGTACTTCTTGATTATATGCTGCTGTTTGTGCTGTGTTCATGTGTCCTATTCGTGAGTCTTGTCATTACTTTCCTTTTCAGATGTGATTTTCTAATTGATTTTACTGGAAGTTGTTTTGAAAAAGAGCTGGGTAACCATGAGCCTGTGATCAGAGTTTGTGGCCTTTAAAAACTCTGAGCTTGTTCGGCCTCTCCATATTCATCTTTTTAGCTGTTTCTGTCTGGACTGCAAAATCAGCAGAGGCTGATAAAACTGAGAGATTCCCAGCTTTTGGTGTGAGAAGGGACTGTAATGATAATGACAGATATCTGCCTCCCTGCACAACACAAGCCTGACAGTGTTGCGTCTTTAAAGAGCTGATACTAAGAATAAATCTGACCTTAAAACAGGTGGATTCTAGTCTTACCATCCACACTTCTGGGTAACTAATTCATAATTGCCCAGGAGATAAGGGGTTTTTTTTGGACAATCACTTTTCTCTAAATGATGGAATTTGCTTGAGGAAACCCAGGTTGCAAGCCCAGACCAAGCCTGCTTGAGCTTTCTGTCTGTATATCTCATCGCTCAACATGACAGTCAGCCAAAAGAGAAGGTGCAGAGAATTCTAAATGTAGGACTGGAGGGTGAGATGAGGTGAGGTGAAGCTCAGGCTGATTTGTAGCTGCAGGAGTTGCTTTCATAGGGACCTTGGGATGCTCAGCCTCTCCACAATCCCTGGCTGTTGGCCTCTGAGAATCTGCTCACAGAGCAGGGATCAGTACACAAGGACACTCTGAGCAGGGTGTCTTCACCTCCTCGGAGCATCACCTTAGCGTGACCAGACTTTGCTCATTAGCAACGGGCTGACTCAGGTGTCCCTGCACAGGACAGCAGTGTGACACCACACACACACACACACCCCCCCCCTGTATGTGTTCAGTTTCCCAGGTAAAAATAGATGAAAAATGTTATTCCTGCATTTATGGAATGGTTTGCACTTTACAGAGGAAAATCTTTCTCTGTGCATATAAGTGTTAATTTAAGAGGAATTAAAAACTATGCTTATTTTTTTTGGTAATTCTTCCAGAGTCTTTTATGACAGAGAAGTAATAGAAACAGATTTCAGTAAGTTTCTGGTTTTTTAGTTGCTCCAGGGATTATTTGGGAGGTTGTAAATAACATTACTCTATTAAAAATACATTTTTATGCTAAAATCTTCTTGAACTGGATAAAATGGGAGAGATTTACATGTTTTTCTAGTTTCCTGCATTTGTCTCCATTCAAAGGTCTTTTACATACTTTAAAAATACGGGGATTTTTGTATGTTTTTATTTTTTGCTGAATATCAAAAAATTCTGATTAAATACATTATCTAGCACTTGGAAGACTTGTATGCAAATTCCTTGTAGAACACAGACTCTTCATCTATAAATATGAATATAATCTCAGAGTGATTTGTAAAGACATATAGATAGTTTGGGGTACTCATGCTAGGGGTAGGGAACACAGTTTCAAGAGCTTATGCTGAAACCTACCTTTTTCAGGTGTTTTCTGTGGTTTAAAAGTTTATGTTTCGCATCAACGTTTTGTGTATTTTTTTTTGTCCATGAGATTGTTTGCTTTAGAGCATTCAAGCAGAAATATTTCAGTAATATCCAAATATGAAAGAGTTGCTTGCTTCCCCATTATCTGCCCATCTTCTGATGTTACACTTTTTTCTCACAATGTTCCTCTATGCATCAGTGAGAAACCTAATTTTTTTTGTTGTTCACTTGAAATAGTGTTTCTAGCTTAGGCTGCATTTCAGCAAATGCTCAGTCACTCACAGAAGTGTCATGAAAGTCTTACCTTGGCATACCTGACTCTTGTTTCATTGCAAAAATTCTTTGTGTGTCAATGAAAATAATGTATATTGCATTTCTAAGATTGAAAAGAGACTGGAGTATCTTTTAATTACCAACTGCTGGTTGCAGTAAACCAAAACTTACAATAGAGTCTCTGAAAAATTCCTTTCTGACAGCTGTACTTCAAATCTTGAGTGAGTACACACTGCACCAACGTCTGAATGAAGATTCAGAATTACAGGGAAAGTCTCTGAAGAGCAGAAAAAGATGTGAGCAAGAAAAAAGGATAAAAACTGTCCCGTTACTACATCTGAAATGATTGCTCTTTTTTCTTTTGTCGATACAGTGCTGGTTTGAAACATTTTATCTAAAGGAAAGAGGCAAATAATAAAATGTGTTTTTTTCAGTCAGTGTGTGTGCAAGTATGCAATCCTCTACATGCACATGTGCATATTGCTACAGAAAATGTGGATTCCATGCATGCACAATGCACAGGGAGCATGGCAGGCTGGTGTGGGGAGAGGCTTTATGGCATGAACCTGGAGAGGGCTGGTTGCTCAGAGGAAGATGTGACCTGAGAGGTACTTTGTAAGAACAAATACTTATTTGAAATGCACTATTTTGCATCAAAAAGCAATACTTTACAAAGTGTTCTTGGAACAAAATGTTCACCTCTCCGCCATAGATGTATATTGCATGTTCTCATCTCCATCCTTATTTCAAACAACTGAAGTTACCTAGTATATTTAGCTATTAGCATGCTTGGCACATTTTCCAGCAGAGCCAATTTGCCAACAGAACATAGCTTAATGTAAATCCATGGGTGGTTTGGTCAGTGCTGTGTCTGCTTTCACACCTTATTATTAGAAGGTTCTGCTTTTCATGGCAAAAGAAGTGAATTTTCCTCTCTGCTCCTCATGTTTCCTAGCATGTATACCCTTGAGGTACACAGATATTCAACGCAGGAATGTTTTGTGGCTGCAGGGGATTCACTGGTGCAAATAGGCAGTGAATCTTGCAAAGAAAGGTACTGAAGAGCTGCAGTACGTGCCCCTGAGACTGATTTTCTTCTTCCTCCATTCTTAAATTCAGGTATCTGCTGTGATGTTTTGGAAGATACCACCTTGCTCTAGCAGGAGTTTTGCATTTCTTGCAGATGTTCAGCAGGCTTCCTGATTAGATCTCTGATTATCATTACCCAAATGGAGGTTAGGGGTGTGTGTGTGAGCTGGTGTGCAATGCGCATTAGTAGGAATATTTTGTAGAAAGGGGAATGCTCTCACATACATGAAGCTGTACAGTGGAAGACTTGTTGTAACATGTTTCTCTTCTACTCCTTAAAAAAAACCAATTAACTTGCCATGAACTTGGTCACTAGCTCAGTTGAGTATAAAGGGTTCAGTTACTTGCACAGTGATAACTCATTTATTTGAATAATTGTTCATTTTAATGATTCTTGAATGAGTGCTTCATTATGCATCCTATCCTTGTGAGAATGAGAAAAATGAGAGGAGCAGACCATCGTGCCCATATGCGGCTGAGGCAGATGAAATCTGGATCACGGAAGGAAGTCTTGCAGCCTGGCTGTGTGTCTGCTCCTCCCCAGATGTGTCCTGGGGCTCTGATTTAAGAAAACATTATGAATACACTTAATGAACTTGTAACCATTAAAAAGAAACTTTCATTTTTAAATGGAAAGAGTAATAGATAACAAAGATGGAGTATTATAAATACCTGATCAGACTTTATCGCAAGAATCAAATAATCTTTTGATTGATTTTGCGTAATTGCAGTATCAAATTGCAAGTGATGAATTAATACTTGTGTGGTCTTGTGGAAGAGCTGTGTGAAGATCAGTGAAAGCTGATGCTGCATTTACAAAATAATAGTGTCATCATGATAATTCTAAAGCTGTATTGCTTCTTGCTTGACAGAGATGGTTATTCAAAAGTCAGCCCATGTAGAGGCTAAAGATCAGTTGGGCAAAAACCTGGCAGAAACAAGTAAGAAAGAAATGTTTCTTTAAATTTTTTTCACTTGTGTCTTTGAATTCCATCGCTTACCCCTTGACTTGCAACTCCCTCATATACCTCACTACCTGTGCAAGATTCACACTTGAACAAGAATTGCCAGATTTCACTTAAAAAGTTTTAAAGGATTTAAAAATTGAAATAATTTTTATAAATACAATATTTTTAAAGCATAGCACTGGTACTGAAATTATAACTCTTTAATAATAATTTTACTTGTAATTTTTTATTGTTTTATTTTTTAATGCTGCATTTGATTCAGGAATTAAATTCTATCAAGTACCTTGTTTAGTTCCAATTCACTCTACTGGGGCTGCAAGAATTGCAGCATTACTTATCTTCTTCATTTCAGTTTGCTTCACCAGAGGTTTGAGCAGGGTTTTTATAATTACTTCCCTACTATTTCAGACATATTGCTCCATATGTTATTATGCATAAAAAATTGAATCTGTTTTCTTCCTGAAAAGCTGCACATAATTACTTATTAACAAGTTTAATCTTTTCTTATCTTTACGACATTCTGCTGATGCTTTCAGACTAGTCTGCAATTTTTTTTTTCTTTTTCATTTAATCTATAATAAATAATCTAGCAAGCCAGGGTAATGGATTTCACCTGAGGACCTGAACATGATTTGCAGACAACAATTAATTAATTAGTTTCAAAACATGTCTTTAAAATAGGTGAAATTGAAATGCAGTCTGCCAGCACACAGTCATTAGCAATATGTTGCACAAGTAGCTGTGGCTGCTCTCTGAGCAGGTGGTGTAATCTCCATCTCATGAATATCAGGGAAGGTTCCTGCTCAATTGGCAGCGTGTTTAAAAAAGTAAATAGTTTAAGTCATCTGATTGGGTTGTTTACTGGCATTCAGATGTAACTGTATGCCATGTGGACTTAATGCAGGCATACATTATGTCTGTAATATAGGTTTCAGAATACTGATCTGACCTCATTGCTGTTGCTTTTTTTGCAACATAAATGTTACTACAGGTGTAGTCCAGGCATGCTATTTTTACTTATAAATGCATTTTAGTATGCCGTGTAGCTAAACTGGAAAAAAATTAAAGGTGAACAGGAATCTGGCAGAGCTAAACCCTGCAGAAACCTTTCATTATTCATCCTCTCTTATTTATACCAGAGGATCACTGGCTTTCCTTAGCACTGACCCATCACTGACCTGTGACCAGTAATTTTAAACAGCCTACGTTCTGTGTTTTTCTGGTTTGCTCTAAACATATTACTGCTTGAGTTGACCTCCTAAACATATTTAGGCACATCTACAGAATTTGAAATTAGTGGCATTGAAGCAAATAGAAGCTGTAGCAGGAATAAAAAGCTTTATTGTGAATATCATAAAGGCATAGTCATAAAATGTGGAATAAAAAGGAGAGTATTTTTAAGCTTGTATAAAATGCATAGGTACCCCTCTAAGGCCCACATTCAGTATCCAAAATCAGGGTTTTTTCAGTCTCAAATTTAAATGAGTTTGGAGTTCCTCCCTTGAAAGAAGGAAGAAAGGACAGGAAGGGAGAAAGAAAGAATTAAGGGCGTGAAATGGTGGGGGGGAAGGAGACAGAAGAGGGAAGTAATGCAAAGGCAGTCACAGTAGGAAGGGAAGAGGGAGCAGAAATAGGCCATAATAATCTGTAAATTGTAATGGGTTTGCTTCCCCTTTTGTGACAGAAATACAAAAATCTTTAATATCATTGAGCCTTACAGGTTGCTAGAAATACATGCAGTCAAAATGTTTTCATTTTGATTTCACAACTGCTTCAAACATCTGGCCAATAACCAGTCCATGAGTGTATATAACTCATGTATCTATTACTGAGTCTCAATCACATGTATGAAGCTGAATACAAAAGCTGTATTTCGAAAAAGGGTGAAAGAAGCAATATTTGAAAAGGTGTTTTCCCATTTACCATTTCCTAAATATGTGATTAGCCTTCGTTTCTTTGTTTAATTGACTCTTGTGTTGGTTTTCCTTTCAGAAGTCAGGCTGAGAAACCAGCTTGAGTCATTAAACTGTTTTTGAATTGTGGCAGTAAGCGTTATTTCCCTGATACTCAAAAGTTTAATTAAAAATGACCAACAGCAAAATTATTTTGCTATATTGCATGTGAACCATCCAGGTCTGCTAATTGCAGCTGTGACAAATAGTACTCTGTTGCAGTACACTGTAATGTTCCTTCTTAACCTTCTTAACCTAAAGACAAAGAAATTATGCCACTGCTTTCCAAAGACTAACAGGAGCCTCTGTTGAGGCTTCCTTTCCTCACTTCCGTATTACCTTCTCTAGACCATGAACTAGATGAGGTTTTTAACCAGAATTGCTTCTAGTCTCAGTTGGGGTTCTATGGACATATAACAATGTCTTCTGCAAGGACTCCCAATTTTTTTATTCCTCATTTTCTTCTACACTTACCTCTGAAACACTTTCTCTACTAGTGTTCCTTATGCAGTCTACCTTTTGGAAGAAGTTTTGAGTGTCTATAGAGGACTAACCTTTAACAAGTAATGATATAATTAGGACTTGCTCAGTATTAAGGTCATTAAGTCAGTTATATAATCAGGTCATGTTCTTTCGTCTGCATCTTTTCACTGATTTGAAATCTGGTTATTTAAGATTTTTTGGTGTTGGTGGTTTTTTTGTGTATGTTTCTGTTGTTGTTTTTTAATTTGGCACTGCCTACAAAAATAGATTTGTTTTCACTTGCATTGAATGTCTTCCATGTTAGAAAGTATTAGTCTTTGCATGAATTTGTGTTTACTTGATGCAAGGTCACCCTGGTATAAGACTCATGCTCTTAACAGTACATGACTTACAAGTCTTCCACAACTGTATGCTTTTATTTTTCTACTTGCTAAAAAGGTTGGTATGCCATCCATATGGACTGTGCCTAACGTACTGTATATAGGCATTCCAAAGTCTATCTTTCCAAATCATAAACCACCCTGAAACAAATGAGGTTTGTCTGCTGACTTGGACACACCAAAATATTCATGTGCATAGAAATGGAAAAATCAGTGTTTTCTTTTCCAGTATCTACTATGGAGTCAGTCAGCACTGTTTCCACCCCTGTGTTACATACCTGCCTTTCTTTTTGGGTTCTCTTCTGTGCAAGTTGTACCTACTGTACCTACTTATTCTTGTAAGCAAAAGCAAGGGTTTCAGGCGGTATTATACAATTGAACTACATAGTTATGTTTTTCTGGATTTTTTTTTTTGTCTGATATATATACACACTAGCAGAAGCATTGAAACCCATGCAGGATATTTTAAATATGTAGCTTATTTATAAAATACAAATATTAGATATTCAGCTCTTCCTATTTCATTTATTTTCAGAAATGAGTTTACTATTAAGGTCTCAAAGATGACAAACAGAACATGGCTCTTGCATAAACAAACTTAAAAGCAAAATAATCCTTCCTGGTCTAGAAAAATTGGCCTGAATCATCTCTTCTTCCTACAAATCTGCCTTTGATGAAGAGAATCTTTCATTGATTCCAAGTGACTAATTAACAAATGCCAACAAATTTCTATACTTTAAGAAATGGCTTTGTTATAGATTAAATTTTACTGCCTGTAAATGTTCATTCACGTTGTGGGATTTTATACATTGTGTAACATTTTTGAATATATAAACTCTCAGGAAGAGAGGTTTAGTGTTGAAAATGTATACAGGACTCTTGAGGAAACCAAGTGAATCAGTGGGAAGGCAGACTGACTCAGAACATCAGTCCATTCCCAACCTAAGAATCCCCACCAAAATATACTGTTAAAGGTGGCAAACCCCCGAAATATTCTCTAGAATTGTTATCTAGATTAGCTGAAATCTCATATATTTACTTTGACTCTTTGATAAGCAGTCAGTTATTTTAATATTTCTTGAAGGAAATCACAGGAAGAGCCCTTAGAAGTATTAATGTCAAATCTAGTTTACTGTGGCATGAGGAGCATTTTTAAGAAGGAGTAATTTGAAAGGACAGTGTTAGTACATTTAAAAAAATGTTTTTGTCCATTTTCTTTCCCCCTATCCCCCCTGCATTTGAGGCATCCCTTTCCCTTGTTCTCAGGTGTGAGATAATCATTTCAGGTATTGAAAGAGTTTTTAACCTTGCAGTGGTCAACTCATACTATGGGGACTCTTAAATAAAATAATTGAGGCTTATCACACTGTTGTGCATTATTTGTTTTTGTGCAGTAACTAAATGCTGCCCACATGAATGAGTAAGTGCTTCTACTTATAAACAAATTTAAAATAAAAAGTATAACATTATAATATTAATTCAAGTAGCCTAAACATTCACTAAATTAAGAGAACCCATGACAACCCACATATTGAAGCTGTTAATACTCTTTTAAATAAAATACTTCTGAAGCAGCAAGTCTTTGAAATTCATCATAGAGAAAGCCAGAGGCTAGAAAAGTACCTTTCGTTTTTGTCATGAATTTCCATTTTGGTATAGCAGAATCATAGGCTGTCAGAAATCCTGGCATTTCCTTTCTGTTTGCTTTCCTCAGAAAAAGCTTGGCAGCTTCTCAACATAACAACTGAATAAGAACATTCTGAAGAGCTAAATACAAATATTATAATCTTGGTACCCAACCAGCTGCAGCCCACATGGCTCTGGGAATACAGCAGTAATATCAATGGCAAGGGAAGAAAGGGCAGAGTAAGGTCTCTAATGCGTTCCCTCCATCTTGCCAAGGATTTTCTGTGCTGCCTTATGTCCTTTTTTGTAGGACCTCTGCCTGCTTCTGTTCTCAGGGACAGAACACAACTTGCTTGCTAAATATCAAAAGCATTTTAGTTGTTGATGGGCGTCTTGCAAGCAGGAAGAAAAGTGTTAAAACTGAGCATTGTGAATGCTTGTTGTTTTAATCATGCATGACATATTTTTGCAGATTTAGGTAAATATTTTCTTGTCTATGGTGTGCCAGCACTGAGCAGCAGCTGTTTCTTTGCAGATCCTTCATTCTAATGATTAAGTTTATAAATGCTCTTTGGAAAGTCCCCATGAAGAATCCCTGGTATATCCCCTTCCATCTTCTCGTTTGCCATGACTTGCTGACACTCAATTCTGCACGTATGGAAGTAAAGCTTCAGAGGAATTACTGCCTCTGCTGCTGGCTGGAGTGAGGTGGTGTCTCCTGTAGTTTGGTCAGCTCACATTTTACTAATCCTTCAGCCAGAATAACAACTACCAAACCCATAGATAAAGATCACATTTCTAGAATTAGCTCTCTCCCATAAGTTTTGCAAGATAAAATTCCCAGTGTTAATTTCAAGAGGTAACAGAGAAGGCGTCACTTTATGGTGGTGTATGTATGACTTGCTAGCTTGGCCTGCAATTACTTTCTCAAAGGTAATGCAGAAGGCTTCTGTACATTCACTTTTCAGAGAAAACAGTCTTATTTACATTTCAGAGAACTTTTGGTTTTAGTTTCACCTGTCGAAGAGCTAATGCTGCTCTTCTGATCTGCTTTTTTTAGACATGTTATGCTATACAAAAGTTGCCAAATTGAGCGAAAGGCAGAATTCTCGTGTAGTTCTAAAAAGACTGTTCATTGTAAAAAATAGGTCTTCCCAGTGTTTTTCAAGGTTAAATTGCATGTTTCCTCAGAGCTCCTGTTTGAAAACTTCCAGGGATGGTCGCCGACCGAATTAGAACATTTTCTCCTGTTATTGTTAGGTAAGAAAGTTCCCCTACTGCACATCTTTTGTGTGTATTTCTTGGACAGAACAGATAAGTCTTTCCCATGTGGACTACACAGGTAAACACAGTTAAAACTATTTGTATAGTTGCCTTATGTGGTTACCTGCCTTCATAATTTTCTAATAGCTTGCATTTGTTTTTCTTGCATGGCAGGCAGTAGCTAAAAGTTTAGTCTGTATTTTCTGGACAGTGAACTTATTTATATGATTTTTTGTTGGACTTTTCTGACGTCCAGTTGCAGAGAGAAGCTGTTGAGGTTATTGAAGACTGCTAATGTACGTGTTGGAAGTTAATTCTTATGCAATATAAACTTAGTTTTTACTTTAAAATTCTTAGGTTTTATTAGCTGATATGTGACGTGATAAAATGAGGCTTGGTGATCAGAAAAGAAGGCATACGCAGTTCTGAGAATCTGTGTTTTTCTATCCACATAATAAATGGTGGAAATACTTTGGAGCAGGAGGAAGAGGAGAGGATAGTGAGGGTTAGGAGAGCTGATTCTGAGGTGGCGTAGCTGCCTGTAATAATGAAATGCCAGATTTCACCCTGTAGTTAATTAAATTGCATTTAAAAAATGCAATAATAGAAGAACATTTCTAAGTACAGTGCATATTTATTGTCTATCACTCTGTGTCTCTAGAGCCAAATTAAATATATTAAATAAGATCTCAGGGTGTCAATTATGATAATACAAGTAGTGACAATGCAACAAGTAGTGATACTAATTTCATGAATGTTGCATAGGTATAAATCATCTCAGTATTTGTTCCATTATATTGCCACAGAAATTGTAGGAGAATGGATAATACTCAAATGGTTGGTTACTATTTATATTATTAGGCTGTATTTACAGAGCAAGGCTCCTCTCATTATATTACACTTGGGCACTTTATTGCAAAACTTCTCACTTGTTACTGTGTTGTGAGACCTCAGCAATTCATCCAGCCGAAATGGTTTCAAAGTACACATTGCAATGAAAGGATGTGTTGTGCAAAGCATTTCAGGGCTATCTTCAATTTTGCAAATTAATACCAAATTAATGAACTTCTGTCTTAGAAGCACACTGGTGTGAGCAACAGTGCCAGAAAGTAAGGATAACAGATGATTTATTAGGGAGCTGTTAATATGAATTGCAGAAAACATAGACTGGATCTAAACCCTCAGCCATAAAAACCAACATAATATAATCGAACAAAATCCCACAATAATTTGTGGGACTTATTACATAGCTTACTAGAGAGAAGGTTGTCTGCACTGTTCACCAGATTTGTCTCTTATGATGCCAGAAAATCACCTATTAATTTTCTGCCTGCCTCCTGTTCCTAAGGTACACAGCACTGTGTCCTCCTTCTGCTCTGTTCCAATTGCCTTCTCTCTGAGAAAGGCCAGACTCAGAGAGCACTGGGCCTGTGCCACGAGGAGATTCTCCCCAAAACAGAGGTCTGCAAAAAGAGGACCAGAGTAACAGAGAAAAGGTCAATGAAAATAGAATTAATAATTCTGTCAGAGATGTTCTTTGTTCTTGTGGTGAGAAATGGTGGTGATTTTTAAAAGCACTGCACAGCAGTATGGATTTTTGTCATATAATGCCCAGAGTAAGCCACACGTAGGTTACAAGAAATCAATACTCCTGCAGTGTAGGGTAGGTCTTTGGCATTATTTCTTACTAGGTTATTGATATTGGTAGGTGTCTCTGGTAAAGCCTGCCCTAAGGAAACGGTTTCAGTAGAGGACTCCTGTATTTTTACTGTTTGTAGTAAAGTTGTTAAGTGGCACACACTTTTATATAACCTAGTGAATCGTAATTAATATTTGTAAAAGAAGTGGCAATGCTGAGATAATGAAACTGTCCAGAGTTCACAAAATAGACTTAGTGAGCACTAGCAGTAAAAGCCTTTTGTTACATGGATGCTTGAATTTCAGGTTGATTTTGATGTCCTAAAACTCAATGAAGATTAAAATCCACTTATTTTTTCTTGTCCAAAGTGGAAGAAGTAAAGCAGAAAAACTCCTTTATTTCTCAGCATTCTCTTTTTGTAGTCTCTGTTTTCTTTAGGCCTCGCAGCAAAGTTTATAATTATTACCAAACATGGCAAAATTTGCTTTCATTTTGACAATGATGGGAGTGAAGGTCTCTGAATCATTGAGATGCAGCCTTTGGTCAGTTGGAAGTCTCCAGCTCAGTGTCCTGCTTAAAGCATGTCTAGTGGTAGGATCTGAACAGGTTGCCCAGGGCTTTATCCAGATGGGTCTTGAAAACTTCCAGGGATGGAAACTGGACTGCTCTGGGCAACCTGCTGTACTGCAGGGATGCCCTTGTGGGAATAAGAGGGTTTCCCTATACCCAGTCTTGTTTCGGGTTTGTCCTGCCACCACTGCAGAGAACCTTTGTCCTTCAAGAGCTTCCCTGTAAAGTACCAGGAACTGCTGTAAGATTCCCTGAAGCTGCCTTTGCTCCAGGCTGAACAACCCAGCTCCGTCAAGTAGTCTGTGCAGGGCAAGTGCCCTCTTGATGGCCCTCCCCTGGACGCACTCAGGAGATGTTTAATGGTAAGTGTAACTGTTGGGATTGGCAACTTCTTTCTAGATAAGCCTCTGAATAGAATTAGTTTCTGAAGGTGAGAACCATCTAAGGAAATACAATGCACGTGAATGGGCCCAAACTAGCAATAACTTACTCTATAGTGTAATAGCTGCCACAGAACTGAACATTGGCCTCCATTTACTGTGTCATATTATCCACTCTGTTGCCATGTTACCATGTACTTAATCTCCTGTTTAGCAAGGATATGCAGGATACTTAGTGCACATGTTTTAACCTTCAAAGCTAATGTCTAAGTGTCTTTCATGAACCTTGTCACTGGTACTTTGTGTAGGAGTTGGTCATTTACCAAAATGGAAGATTATTAAGAACTTAGAAAGAATGAAAAGAACTCCGTATTAAAGTGATGATAGTTTAGACATACTGAGCTTTAAAATGGTACTTGCATCACTAATGTGCAAATTAAATAAATCAGCTTACTGAAAAATACAGTTTAGAATATTTGCATTAAAAAAAAGCTATTCAACAAAATTATACTTTCCTATCTGTATTTACATGTTTTTAAATGCCAAAGTAGAATGTGTAGTTAACTTTTCTGTTGCAAAGTATAGTCAAGACGGTAAGAAGAATAATAGCATATGGCTCTATTGCTGCCTTCAGTTAAGTTGAGCATACTGTCAGATTTATAAGGAGTAATTTGTGCTTATTGACTTCAGCAGATTTTCTTCTTCTATAAGGATGTCATTGAAACCAAATTTTAAGATTAAAAAACATCCATCACTTAAAAAAAAAAATGAGTAGATAAGATAAAAATACTAGTAGTGACAACATTATTTAGGTTTAATTTTGGGAGAAGAAAGCTAGAATAAAAAACTGTTTTCTGCACTGTCTTCACTGTTACTTGATCATAGAAATGTGCTCTTCTAGCTAATGCCCATTCAGGTGGTGGTAGTTCCTCTTGCTGTGCATAATTTCAGTGTTATGTGATATTATGCACAGCAAGTGTCTGCTCTACCAACTATTTTCTCCTCCCTGAGTGTGTAACATACTTAGATGTTCTCAAATTAGGGTCAATTTTGATCAGGGTGGTAATCAGTTTGACAAGATTTGGAAAGTTCTCCCAGAATTCTGGTGCTTTCATCAAAAAACTGCTGGTTTTGGAAAATTCCAGTTTTCCTGGGATGGTTGGAAGGCCATTGTGTTTGCTTCAAAAGCATGAGTGGTTCCTTTTAAAAAGATCCTTGCGTTGTGGAAAACAAATATGCTTTGGAAAAAAAATATTGGGGAAATGTACATAGACCCCTATTAAAGGGAGAGGGAAAAAAAAAGAAGTTTAATACATTTAAAGGCCAGACTGTTCCATGACCTTTGTGGAATCCACTCTTTCTGAAAAAAAAACTATTGTTCATGGTCAAATGTCTCTTTTGGTTTCTGGAAATCAGTATGCAGAAATCACCTTATCACTGTTAATGACTTTTTACATATTCTATGTATCATATGTGTATCATATGCATTGTTCAAATTTGGCACTCTTCTCTAGCAGCCGAGCCTAGATCAATTGAGTATTGCTAAGAGTAAATGGGCAGCCTAATGAGGACATTCAACAAGAGTCACCTCTGGTTTGTAGGAAATGCACAAATGGATGTCCATTTGGTTGTCAGATCATCACTGTGGCTTTGCATCTATGTACTCAAATTATGGTAAGGACTTTTCAGACAGCACAAGCTTCAGGTTTCAAAGTATAATCCCTATTCCAACTCTGGAAGTGAAACCTACATTTTCTTGGAAGACTACTTGATGCTTTGCAGAATTACTCCAGGTTTAATAAACTGAATGGTTTAAGAACTGTTCTACTAGTGAAGACAAAGAGTGTCCCATGTTCATTCCCAATCAAAATGTCTGCACAAAAGTGCACATGCATCCTTCTTATGTTGCCAACTTACTAGCCTGCTTGCTTCTGTATTTATTTCTTTACCTTCCTCGACATAAAGATAGATATGGCCGTTCTAGTCAGTGTTGGTTTTTAGTTTTTATGATGCATTCTTATGGGTTTTTTCTGCATCCTTCCAGTTTAGTGGTCTTTGCAACCACAAATTGCTGCACACCTGAATATATTAGATATCTTCCATAGCAAAGTGTTAGAATGGTTTTTGAGGGCTGTGCTGCTTTTTGGAATATTTCGTGTACTTGTATCATGTACACTAATGAATCCATTCAGGATTTTTCTCTTACATTTAAATTGATCCTAGAATGCAATAAGCACCCTTTTCTTGAAGATTTGAAGAAGAGGAAAGCCTTGGAAGAAATTAGGGAGTTGAGAGGAAGGGGGACACAGGTAATAAAACAGACTATTTGAGAACAGATTATTTTTTGGTCTTTTTACCTACTATACTTGATCTGTCTTGGCAGTTTTCTTCTCAGATGCAAGTGAAACAGCACAGATGAATAAAGAGGGTTGCATTGTTTAGTTAACACTGTGTATCTCAGAAACAAGACTAAGCATAAGGTGCAGTCTGAAAGTGATGAGATCCAAGATAGACATTTGTATTTTCAGTCCTTAGATAAAGAAATGTATTCTGTCCTGAAGAAAAACATGTTTAGGTTTCACTTTCAAAAAGTCAATAAAGAAAATGAGGAGGTGCATTGGCATATTACCTGAGATTTTTGAAAGAATGGAATTCTTTGATAGTGTTCAGTTCCTCTCTGACTGTTGGATTTGTAAAGACTGTTTATTGCCAGGTGACGTAATGAAGAGGCCAAGTTTGTTCCTTTTCTCTTATTCAAGAGTTGTATTTTTTCCTTTTCTAATTGTTTTCATTGTTATTTTACTTTTATTTTATTCAAGTCTTCTCTCATTTATATTTCTAGTGATTTAAATGCATGTTTGGCATAAATGAAACCTTTAGTTCTAAGCAGGTGGGATTCAAAAAAGGTAATTCTTACAACTGACTGGAGACATAACTTTTATCTGTGTGCAACAGCATTTACCTGAGTGAGGTATATATTTCAGTTCCAGAATAAGATGAGTACTTGCAACTTAACAATTACACCTTTAAAGTTGATGTACAGGTAGTTTAAAGATTAGTGAAAATGGTAAAAGCTGCTGTGATCTCTGTGAAAGGTTTTATTTGGTTTGAATTTGCACCCGAGACATCTCATTGGAACTTTTAATGAAAACTCTAGTGGATAAAAAAACTACCTTTAGAAGTTACACAGACACGGGTTCTTCCTCTTATTTCCTTTCATGTTTCAACAGTCATTCTTCCCAAATTACTAATGATATGTCAACAGTACAATGTATATATCTATACCTATCTATCTATCTATCTTTATATATATATCTATCTCCAAAATTCGACTAGGGGGACATTGCTTTTCCAAATCAGACATACTTACTTTATCCCTGTGTTGGTAGCTGGTGTTCAGCACGCTGATCTTCTTGAGCCAAGCTCTCATTAACTGAGGAGGTTTTGTCCCAGGATGAGTGCTTCCAGGTCTTCAGTGTCTGCTTGTTAGCTACTTCAAGCTCTTGAGCCATTAGCTTTAGAGAAAATGATGAAAGATTGAGAAGCCCTGTGTACAAAAATTTTATCTGATTTTTTTATGCGTAGTGCAATTTTATTTTGAAGGTTTTTCCACAGTATTCGTATTGCTGTTTTTCCTTCCCTTTCTCTTTTACTAGGTTTCCTTTTCCTCATAAATCCAGTCACTACACACACCCGTGTCATGGTTTAACCCCAGCCAGCAACAAAGTTCCACACACCCACCTGCTCTTTCATCCCCTTAGTGGGTTGGAGGAGAGAATTGGAAAGATGCAAACCCTTGTAGGTTGAGATAAGAACAGTTTAATCATTGAAGCAAAGTAAAATATAAGGATACTGTTGGTAGTTATAACAATAATTGTAAGTGAAAGGAGAGAGAGAGAGAAAATAAAACCCAAGAAAACAAGTGATGCACAGTACAATTGCTCAGCACTCACTGCCCAGCTCATCCCTGAGCAGTGATTGGCCCCTCCCAGCCAACTCCCCTCAGTTTATACACTGACCATGACATTCTGCAATATAAGACATCTCTTTGGCCAGTTTGGGTCAGCTGTCCTAGTTGTGCTTCCTCCCAGTTTCTGGTGCAGCTGCTCAGTGGTAGAGCATGGAACACTGAAAAGTCCTTCACTTGGGGTAACCACTAAGCAACAACCACATCAGTTGGTTATTAACGTTATTCTTATACTAAACCCCAACCACAGCATGGCACCATCTATTAGGAACAAAATCAGCTTGATTCCAGACAAAACCAAGACAACCCACAACACAACATTTTGCTGGACTTTGGTACTTGCGACAAATGTCACACAGGTGATCACTTGATTTCTCAAAAAGAGGATCCAGTTGTCTTGAAAGCCTTCAGGTTAAGTGAAACAACATAGGAAATAGAACATTTTAATATTTAAAAAATATTTATGTATTAGCTCAGCACAGGATTCAGTGAAGAATTCTATATATGAGTTTATACAATACAATAATTTGTGTCTTTCCTGTTTGATTCAGGTCATTGCCATTGTTATGGATATATTTACAGATGTGGATATTTTTAGAGAAGTCGTGGAGGCATCTGCTAGAGGGATTGCAGTTTATATCCTGCTTGATGAATCAAACTTCAGTCACTTTCTGAAGATGACAGAGAAACAAGGCTGTCAAGTTCAGAGGCTCAGGGTAAGGCATCTGTCTTCTTTTGTGTGAACATTAACTACTTACTCCTCCACAGCCCACTGAAAAATGACTATTATTGAAAAAGTGGTTATTGAATACTGATTTTTCAAATTAACAACCAGGTGTAATTTTCATATATAATTTATAGAAGAATTTTTTATTATTGTTTAGGAACACTGTATGTTTGAAAAACTAAGCTTTTTTTTTTTCCTTTCTTGTGTAGTTGCCTGCAAATAAAGTCATAAAACTTAGATAAATTAATAAGTTGTGTAGTTCATTTTATGATGTCTTCTTTAAGGTTATGCATTAAAATACTTTAGGAGACCCAAGATTCTGTTTTATTAGTGTTTTCCTGAAAATCCATATTTTCATGTCTGTGCTTCGTCCTACTGCTTTTAGACATTAAATATGTAATTTTATCCTGTAAGAGAGATAATAAGATGGCATTTACCTTTTCATGAGATGTCCTGCACTGCCCAAATGTTTATCAGGGATTAGAATATAAACCATGAGCTGCACTGATCTGACATAAGTGCCTCATAGATACCTCTAGATTTGCTCTGCTGTTAACAGTACTAAAGAAGTTCCAAGGATGTTGTCAGAGTCTCCTTGCAAAATTCTGAAGACTGCCTTAGCTCATAGTCCCATTTGAAATTCCTTGCCTCTGTACTAGTTAAGCTATGTTCATGCCAGCCAAAAGTATTATAAAAGCTCTTTTTAGCAGCACCTATTTTAAGAACCCAGTCCAGGAATCGGATCCAGATGTGGTGTATTTGTGAGGATAAAGAGGAGTTTTTGGTAGATGTTTGGAGCAAATTCTTATTTATACCCATTTTTACTCTGGAGTAGTGACTTACATCCTCAGAAGTGTTCCCACTCTGCTTTCCATGCTTGTTTCTTGCTTATGAGTGTGGGATTGCTCTCTGGTGGCCTAATACACAGAGCTGTGGGAACTTCTGGAAAAAACAACCAAAACTGTGGTGTTTTGTAAGGACTGGTAGTGATTGCCTTAATGAAGTCAGTATTTGGCAATACTTCCATTCTCTGGAACTTTAGATGCCACCATCTGCTGATTACTTGGGTTAATTAGGCTGTAGAGGTTGCCAGAAGTGGTCTATGTCTGTATATGGAATGAGTTTTGTGCTTCCAAAATAAAAAAAATTAGGACCATGCCTTTCAAGTGATGTCTCAAAAATGCGATATGCATTTTCAGATTAATTTCATGCAATATGGATCCACAGCTGTTTCAAAAGCTTGCCTTCTTTGCATTCCAGGTTGTCTTTTTAAGGCAGTTTTATAGACCTTTAGGTATTTATACTGTGGTTGAAAGAATTAATATACATAGATTATATGGATTTTGTATGGATTAGTGTGGATTGGAGAGGTTTGTATGTAGCCTCTTCAGTGACATGGTGTTTTATTTTTATTTATTTCATTTCTGGTTTTTGGTGTGAGAAATAAAATACATCTTTACTCTGCAAGGTTAACTTAGAATAATTTGAGTTTTATCAGAAAATAAAAAATATGTGCCAAAGAGCTAAGCAGCAATCCTGTTGTGTGCAGAGTTTCCAGTTTAGCTTGTAATAAAACTGTTCAAATTAATGGTCTCATCCATGGGCTACTCCCAGTGACTGTTGCTCTGAGAATAGCAGTTTACTACTCCTGCATTAGCTCCTGTACCTTTTTAGAGGATGAAAGGGAAATGCATGTGACCATGAAAGAACAGCCAGTATTTTGAAGATGTTTTCTCCCTTTCCCTTTTTCACATCACTCAAGGTTCAGAAAAAAGATAAACATCTTCAACTTCTTGTACTCTTGGCTTCTGGTCTTGCACTTCAGTGAAGGCAAGAAGAGAACAGAGTTGTATGCGTCTATTTTCTTTCCCTGAAGATGTAGCACCAGCAGCATTGGTCTTGTTGTCTGGCATGATTTGGTTCAGTCTTGTTGGAGTATGGATGATGCTTCTTAGTCCATACACTTGTGATGAGTTTTCTGCAAAGCTTTTCAGACTCAACACCTCTGTCTCTTTTTCTCTCCCTTTGAATCAGTAAAAAATCTGAGATGCAGTGGTGAACAAAACCGTATTTTTTAATTCAGATTTACAACCGAATAGTCCTCTGTTTGGAAAAGAAAGAGCATTTTGTTCCTAAATCTTCATTAAATGTCTGTGCAGACAGTTTTTTTCATCTGTAGTCTGACTCCAAATTCAGGACATGTTTCCTTCTTTATTGAAACATATAACTGAAAAAAATGGATGGACCATATATTCTATAGTTATTTTGTGAATTCCATGTAGGAAACCATAATATCAGAGGGTTGCTAGGATTATTTTTAGTCTTTCCTGCAGCATCCATTCATGTAGTTTGTGTTTTACTTAATATTCATCTTGACATCACATCCATCAGTAGAGCTCAAATAATTTCTTTCCTGTACTTTCCCATTTCTCTTCTCCAGTTGCATTAGTTTTCTGGCTGTACTACATTTGTCTTCAGTAATTAATGTGTTTCCTTTTTTTTTTTCCTCTACCTAAGCTTTTTTGATTGACTTTGTCACTGGTCTGACTTACTTGGTCAGCAATTCCTTTGCATGGAAAGATTAAGAGTTGCTGCAGATACGAACTTTTTTTTTCCTGGGTGATTTTTGGGAAACTAATAGGTAAATTTTTTTACTTCTTTTTTTCTGCTCCTGACAGGTATTTTATTTGATATGAGGTGAGACATCGTGGAGATTCTATGCTCTGGAGAAACCTCTTTTTTACTCTTCTGCTAATAATGAAGAATAATTTTGCTATAGGAGGATATTGAAAGCAATTTGGCTGGACCTGTTTATTACCTGATAATCCTCTCAGTACTTTTAATGAATTGTGGGAAAGGGAAGATAAAAGCACTAATTGATTTTACTTTCCTTCTGTGAAGTCTACTCCCAGATATGCGTGTTTAAATACCCAGTTAGAGCTGCTCTTGAGATCTGCTTGCAGCCTGTTTTTTCTCACCAATGTTACCAAATCATCAAAAGTTTTTCCAGTACTTCCACATCTAAGGCAAATGTGGTTATTGAATAGTCACTCACAGGATGATGTTGTATCTGTGAGCAAACTTCTGTGATAAGGGCCAGACTCCAGTCAAGTCTTGAGTGGTCATTGGGTCGTATTCAAAGTCAGAATAGACACAAACTTGAAAACTACTTGGCATTTGTACAGTACATATATGGTCAATAGCTCCTTTTTAAACTGACAGTCAGTCACAAGTGGAGACATCCAGGGATCAATTGTGAGCCCAGTGCTGTTTAAGATCCTCATAGGTGATCTGGATGAGAGGATCAAGTGTACCCTGACAAAGTTTGCTGGTGATACCAGATGGGGTGAATAAGTGGGCACTTTGGAAGGGAGAGCCACCCTGCAGGAGGACCTGGGTTAGCTGTAAGAGTGGGCTAACAAGGCCCTTGTGAAGTTCAGCGAGGACATGTGTAAAGTCTTGCACCTGGGAAAGCACAATCCAGGAATGCAGCACAGGCTGGGATGTAACCAGCTGGGGTTCTGCCGATAACAAGCTCAATGTGAGTGAGCAGTGTGCTGCTCTTGCAAGGAAAGCCAACAGCGTGCTGGGCTGCATCAGCAAGGGCATCACCAGCAGAGGTAAACAAGTCATTGTCCCACTCTACTCAGCCACGCTTGGTGCAGTGTGTTCAGTTTTCATCTCCACTACCTAAAAAAAGATGTAGACAGTCTGGAGAAGGTCCAGAGAAGGGCCACGAAGATGATCCAAGGACTGGGAAGCTGCCATATGAGGAAAGGCTGAGATAATTGAGATTTTTCAACTTTGAGAAGAGAAAGGGAGACCTTATCACAGTGTTCTAGCATGGAAAGAGAGACTACAAAGAGGATGAAGACTCATTTTTTACAAGGAGTCACATGGAAAGGACGAAGGGTCTTGGGAAGAAATTACTCCTGGCGAGATTCCAAGAGGAAACTGTCACAATGAGAACAATCAGCCACTGAAATAATTTACCCAGGGTAGGGGTGGATTTTTCAACACTGGACACTTTTAAGACTCAAGTGGGCAGGTGCTGGACCATCTTGACCAGACTGTACTTTTGCAAAGAATAATAGAATCAGGTGATCCTTGAGGTCCCTTCCAATCTGGTATTCTATTTCTATCATTCTATGGCCTATTTTGTCTTACTAGAGAAGAGAGGCACAGGATAATAATTTTAGTAATGAGGAACAATACAAGAAATGTGACTGTTTTTTCTTTAAAACTGTTAGGCTAAATATTAGGTAGACATCTATTTTTTTCTTTGTGCATATTCTTGACAGCAAGTACAGGGCAAGTAATGGAACACTGATGAAAGCAGTGCCTACAAATAAAATGTGCTGAAATGAAATATTTGAGACCAGTATACTCACTCTACTTAGCTATCATATTGGAGAGATTTTACTAGAGAAAATAAATGTGTAGTAGTGAATAATATTTCAAAATTTTAAATCATGGTGGCATGTGGCACTATGAATTATGTGGCATTCTCTGGAATGAAAACGTACAGAAAATGTACAGAAAAAGAGGTTAGAACTTGTTTCTTGTTCAGCATTTGGTGTCATTTAACTGGATAGCACTGATGGCTATTCTTAAATTGCAGCCACTTCTTGTTTAAAATGTTCCTGAGTGTCCTATAAACTCTTGAACAAGAGAGAAGATCGTCTGGCTTCAAAACTGTCCATTCATAAATGAATGATTGCTTTACCCACAGTGATGCTGTGATGTGTGGCACACTGCTGTTAGGAGAGTCCTATAGCCTGAGGATGAAACTAGGCAGGAGGGTGAAGCCCAGCATTTCGTACCAGATGGGGCTTGTAATTCAGTATGTGTATGTTCACTGCTTCTAATCCCAAGTGGAATGCATTGTTGCTATATATCCTCAAATATGGTTTGGGTGATTTGGGATTTTGGGTGATTATTAAAAGTGTGCATTCCTGCGACCTTAATTAGAGGGTTTGAAGCTGGTGAAGAATGCTGGATGAGCTGTCCAGGAAAAGGGAATGTTATGTGAGAAGGGTGAGCATGATCTCACTTTTTATGTTCCCATCTGGTAATAGATGACCTACCAAGGGAGGAAAAGAGTTCAGAATCAGGGAATAGGGATAGAAAAGCTACAGGAGGAAAAATACTGAAGAGAAGGTAAACAAAAGGAGAACAGGGTGACTACAGTGACTACAGTGGCTACAATTTTTTTAACCCCCCCCCAGGAATTTAATGTAAATATTTTTATTCCTCTTTTACATATGCCTACTTAAAGTTATATTTCAACTTATGTGTACCTAAGGCAAAGCTTTTTTTTTTTTTGTGTAGTATGGTAATTTGCAAACCATTAGACTTGGTTGTGCCTCCAGCATTGATTCCCAAATGATATTCTGTCCAATATTGATCAGACCTTATCTAAGTAAGATTTAATGTGTTCAGCTGGTATGTCTTTAGGCAAACATTACTTGTTATGGGTACTTGAAAATGTATTAAGCTGCTCTCAAGTTACCTTTTTCAAATTATAATGACATAAATATGATTAAATAGAATTAAATATAAGTCTGAAATACACATATAATTATGTGGTATATAGAACTGAGTAAAACAGCCATCAAAGTAAATGCAAATTTCGTTACTAATTCACAAGATTTTATTAAAATAAGGGGTTACTATTATAGTTACCTTTAGAAAGGGTAAATTTCAGTATTTTCTTCTTTTTCAGGAATTACTATTTCCATAGTGTTTATCTTTCAAATAAAAGCTTTTAATATGATTAGTTAAAGCTTGAATAGCTGCTGGTGAAAAAATTATTTTCTTCAGTGGGCATGTTCAAATTTCAATAAAATCATTTTGGAAAAGCATGAAAATTGACTTTCATCAGTAAGAAAACTTCTAATTGGAATGTAGAAAACTTAAAGACAGAATGTTAGGTTGGCAAAGGTAATTAGCAGATAGATATGCAAATTTATGTTAACCTGGCATTCAATAATGCAAATTGGGTTGTTATTAATTCTTTTGTAGCTGTTTCTGAAAATAGACCTAAGCATCCACCTGTATTTATGCTTTTAAAATTTTTACCTTTTAAAATTTTACAGCACTTCTACGTAATACTTATTTTATTTATCTAAGAGATAAGCTTTATGTTTTATATTTGCCAGACATATTTTATATTTGCTAGACATACAGTTCACAAACAAAAGTAATTCTTAAATGCTGTCTTTGTACATTTTAACTGAGTTGAATTTGTGTTCAAAGCTTGACAAAAACACAAAGCAAAAACTCAGCTAATGGTGACACAAGTTTAAAGAACTTTGATAGCTTGAGTTAAACCCTAATTTTCCAACTCAGCTTTTAAGTGTAACTCTTGCTTCTGTGGTTTGATTTTTCATTTGATGTAAGTTTTAAGGTACCAACACTGAAATATACACTGATTTAGAAATCATGTGTTATTTGGAAATGTGCTTTCATGTCATGGATATTTTCTCCTAATTTTTTAAATTTCCTGTTTGGAAAGATCAGGTTCATTGGATTGTGATAGATATTATCCTTAAAACTCCTACAAATTCTATCTACCAGAACTTCATATGTTTTAGGCAAATGTGGAAGTGCTCCCATAGATAATGAAGGCTTATGTCACTGTGTTGCAAACTCAGTCATACTTTTCAGACTGGAATTTGAAATGGATTTGTAAGTTTGAACATCTCTGCACCTTGCTGAGGATGGAAATTGAAGAAGGATATGCTGGTCTCCCCCCCTGGTGTCCAGTGACAGGATCCATGGTTCAACCCACCAGAGGAGGTTTAAACTGGACATCAGGAAGCATTTCTTTACTGAGGGAGTTGTTAAACACTGGAACAGGCTTCTTAGGGAAGTGATCGATGCCCCAAGCCTGTCAGTGCTTGAGAGGCATTTGGACAATGCCCTTAATAATTTGCTTTAACTTTTGGTCAGTCTTGAATTTGTCAGGTAATTTGACACGATGATCATTGCACATCCTTTCCATCTGAAGTAATCCCATCCCATCCCATCCCATCCCATCCCATCCTTTCCTATTGATTTAATCCTCCTGAATTTGCTGGATTTACCATGTACACAGTCATTTCCATTTGCTTCATGAACAGCCCTACCACCTATAGCTGACCTTTGCAGAGCACGTCTGCCATGATCTGCAGCATGCCCTCATAGCAGTCCTGTGAAGCATGATATTCCTGTCTATTCACAGGTCTTACATTCAACCATTTCCATGTGTACAGAGTATGTAATAATTGTGTAGATTCTTGTTTTTTACTACCAATGCAAAATATGGATTTTACTCCCACTGGAAAACTTAAAGGTTGCTAGAAAAACTATTCCAAGGCTAGAAACCACAGTAAATATTGTGATCATTCACAATTATATTCCAAGCTGCTTTAATGTCTTGTGAAGGATTTGGTGTCTCATAGTTACTTGAGGTAGATGCTTGTAGGTTGGTTTGCATTGAATATAAATTTTAGTTTTTCTATAAATAAGCACCTTTTGTATAATAATTTCTGTTAAATGTGCTTTTTTTTTCTACATCCCCATAAGAACTTTTCAAAAACTATTATTAGTGCAGTCCATAAGGTGTAGTAACAACTTCTTTCAAATTTTCTATTTCTGTGAGCATAAAAAAACAAGTGACAGGAGAGAGAGAAAAATTACAAGATGCTGATTTAGCTGAATCTGTTTCATCAATAGTCTGGGATAAAAATTTACCACATTTTTGAGATCCGATGTGGAAAATTTCTGAAGTGCCATTTACTGAGTTTGCATGAATAAAACATAAAGCTTAATAGAATTAAAAATTAACTGCTGCATTGAGTTCTTGCTACCTATGCATGTTGTGTTAGTGTCCCTGAATTTAAAAATGTGGTTGATCTCATGGTCCAAAGCTGATAGATAAATTTTATTGGTGGTGAAACTGCAAGGGATTCTGGCATCAAGTGATATTATTCAGTGGGTCATCTCAGAGTAGGGTATATGTATTTGTAGACACAACAGCCTTGTTCAATTAAAATAAAAATGATCCTGGCTCTTTTAAGTGTTTTCTATGGTTAGATGAGATACTTGAAAGTCATATAAACGTGTGCATCAGCTGATAGAACGAATTTTTTTTACAGTACAAAACCTCTTTCCATTGTTGAAGATATCTTCTGCCAGAGCCTCTTTTCTGAAGTGGTGGCTATGGAAAAGTGGAATTTCATTTTCTGTGGCCTTGGCAATAAGTTTGATTAGCAATTCATTCCCTGCAGAATTTATTAATATTCAATAATATAACTTTTCTCCTACTGTTCCTCTGAATTTTAGCCTCCTGGATACTAAACATGGACTATAGTAGATGAAGTAAAGTGTTTTGATTGTTTTTTTCAGAATATGAGGGTGCGGACAGTGAAAGGACAAGATTACTATTCTAAAACAGGAGCAAAATTCTATGGAAAAATGGAACAAAAATTTATTCTTGTTGACTGTAAGAAAGTCATATATGGTTCTTACAGGTAAGATCAATCACTGAAGTGTCTGTAGCAAGCCTGTCATCTCAGTACTGCTGCTATAGCAAATTTGGGGGTTTTGTATTTGTGAAAATTCTTCTAGGGAATCACATGGGTAAATTTGAGTATGTTTTCTGTAATTTAACAAGTTTTCATAGATACTTATTGCTAACTAGCCTAAGAGATCCTCTGTTCATATTTCACAAATAAGAAATAAAGGATATAGGTTTTGCTACAGCTGGAGGGTTGCTAAAAAGAAAAAAATCCTGATTTGTCTTGCAGTGTCTGAATTATTCTTGTTTGGAGTGAATGTTTAACATTAAAAATTATTTCATAAGCTATCTTGGATAGTTCCTCTATGTAATAATCTTCTGAAGCTAGCATTAGAGATTGATTCTGTGGCTCTCTAATATAGGATGGTCAAATTCAAAATTGCCCGTGTCTCCCTTTATGTTTGATTAAGTTTCTGTATTCTATTTTCCTTTTTATTTCCAGTGTATGTGTGCAAAACAGACTGGAAGAACTTACAGCCTTGCAGAGCTGGAAAAAACCTAAGTTAAAGCAGTGACAGTCTTAACTCACACATTATTAAATATTTTCCTTCTTTTCATGCTACACTTTTCTCCTTTGCCCAATTCAGTTAGTTTTTGCCAGCATAGTGCCTGGGTGCCAGATCCACAGCCACTGCCTTTCATAGATTTCCACCACTGTAAGCTTTTGAAAATCTGACCTTTTATTTCTTCCAAGACTCAGCCAGCCCCAAGTTCAGACTGACGTGTATAAATGGTAGTGAGGTAAGTGACAAGTTCATAAATGAGTCAGGGTAAGAGACTGCAGGGAGAGCCCCCATGCTTTGAAATCTACACACAGTGTCATAGTCTGTGAGAATGGGATAGGTTTTTCTCTTTCCAATTTGAAAAACAATACTGCTTGAATGCTTTGCACCACAGAGGCTGGAATCATCAATTTCTGTAGAAATTAGGCCTTCTTTGTAAAAGAATTGTGATTTGTAACAAGAAGAACAAGTCTTTCTGTACTCTGTCACTGAATCTAATTTAAAGTTCATAGTTTTTTCAAATATTGTATGTTATCCTTAATTGTGAGAATTAATAGGAGAAAAATGCAGCAGATTTGATTTAATCTTGGTACACTCTAACTTTCTGAAAAATTCAAAAGGAGCAAAAAACCCTTTAATCAGTAGACTATTTTTGTGAACAAAACTAACCTATTTTCTAACATCTACAAGAAAAATGCAAATAAATAAATTCATTATTTTTTTTACTTTTTTAATGAAAATAGGATTTCAAAACAATTTTTTTCTTTGTTGTAACCTACACATTGTATGCTTTTCACTCCATGATGTTAGTCTTGTTGCAGCATCCTTAATGTACATGTTAATTTATTTTATCTCATTTTGTGGCTGTAAATGATTTGCAGCTACTTAGCTTTGAGCATGTCTTCTGTCTTTTACAGCAGAAAAGAGAAAAAGTGTTATCAAAGCATTATCATTGCAATTAAAAGAAATTTTCTTACCCAATGCAGTGTGCATATTAGAAAATGTAAACGTTTTTCCAATTCTGAGATGCATCTTTTTGAAAATGTTTAGAATGAAGTACACTCAAAATTGCTGACTCAGTCCTGTGTGTTATTTCAAATGTATTTTTTCACAACATAATCACACAGTAACGTTCTCTTACTGAAGAGTTAATACAGTGAGTATAGTTTAGTCCTGCCATAGACTTTGTAGAAGTGATTTTTTTCCAGTAGGTGTTCGTACTTTACTGTTCTACATTTGTGATTCCTTTTTTAGAATACTTTTTCTAAGGACAATTATATAGACTCATTTCTGCTCCTACTGTAATCAGTGGAAAATCTCCATCTGAATTTAACTGGTGATAGATTAGACCTTCTGCGTCCAAATTACATGAATCATGCCCTAGGCTTATTTGTTTAGAAGGTATTTTTACAAACCCAATGTGTGCGTAAAAGCTTTCTTACCAAGAAAGACTAGTGTAATACTTTAGCTCAAAAGAACTGTATCTAATGGTCATTTGTTCTTCTTTCAGCTTCATGTGGTCATTTGAAAAAACCAACCTCAGTATGGTTCAAGTTATCACAGGACAGCTTGTTGAATCCTTTGATGAAGAGTTCAGGACACTGTATGCCCGTTCTTCTGTTCCTAGCTCATTTGCCCCAGAATTAGTGCGGGTAAACAGTCGCAAGACACTATGGGATAATGATACATACCAGCATTCAGTGTCTTCCTTGGCTTCAGTTTCTAGCCAAAGAAACCTTTTTGGTAGGCAAGACAATGTTCTCAAGATAGATCCTGTTTGGAAATCCCGTGGAAGATACGCAGTAAATGAAATAGATAAATACGGCTTGAGAAATCAAGCCTATAATAAGCAACCATTTAATCCAAGTTTTAATTTTCAAAATCCAATCCAGCAGTATCAACCTAGTGAAAAAAATGAGCACTGGAAGAGGCATAGTTATGCCGGGGAAAAGCCAGAAAGGACACCTTACCTATTGCTCAACAGAGCTGTTAACAGGGCAAACAATCTACCAAATACTTGGAAAATGCCATCTGATAGCCTTAGTATTGTGTCATCATTACGAGGAGGATATGCAAGTAACTACAACATTCCCCAGCAAAGTTTTGCTGATCAGTTCTCACGACCAAAGGTAAATCTTGCAGAGAGAAATTCAATTGTACGGAGGTCTTTCAATGGGACAGATAATCATATCCGCCACCTGCAGCAGAGGATGCCAACCCTTGAGCACACAACGAAGTCGTTCCTGCGTAACTGGCGAATAAAGTCATATTTGAATGATCAGTCAGATTATCCAGTAGAGTCAAATGGGTCAGCCTTGGGTGACAGATATGACAGCTATGACACAGCTGAAAATATTAAAGCTCATGCACTGTACCCTCATTCTCGCTTGCGATCGTCACTGGTGTTTCAGCCAACTTTACCGGAACAGCAGGAAGTAAGCAGCTGTGCAAGTTCTTCAAATTCAACTATAATTGGGTCAGAGGGAAGTGCAACGCCTAAAGGGACATCTAACCATGCTCCAAGTGTGGAAAATGGAACGGGTAATATTTCAGAGGAGCTTAGCACAAACTTTCCTCTCAAATCAGATGCACCAAAAGCCCAAAGAATTCAGATTTCAGATGACACAAAACCTGGTGTAAATTCAAATGCAACTGGTGACTCATCACTGTATTTATATACAACACTGTGTACAGACAAACATGCAGAAAATTTGAAGAACCTTCACAATGAAAATATGCTCAAAAGGAGAAGTTTCCCCATGTTTAATTCCAAGTCCATATTGGATCCTGGTACCAACAAACATGTATCCAATTATGTTTACAGCACATTGACTAGGCATAGACTTAAGCAGCCAGTTAGTCCAAAACTTCCAGAAGACATGCTGAAGAGTGCTAAAAGTTTGCATAGTGTGGCCAACCACTCGCCACAGGAGGAAAAGGACCTGAAAGGAGAGCTAAAGAGCTCAACTGCTAGCAAGGCAATCTCCATGGCAGCTCTCACTGAAGCTAGCAGGGAGGAGTCTAGTAAGGATTGCGCATCGAAGAAAGAAAGTAAGAGTTCCCCAAGTTTTCTGAAGAAAGGATCCCAGAAACTGCGGTCACTTCTTAATCTCACACCAGACAAGAAGGAAAACTTGTCAAAAAACAAAGGTCCTGCCTTTTACAGAATGTGTAGTAGTTCTGACACATTGGTTTCTGAAGATGAGAATCAAAAACCAAAGATTTCTGAAAATAAGGCAGATTCTTCCCCAAGGAGAAAAAGAAATTCGTCATCAAATTCTCAAGGTAGTTTGAACAAAAGTAAAGAAGATGTCACTGGGAATCCGACAAAGTCTCCAAAGTCACCAAAATCTCCAAAACCTCCATCTGATGAGAGCAATAAAAAGTGTCCTCTCTTGTGTCCCCTTGAAAGTAAGTTCATAGAAACTGCAGGAGATCCATCTACTCCAAGATTTAATACAGAACAGATTCAGTATCAAGATGCAAAGGAAATCTCCACAAATGCTACTTCCGAAAGTCCTCCTGTTTCTGCTCTCCAGCGAGCAAGGTCAATGACACCACAGCTGGCAAGCTCAAAGCACCAGGAGGAGCTGAGATCTCGTTTGAGTGAAAGGCGTGTTTATAGTCGCTTTGAGCCATTCTGTAAGATGGAAAATGCCAGCCAGCCTGCAAGAAATGCAGCCAACAGCAGCTCACATCTATCAGATATCAAAAGTAAGACCTTGGGGAATAATTACGGCAGGAGTAATCACATGGTCACTTACAACTCAACTGCTTACCACCCATTGCAGCCTAATGAAAACAAGCTGAGAGGATTTATGCAAAAGTTTGGGAACTTACTACACAAAAACAAGTAACGTTATAATTTTGTTGATTATATTGAAATACAGCAAGACTGGCAAAGCTGGACGTAGTCTTAACTGGACAAAGACTCGTGGCTAACTTCTGTAGAGTTTACTTGGATTTCTTCTTGGGTCTAGGACATTGGAATGAATGTACATATTTTTTAAAGTAATTATTCTAGAATTATTGTACTTAAATCTTTACAGAAATTCTGTGTCCAGAAGATGTCTCAAGGAACTTGTTTATAGTGTTGATATTGTAAGATTAATTTTATACATTTTCCTTGTGAAGAAAATACATTCTAGTCTATTGTAAGATCAATAAACATGGGGTAACAAAGATGGGGGATGTTTTTAAACTTGAGATAATACTGTTTTCAAAGATTTGCCCTTCAAAAATAGGATAGCAAATAGGAATAGTAAATCATGTTTTTTCAGCATTTATGTACACTTTCAAATTATAAACACAAATGTTATTGCATTGCATGTTACTTATCTTTGATTTTTGGAAACCTCTTTTAGGTTAATAATTTACCCCATAGCATCTATTGAACTGTTTGGACAGCAGATGGATCTCTCTTACTTTATTGAATTTTCTATGTAATATGATATTTTTCTGAAGTATTTGGCATACAGATTTGGAAGTGACCTTAATCTGAGTTTTCACGGACTTGTTTACATGGTTAAACTAGTGTGAATGTAGAATGAACATTAAAAAAAACTATTTATAAAAAAGGTGCCTTGAACATAACCTACAACTAGTTTAAATTTCAGTGGGTTAATTACATTTGTACAGCATGCCAGTATTCTGTAATGTCTTTGTTAAAAAAGCTTTTTCATTACATTTTTCTATTCGATATTTAAAAAAAAAAATTTGTGGACTTCCATTTCTCAGGTAGGTTTTTGAGTTTCACATGCAACAATCTGTTTTAAATGTTGCCAGATATTTTTGCAACTATGGCTTTAATAGCCTTCTGTCAGGATGACTATTACAAGCCCGCAATGAGTTAGGCAGCTAAAAGTGAGATCTGTAAAAATCCCCACATCAAACGATTAGGCATCCTTCCTAAGACAAAGAAAGTATCAGTGAAGGGTGATAGTAGAAAATGTTAAACTTCAGTGAAAGGATTGAGGCACCTAACTACAGTCTAAGGGACATGTTTGGTTTGTCTGAGCCTCTGTATCATAAAAAATTCCTCAATAATAGGTGATTACAGGTTAGTGCTCACAAAAACATCACAGGTGTGGTGATGTGTTTGGACAACAGCATGGCATCCACTTCTCATCTGCAGTGCGCAGCCAGAACATTCAACTGGCTTACACTGTCCTAGGTGTAAAGTTTGTGTCTTAGAAAGACTCCATAACAATTTAGCTGTAAGATATTAGCTGTGACAGTTTTATTCCAAACTCAGATTTTTTTGAAATTTCACTGCTGAGAGCTTAGAATTCTTATACAGATCTTTGTGTTTCAGGAGAGAGTTTTAGGAGAAAACTTCAGTCTTAGATCAGAAAAGTCCCACAGTGTTCTATTGAGGAGTCCACCAGGAAGGTCTTTACATCATTCTTTAGAAAGAGATACCAAAAAGGCAAAAGTGCACCAGTTAGATGAAGTTCATTTGTCTTATCTACCTGTGGCCCTGGGAATAGATTTTAAATGGAAATCTACTTCTCACCAAGAACCTGCTCTGGTTCCCATGAAGTCACCGTAGTTACTGTCAGTGATTTCGATGAAGCAGTGTCAGCTTTTTATTCAAGCTCTTTCTCAGGCAACTTTATTAGGGCTCATGCATCATAGCAGTAATTATTATTGTAAGGATGCTAATTATTTATATATATGACAAAGACTTGCATCTCAGTCCTCTGCTGAAAGTTTAGGTCTGTCCATTACCTGTGATCACAAAAGGTTTTATAGATTTCTTGGTGAGCACTTTGTTCATTCCTTGATGAAATGCCATAGTTAGTATTTTTCCCAAACAAACATTTATATTTAAATATTTTGTCCCAACAGAGACAAAATGTTCAGATCCAAGATAAGGAGTGTCTCAGTTCTCAAGGCATGTTTTCAACATAAGCACAATGTACTTCTACAGCTATGCAGATGATAGCAATGCCAATACTGTACTTTTTAAAACACTTAATAATTTGTAGCCAGTTGGACATTTGTCCAGGATAGTACCTGAGTTGAAGTGCAGTTGGTGCTAAATGGTGGGGGTGGTTTTAGGAAGATCTTTAGTTTTCCTTTGTATTCTAATGATCTCTGACATATGCTTGTAAGCAGAACTATATTTGGGAAGGAAATGAGAGAGGGAGAACAAGTGTCTTGGGCCAGGTTTAGAAGTGACAGTGCTTTCCATATTGTAATAAGCTTTGGGAAATCTATGCTCATGCAATTTGGAAATATTTTACTGTATTTTTCCAGGTAGATTTCTAATTAAAGAGTCCTGATAAGGCAAATATTTTCATTTACCAAATCATCTGTGTTTGTAGATATATACCACAGTTTTTCACCTGCACAGAAGAGCCTGCTCATAGACTTGATAGTGCAAAAAAAAAATCTCTGTAGAACTAGCTTTTTTTTTTTATTTTCAGATCTCTTCTCAGAGTTCCCACATAGGAATGGTCTGCACTAAAGCTTGATCCAAGGTTAATTGAAATGAATTCCATGGACCTCAGGGGAAGTAGGATCAGACACTTAATGTACTGACATCACTATTTTAGCAATGTTACAAGACCCAGTGCTGGCTGGGGAGGATAAGGCTCTGCTTGACACCATGGGAAGAGCAGCTTAATGCTCTGCCTGCAGCTACAGCTTTGAAGGTTGGGAAGCACATCGGGGAGGTCCACAGGTGCTGCAAGGACCAAGTGTTCATTTGTTCCCTCCAGAACCTGTGTTAGTGGAAAATGCTCACCCAGTGCTGTCTGATTTGCCTCATGTCTCCATGGGAACCCAGTTGTCTTTAAAATAAAAAGGAAACTATAGGGGGCAAAAAAAGAATCCTTATATCAGCAGAGGAAAAGGATTTGCGGATTTCTGGAGGAAAAGTTGGAGTTTGTATTTTTCAACTTCTTTTTCCCAAAACTTGTCTTGATGTTTCTGCCTTTCCAAAGAGATGCACTTCATTCAGTGTGTCCTAAATCTGCATTGCACATTGCAAGTTTTACAACCCGCACACACCCAGTGCACTACCAGTTCTGTAAGGCTGTAAAGTAATTGCAGTTGCCATGCATGATGGTCATTTGGCCACGTGGCTTGGGAGTTGTGAAATCTGCAAGAAATATCGCGTCATTCCTGCATTAAATAAAACTAAATTAAGTAGCTCTGTCACACATCTCTGAGGGCAGTTCTGTGAAAGCTGTTTAGAGTTAGGCAGTGCTGGGCGTGGCCCTCAGGAGCACTGTCGGGAGCAGAGGGCAGTGCAGCGGGGAGATGCAGGCTCCTCATGCAGTGCTCATTCAATTTGTGTCAGAAATAAACTACCCCTACATACAGTCATAATATACAGTGAATAAACTGCTTCAGTTCTTCAGCCTTCTAATAAACAGCTTTTGCTGCCTCTCAGATTGCAAAGTTGTTTGTTGTTCTCTTATTAATGACTTTGCACTACCCTCTTTATTCATGCTACCAAACATGAACTAGATGTGAAGAAAGATTACAAATCAAGGAAAAGTGAGTTGCCAGCTGGATAGTAGTATTTGTGGCAAACCTTGAGAAAAAAAACCAAAAGGCTTATCAGGCACTAGATGTCTGTGCATAGGTGAAAAATTACTATTCAAAGACAACAACTGTTTGATAATTTTTCTGCTTTCTGAAATGTATTAAAAAATGTTATGGTTTATAAGACATCATAAAAAAATACCAAAATTTGTTGCAGGACAATGTAAAAATAAAATTTAAATTGACTCTACTAAGCTGTATGATAAATACATATATTTTTTTCATTTGTAGCATTACGTGGGGTAAGCTGAACAATCAACTAGTAGCTTTGCAACTGTGTAATGCAGAGAGATCAGTAAGGTTACCATGGTACTTAGTGTAATTTATTCCCCATATCAATCTGGTATTGCCCAGGACAGTACATAGGGTTTTTTTACTTTGTTTTCATTTAAGTAGGAGAGTTAGAGCAACATAAAGCTGCAGTAGTTCATGGGTAATTGAAGCATGTTCCTCCAGTTTTGTCTTCACTTGCACAAGTACATATTCCATTAGCACCCCAGTGACAAGAGAGGAGATGCAATCCTCAAAAGACTGTCTTGCCATTTCATTCCTTATTTCAGAGAGGTGCTTACAGATAGGTGTCTGGGTACCTTTATATAGGGTCTGAAATCTTTCATAATTTTCAGCTCTAAGAGTTACAGTTAGGTCTACAATTTTCACATTTCACATGATGCCAAATATGTTGCATGTTCTAAGAAGCTCTTTCTGTACTTGGAAACAGGATGGAAGAAAATACTTGCTCTTGGAGAGCTCAGAACAGAGCTCTTTTGCTCTTAAGCAAAGCTGGTAGTTCCTAGTTTTACCTTTGTGATGTTGACTAATTAAGCCATAAAATTTGTGCTGCAGACCCTTCACCAGCTCCGTTGCCCTTTTCTGGACACTCCAGCACCTCAATGTCCTTCTCGTAGTGAGGGGCCAAGAACTGAACACAGTGTTCAAAGTGTGGCCTCACTAGTGCCAAGCACAGGGGGACAATCACTGTCCTGGTCCTGCTAGCTGCACTATTACTGAGCAAGCCTGTCCAGATCCCTCTGCATAGCCCTCCTACCCTCCAGCAGATCAACACTCCTAGTTAACTTGGTGTCATCTGCAAACTGATTGTGGGTCCATGTGATGTCCTCGTGCAGATCATCAATAAAGATACTAAGCAGAACTCTCCCCAACACTGAGCCCTTGGAAACACCACTGTGCTGACTGCCAATGGGAATTGATTACATTCACCAACAGACCATCCAGCTGTTTTTTAACCCAGTGAACAGTGCACCCATCCAAGCCATGAGCATCCAGTTTCTCCAGGAGAATGCTTTGGGAAATGGTGTCCCTGGCACCCAGATCAGAGTGGACAGACCTGTAGTTTCCTGCATCCTCTTCTGGTCCTTGTAGATTGACATCACATTTGCCAACTTCCAGTCACCTGGGATCTTCCCAGTTAAGCAGGGAAATGAAAGTGGCTCAGTGAGCACTTCTGTGTTTAAGTGGTGCATCAGGTATCTCACCATTTCCCCTTGCATTATGGGGGTTTCATTCTGCTACTCATCCCTGTCCCCCAACTCAGGGGGCTGGTAACTAGAAAACAACTGGTCTTACTAGTAAAGACTGAGGCAAGGAAGGCATTAAGTACCTCAGTGTTTTCTTCATCTTGTGTAACTATGTTTCTCCCCATATCCAAGAAAGTTCCTGTTGCTGATGTGTTGATAGAAGGCTTTTTATTGTCTTTTCTGGCAGTGGCCAGGCTAAATTCCAGATTGACTTTGGCCCTTCTAATTTTCTCCCTGCAAAGCATCACAGTGTCCTTGTGGTTGTCCTGAGTTACCTCAGGTTGTCCTGAGTTGTCTCTTCTTCCAAAAGACATAAATATTTTTTTTTATATGTACTTTTGTGGATTTTTTAAAAATACCTCTGTATTTCTGGAGGAGAATCTGGTTTGCCGAAAATAACTTGGCATCCCTTCAGAGGAAGCTTCTGTGAAGGCTAGCATCTTTCTTTCACCATATGTGTTAAAAGATCTAAAAATTCAATGGTTAAGTGCAAAAGATAGTTGGAGGGAAAACGAATCATTTCTGATGCATGGGCCATGGTATGTGCTTATTTTGATAATGTTGCTTCCATATGTAAATACAGCTGGGAGAAAAATTGCTTCTTTTCTCTCCAGAACACACAGAATTTATGCCAGTTGAAGTAGAAATATTTGAAAGACTGAGCACCAGTGACAATATTTTATTGTGTTTGAGAAATGAATGCAACTAATTAGTTAGCATTCAAACACTGAACTCCTACATGTCTATTGTATGTCTGTTCTTGCCTCATGTAGCAATCAACATACTCCAAATTCAGACTGATCAAAGCTTCCCAAGCTCTTGAATATTACTCTGAAGAGCTGTTCCAATGAGGCATTAAAAACATGCTTAGATTTTTAAAGTAGGCCATCCTAGGATAAAGCATACCAGGAATACATGTTTTGTTAGATTTTGTTATTAAAACTCTCAGTGCAATCCTAGCTGGTGTATTGTGGTTAATTGTTGACTATGTACTATTGTTGTTTTGTTTGAATCATGTCTAATTTTGACCCATGGCAACACCACATTTATTCATCATGTCTGATACGTTTCTTTCAAATGTCACATGTGCTGGTGTGAAAATACTATTCTGATTTCATAGTTTAGATCAATCTTCTTTAAAGCAGAGTGTGTGGATCTGTGATGATCCATAAGATTTCAAAAGAGGATATGAATGTGGATTTGAATTACTAAAAAAAGCAAAGAGACAAAACAAAAAAGCATTTGCAGGTGTCTTCACACACAACAGAGGAAACAAGTAAAACCAGAAGAGGAAATCGCAAGTAAGTATTCATAATATTTTACCAGTTGAACATTTTACCAGTTGAAAATGAAAGCTAGTACACCAACATGGCAGAAAACATAATAATCAGTTGCTCTTTGATTAAAAAAAGCTGAGAGACACTAATCTAGATGATTCAAAAGAAGCATGAGGGATGCTACAAATACGCAAGACCCAGAATGGATTTTCCTGGGTAATTTTGGAGAGTGGGGAACATGGGGAAGGAATTCCATCAAGTTGGTTTCAATACTGACAGAAATAAAACACTGTGCTGGTTTCATTTAAAGCTACTTGATACGTAAATCCTTTCTTCCTAAGATGGAATTCCTGGATTACATAGCAGCTATGTTATGAGTATACTCTGTATGTACAAATACAAACCAAAAATTGCCTTGAAATAATTTATTACCTTTATTTTTTACCAAATAAAATGTTTCTTTTAAAGCTCACCTCATTTCTATGCTCGTTTTTTCACTGGCTTATACTGTTACTAACATTTCTCATTTCAAAATTTAAATATCTTTTAAAAAATGCTGACATCAGAAATGTTGAGTGAAATGTTACAAATTGAAGTCTCAAAGCTGCTTTGTGGTAGCATCACTGTTTGCAGAACTGTTGCACCTTGTATTGGACCAAGACCTCACACAAACCAGGGAAAGGACCAAAGACAACATCACTAAAATAAAATATCTGGAATAAAATATTGGTACAATGAAACTGTGGGATCAAAAATGTAGGGGGTTAAGGTGCACAGTGTTAGAGTTCCATGTTTGCTTTCAGAGCCTTCTATCATGTCCTTGCTGTAATATTTAGGGTTTATTTGCTATTCTGTTAATTCTGCCTTGCTAGTAATGTCAGGCTCAATAGTGTTTTCTTTTTCCTCCTATCTCTGCCTTAATTTCCTCTTCCCTATTTAAATTAAACATCCTTCAGAAAATGTTTGCCAATCTCTTGCATTGTACTTGCTACTGAAAAAATTATTTCCATCACATGGCTTGTTAGAATTAACTTCTGATAACTCCATGAATGAGTTATACCATGGGATAGCTCATGAGAAATTGATTTTCAATCCTGAATATTTGCTCAGTGCCTGTGGAAAAACAATAGAAAACATAGTAGCCTTTCTGAACATGGTCTAAATATGGTCTATATTTAGACTTAATGGAGGAAGGAAATGAAGAAAAAGAAGTCATAAAAGGTTATAGAACTTTGAGGTGACTTACCACATATGAAGACTTTGATGGCTGGGGTTGTGGTGTGTCTGCAGGCACCCATGCATACCTGTATGCATAATACTGAGCCTCCTTGTACAGGAACTTCTACTTACATTCAACCTTGCATCATGGTTCATTGAGTTCAAGTCTTTTCTCAGTTTCCACACACAAAAGATGTTATAATAATTACTATCTTGTCTGCTTTGTGTTTTCCTCACTTAGAACAAACTCCGTGTGCAGCATTTCAGGATCACTAAGTAAATACATGAAAAACCCTTTTCAATTTTTAGGACATGTCAATTGAATTGAGAAGGAAGGCATGCCTATATTCTTAATGGGGACAAGACCGATGAATGTATGAGTAGGGGATTTCTGGCAGGAAAGTACTTGCATGCCAGTCATTACTGAAAGTTAAAATATGATAAAACTTTTGTCAAGACTTTTTTGAAAATGAGAATATTTAGAGTTTTGGCAGAATTACTTTGTTATCAAAGAATTCCTTGTAGCTGAGTAAGAGCTGTCATCCCCTTTTGGCATATGGGAAGCCCAAGGCTTCACTGCTGCTGCATGCCAGAGTAGCTGTGGGTGCAGACATGGATGTCTCCTTGTTTTATTTCCATGCAGTCCCACTGCCTTGAATTTACCAATAATATGATGACTTGGAGAGTCCATTTCCTGGTGTGAAAATTGGGTCCTGTTTAGCACAAGCACACTTCAAAGTAAAATGTTACTAAAAGTCTGTATCCATAGGTTGGAGTCAATGATTTCAGAGGTCTTTTCCAACCTAACTGATCCTGTGGTTCTCTTAAGTGCCTGTAAAATTGCAGATCTTTGTATATACTAAATGGCCTTTCCCTATTCTCCAAAAATGACAGACTTTCACACTGTATTTGTGATACCCAGCTATTTTTTGCTTGAAGTAGTGACTAGTAGTACTTGGGGCACTATATTGTGATAAATGTCGGTAAGTAGACAACCCTTAAACAAAAAAAAGATTGAGCGTTACTCTGTATGCAGTGGCCAGTTTCAAATCAGTCAGCCATGGTCTTCACAATTGTTCGGTTCAACTTGCTCATCAAAACAAAAATATCTTAGTGCTTTCTAAGGTGGGACAGGCAGTTGGCTCTTAAATCCATTCCAGTCCGTTTGTGCCTACACCAGAGTAATGCAGAGGACTCAGCCTGTAAGTGGATAAATCAATGGGGCAGACAGGCCTTGGAGTCAGGATGTTCTCAGAAACTCCTCATGATTTTTTCCCTAACCAGAAACATTACAGCAATCAATGCAGACCATAGGGAAGCAAGTGGTTGCCATATACTTATTCTCACAGCCAGAGAAGTGCTGTAAAGATGTCATGCACACCTCAGGATTCATATTCTATGTTCATCTCTGATCAGACAAGGGTTTGGGGAAAAACCAAAACATCTGGAGGAAGAGATCTAGGAAGATCAGAAGCATGTTTGATAGGAGACCTTTTTCTTACGATCTGTAAAAAGCCTTTAGGAGGACAACATCTGTCACTGGTTACTTGACAAAAAAGTAACTTGCTGGATTTTGGTTACCTTATTGACACCCATCTCAGGCTCATACAGACCCTGCACTGCAAATTCTTAGTGGTAGGAGGAATATTCTGGAGCAATGTCATTGTATACAGCCTCTTTCCAGCCAGGTAACTCACAGTGGTATCTCTGCCACTGTCCAAGGGATTGCGCCATTGTCCCAGAGACTATGTCATCATCCTTTGATGCTTCAAATGATTGGGCAGAGATAGGATCACAGATCATGGATCTAGGATAGTATCCTTCTCACTTGCCGGGAAGACATCAACTGTGAAAGGGAAGCTTGTTACACTCTGCAGATTTCAAGAAGAGATGTTCCACAAATTAGCTTTTTTTGAACTGAATTTCCTTTTTTTTCCATACACAATGTGCAGAATTCAAACAATAACATGTTGAACTTCAGGAGATTATAAACAGAATTAAGGTTTTGCCTGAAGCATTTTTGTCCTTTTTTTTTTTTCCACCCACACCACAAATGTGGCCAGAGAGAAAAAAGCCATGAAAATAAGTGTAAACCAGAAGACACCTTGGTATCTCATACTTGCTTGAACTTTTTTCGTAACAGGACTTCTGTGCTAGCCATTGGTTTTATGTCTCTGCTGCAAACTTGTGGGCTCAAGTTGCTCCTCTTGCACTACTTTTCAAACCCACATTTCACAGACTTGTGTTTAGCCCTGCTTTTATCTTATCATATTACTTCCTTCACCTCTCTGAGAAAAGCATTATCTATATAGGAATATATTTTTCCTGAGGAGTATTACTTGTTACAGAGATAATATTTTAAGGGTTATCTGTATATCCATGCATACATTCTCACATGAACTTATTTTCCAGCTCGATCAGCTCTAAAGACAAGTATATTCAACGATGATTTGTAATTAAAAAGAGATTATTTTCTCAGTAAATAAAAATTTGCAGTTTATAATCTTTAGGTTAACAGGGAATATTTTATTCAGTCAACAAGCCAGTAATTTATTTGGATTATTTTTCAGATCAGTTATTTATAAAAATGTTAATCTCATTACCTTGAGAGCTTAATAATAAATGAAGTTGATAGCTGACAATTTAAATTCAAACAACACTTACTTCACCTGCATTTCCTTGAGCAAGAAGTATTGTATGTTTCTTTTTTGGTAACAAAAATTCCTTTTAACTTTTCCCAAGTTCAAAAGTATTTTATTAATTAATAGATGTTATTCCTTTGAATTTTAAATAATTCACTTCATTATCATGACTGCCTTGGGTTCCAAAATTATAGAAACAAGAGACATGACTTTGCAAATTTTATGCACCTTACATTTCAAGAAGTATACCATTAAGCATATTTTAGCAAAGTAATGGAATGCTTTCTCCTCTTACTGAGAAACAAGAGCAATTATGATCTTGAACTATTTAGAAATACTTCTAATGTGAGGGCAAATGTGGGTCAATGTATTTATATCATAACACTTGTGTGCAGATCTGTAAATCCTTTAATTAAATGCAAAGAAAAATCATAGGGCAGAAAGATATATTAATCCCTCCACTTACTTGAGGCAACCAACATGTACATTGGCATACATTCCCTGCCAGCAGCAAGCCAAATTAGCAGTGCTTCAAAATTACAAACAAAATAAGGTGGCAACTAAAATCTCATAAAGCCCAGGGTAGCATTTCACACAGAGTACTAGGCTCACCTGTGCCTTTAGTCTTTAAGCACGAATCTCAGATCATTACAAAAGCTAGACCTGTCTGTTATTTTCATTGTTATTTGCAGAGAGCAGAGTTTGCCCACACTGAGCAGCAGAGGTGGAGCAGAGCCTGTCCCAGCAGGGTGATCAGGACACAGTGTGGGGGATACCTCACCTGGCATTCTTACTATTTCCCAACAACTGTGTGGGCTCCTGTCCAAATGCTCTGTATGTATCCCCTAACCTCCCTATAATTGTTTTTATTTGTTTAATTTGAGTGTGAAGCTCAAACCTAGAGGTAGAAGATCTGTACTCTGTTCTGACTCATGCACTGTCAGGTTAAACAGAAAATTCAGTCCCAAAACCTTTTCTCTTGATGCTGAAGGCTTCAGTGAGATCGCTGTTGCTGGCAGGGAGGCTGCTTGAGAAACTGCAACAATCTTTCTGAATATCACAAAAATGAAAAAAGCAAAAAAAAAATTTCTCCCATCAATATTTTTTATGTTCCTTTTCGTGTAGAAGCAGACTGTTGTGGCAGGGAGAAGTGCTGAGAAGGCCAGAGCAGGAATCACTGGTGTGATTTGTCATTTCTCCATTGGAAAGCACACAAAGTGACACAGGAGAAGCAAGAATCTGACCTCGTCAGTACAGTGAGTTAATAGCTATTCCTGTAAACACTTCTGAGAAGTCTCAAGCAGGTCTGGCCTGTGATGTTCATTGTTTGATAAAAATTTCAGAGATGAAAAACAATCATCATAAAAGATCTGGTCTTCAGTTTCCCCTCATTTCCTGAAAGAAATTTGTTTTTCTCTCCTCACACTGCTACCCATGCATTTATGGATCCAGCACTGCACCAGCATCAATGCATAATGATACTCCAGAGATATATGCAAGCTATAGTCAATTTAGCAGCTGTAATGAGACTGCTAAAGTATCTGAAGTGCCATAGTTCACTGCCTGCTCAGATATCTCTGTTCTTTTGTGTTAACGAAACTACAGACATGGCCACTGAAGACATGACAAAACTGGCATTTAAACCACCCCCAGTTTTTGAGGTTCAGTGTCAATGTACCAGTGTGATAGTAGTCTTCACATGATAAATGATTATATATCATGATATTTTTATACACATGATATTTATAGTATTAAATGAACAATCAGTCAATACTTAATACTGATTTGTTTGATCTGACAAGGTAGTAAAATGCCTCAGAATAAAGTGCATATTAATAAACAACTCTGGTTTTGCAGGTGGTTCCTTACTGACCTTCAAGTAAGAACAGTGTGTTCTTTGAGTTTTACTTTAGCCACTAATCAATTACAGGAAATGATACCCAGGAAACAGGCAATTAATTTGCTTTCAGTATGGTGATGATGCAGGCGTAAAAGGATCATCACTAGTAAAACAGGCACGGGAAACAGCAACCTGATGACAGAGTTTTTCAAATACCTTTCTGGTTTTGTTTTTAGTTTGGATTTTCTTTTTATGTCCATGATGCATATTGCCTGTATAGATGAAAAACTGCAAACCAGTCATAAAGTAAAAGTAGTGTGAAGGAATTAATTCTGCTTGCTGTAAACCAGCAATGTATTCATTACTTCCCTCTAATACTAGTGCCCGCAGCTGCTACATCTAAACAACACTGAGGCAATTTCCATGCTGATTTACACCTGAGAGAGGGCAGTCCTAAATCCGGATTTTCAGGATGGGCAATATTTTTAAATTAAGTACTGGACTAGCATGTGGGAGATTAAGATTCAGCAGGTCTTACACAGGTTTCTTACGTAGCCAACTAGGATATGATCTCTAAACACATCATGCAACCCCATTTTTCTGTCTTTTGTTTGTCCTCTAAGCTAAAATAAAGAAGCAGAGACAGATACAAGGACCAAAAGAAAGAATTTCTTCTTCCAATGACCTAATTTCTCAATCAACAGATATGTCTTTTTTTTTGTCCTTACCTGCTTTACTACCTGATTGCTCATCTTCATCAGTGGTGCTCCTACAGAGGTGGTCCAGGGGAGCTACTGGTTCTCCCTCAGCTCCATGCAGACTTTCTGTATCAGCCAGGGACACAAAAAGACCAGGGATAGATGGAACAACCAGGTACCTTAAATGCAAAAAAATGGAGGAAAGCTTAACTGAGAAACTTTAAAGGTGGAGATATAGAAAAGCTGAGATTATTGTCTCTGTGCCAGCAAGATCTGGGCCCATTACGGGTGACCAAAGGAGAATTTAAGTGGTAAGAAATTGTAATATTGACAGCTTACATGTCTGCAGTGACTTTCTAGTTTGGAAGAAACCAGGCTGGCCTTTGAGTCTTAATAATTTGGATCAATATGAGTAAATTGGGTGTTATGCTGCAAGCACTTTAGCTGGGGTGGTTTCTGGTCCATTTTTGCTCTTCCTTGTAAATAGTAACTGCACTGTAAATGGAAAACAAACAAAAACAAAAGCAAAACAAAACAGACAAAAAACCCCACCCAAACAGGAAGGCCCCAAAAAACCCCTAAAAAACCAAAACCTTCTTCCATTTACCTGCATCATACCAGGGACAAAATACATCTCCTGTGTCCATGATACAGCTGGCTGCTGCAATCTCATGTCTTTTCTGTCTAGACAGTAAGAAATCCTAAATTGCCTCTTAATGTATCCCTTTTTAAAATTTTTTGAGTTATACTCATTATAACCTTCAGGATAAAGTGGTTAAAAAGTTTCTCCTTCTTCACTAGGTGAAACTACTATAACTTACAGCTAGATTTATTTGAATAGGTTGAGTGTAACTTTACAGGTTTGTGAAAAAGTTGGAAACAACTGTGCTGTGTAAATATCTTTAACATTGGTCATTGCAATCTGCAGAACTTGCAGCAGTATAACTCTGAATAAGTATCTGTGGATTTCTGGAATTTTTACTAGGAAGGCTCGTACATGACTTGTTCTGCAATAATTGTATTCATTTCAATGGTGCTCTTAACCTAAAATGTTTGATTTTGGTTTAAGAAATCTACTGTGGCAACAACGCAGTAATACTAAGTTTGTTGCTTTTTAAGGTAACATTACTTAACAATTGTAGAGTTCATTCTACTCTGTTTATTGGGGTTTTTTTCACAATTTTCTGCTGAGATGGACAAATGAGCTGACAAATACTAGGCATCTGTGTGTCTGCTTCTCCTCATGGCACTGAGAGCAGAGCCAGTGTGCTATAAGGAGAAAGAAGGCTGCTGGTATTTCCCATAGAACTAAGCAGGATGATGAGGGCTACTTGACCAACCAGTCAGAAACAGGAGTAGAAGATGTAAAATTAATGCCCAAGTCTCTGTCAGTAGCTCCCAGTGTTTTAAGGAGGATTTTGTTCCTCATTGTAGCTCCTCAATTTCATTTTGCCCCTTCAGAGCGAACTATTTTTATGAATTTTTAGACTTAAAAATACTTCAAAAAACCTTTCCAAAGCAGTTTAACCACTGCATTCAGTCATTCTGAATGGAAATTCCAGACACCAGTTCAAAAAGGAGCATGCACTTTCAAAGAAGGCAGCATGTACAAAAAGGGTAAACATAAACAGCAGTCAAAAGTGATTGACTGGAATGACTTTTAAATACCATCTTGAAATGGTCCCATCCTTCTGGTTTTCTGTGATTTGGGATATTTTACAACAGCTAACTTTTGTATGGCTGCCCAGCATCACTGTGGCTCTGCTGAAGCTTTGGAAGTTGCACTTCTGTGCAGCAGTACAGTGTGGTGTGTCCCATTCTCACTCCTGCCTGCAACCGATAGCACTGGGCATGTCCCTGGCATGTCATACAGGAGTCACAGAGGTGTTAAGCAGGGTGGGTAGAGGGAAACCTCAGTTTCCCCCTTCCTGCATGAAACCTGAAACTGCTGCTGCATATGGAGCTGTTGCTATTCCTCTCAGGTGGTAATCTTTCTTCCTTGAAAGAGTATCCTCAAGGGATACACAGTATTTATTTATTGTAACCTTTGGGTTTAATGTGCAAGCTGCACTGTGCATTTTATGACTCTGCTTGATCATCTGCAGACTATATCTGTGTAAGCCATTTCTGTGGCTGCAAGTTTGCTCTGGGTTCTTTTTTTAAGAGATTCAGTGTTTCCTGATTTAATTTAGCCTTATTCAGCTTGTGACATGTGAATTGCTGTTGCTCCAAGATCATAGGTGTTCCATAAAATTATTTCAGACTGTCCCTCCTTCCCATCCCAGAAAAAACCCTCCTGTGTAGTCAGGTACAAAATGAAGCAACATGAATGAATAATAAATGAAGACTTAAAATTTAGACTGTTGTTCTGTGTTGAAAAGAATAACTTTGTGCTGGAACTTTATGAATTAGTCCTTCCTTTTTCTTTGCAAATGGTAGACAGTTAACTAAATAACTTAGCTGACATGCCAGTTAAACAAAAATAATTTGCATTTTGTTTTAGATATTTTGAAAGGCTTTTTGCACTTTACTGTTATTCCAGCCACAATATAGTCCCAAGCTAGGCACTTAAAATTTCTTAGCAGTGTTTTCTTTAAAAATGTAGCTTGCTAATACCAAATATGCTAATGAGATTTTTCACAAGTTTGTGAGTAATGGAAAAAACCTTCAGAAAATTCCTATAATTTTATCACTAGTGTTTCTGTAATTGCCAGCTATGATACAGCAGCTGCATTAGACTTTGCTTTCTGAAACAGAAGGAAAATATTGTTCCTTTTCAGGTCCGTGTTAAGCACATCCTGTGGAAAGATGTCTTGGAATAATTTTTAGGGGGTGTGGAGGATAGGTGTTGTGCCCTTATCCCAAATGATACTTTTGTTTTTAGCTAGTGTCTTATCAATATGTCCTTGGAGATAACTTGCAGTTAGCCCCAGATGCAGTTCCTGTGGATGAGCAATCTCTCCTAAGCCTGGTTTTAGTAGAGCCTTGCGATCCTTCCTTCACCTGTGGTCTCAGAGCAGGGTAAGTCAGGGTGTTCACTCTCATGAGATGGAGACCATCAGCAGTTGAGAACATATTCCTCTATGAAACAAAGCAGTGTGTGCTTGTTCCCTGAAAGAAGTGGATAATGCAGTCCTTGAGGGAGGCTGCTGTGTTAGTCCATGGCATTAGCTGGAGATCATGCCAGCTGGCCAGGCTCCTGTCTGCAAACCCCAGCCCCTTCCTCTCTGCATCCCAGCCTCTCCTATGGCACGGGGTCAGCCTCTCCCTTTGCTCCCTATCTGTTTTAATCACCTGATGTCTTTGAAGTCACTTCAAAGATCTCCTGTTAGAAATTCTTATCCAGTAGATGAAGCTTCCTGTTGTTTTAGGCAAGAAAACTGCCTCAAGTAATTGTCCTGTTCGTGTCTTGATGCTTCATTCAACAGTTGGTCACATTTCCCAGCACCTCCTTGCCTCCTAACTATGTGGTTAACCCTTCAGAACGTCTTACAAACAGCATGCAGGAACAAAGACAAATAGTGGAGACAAAGTGTTTCATTACATTTAAATAATACAAAGATTTTATTACATTTAAATGTGCAACTATTGTGCAAAGTTCTCCAGGCATTGTGAATATTGCATATTAAAGATTATCATAAGATCTGGAGAAAACTGAGTCTTTTCTCACCAGTTTTGGCATCTGAACAAATCTACTGGCCTTCACAGTGATTTTCTTACTTTTCAGTGATGTGAGATTGGACTGAAGTTTTGTGTGTGTTTGTCCCTTACAGAAAATTTACTGTACCACTGTGTAAGTCAGGATCACCCTGAATGACAATCCTAATGACACTGAAGTCATTACTCACAGTCATAATCCATAAATATTCATTTACTGCTGCTAATGTTGTTATTTTGTGTGAATTTGCAATTATATAATATTCACAATTAAAGTCCTACTCAGTATTCTCAAGGAACAGCTGTCAAATGTATAGTAGTGAGGTGGTTTTATAGGACTAAATCTGAGATGCCTTAGAGCTATCAACTGGTGAGTCTTACTAATATTGCAAAGGACTCAGTAGGGCCAATAGAAAAATTTTAGGCCTCAGACACCTGTTTTCTCCTAGGTAATTTACTATAAATGGCAAACAGGATTTCCTCAGTGTTCCTTCTACTCTCAGCAATATCCGTTTCTGTTTCAACTTGGTCACCTTCAAGTATGGGTGTCTAGGGAGGGAGCAGAGACCAGAGCACCACTGATCTAGCTTTTATTTCATATGTTTCTCTCTGAATTACAGCTAACCTAGATACCCTCTTGCTGTTCTCTCAGTAGTGAATATCTCAACCCTAGAGAAAATATGACTCATTGTGTGCTGAGAGTCTTCATTTTATCAAATCTGTCTGGGAAATCTTGTGTACTCTCTAATAACATCTTCATTTTTGTGAACAGACATTCAGTACATGCTTTGATCTTTTTTATATAGTGCTGAACTGATTTATTTGAATCACAGAATTTCTCTTAAAGACACCTGGTTCAAATCTGAACTACAAATATCAGTGAAGTCTAATAAATAACTAGACTGGAAGATAAACTCTTAAGGGAATGCAAACTCTGGCAAAGTGGATATTGCTCAATTCTTTTCTAAAATTTCTTCTCTGAATCTATCCTGAAATGACCTAGTAGATGTCTATATTCGCAACAGAAAGTGGGACCTAGAGGTCTTCTCAGTAAAAGATGTTTAGCTCTAAGGAGAGGAAGAATCAAGAACATGCCCATATGACATGGTAATGATGCCAACACAGTTGCAGAAATGATTTGACTGCAGAAAATAAAATTAAAAAAAAAAAAAAATCAAGGATTTTTCACTAGAATGACATTTTTTATTTGTCTACTCTGAACTTTCTTACGCTCTCCTCAGAGATGTCACACCCAATGAGGACTCTGAAGTCTGCAAGTCAAGCCTCTTGATTATGGGCATGGCTATCCACTTAAGCATACTCCCTGTTGACTCACCTGAAAGCGCAGCTTACAAAATGTCCTGAAAGACTCATATTCATTGGAGCAAAGTGAACAGGCAGAATTTCTCTGGGGTTATTGTCTTGCATACTGCACACCTGCCTAATAACAAAGAAGTGGAAGTCATTCAGGGATGAATGCATCCAAAACCTTCATCTCCATGGAAATAGACGTAAGATTAATGCAGAATGAAGAACAGGCCTTCAATTAAGTCATGAGGTATGAAATCTGACCTAAGTTAGCTCTTTGCAATACTTCTCAGGCATGTTTATTACTGAAGATGGAAGAAGTGTGATTCATTGGCATATGTGTATCTCTCCCTACCCACAGGCCTGCTTGGCTAAAGAAGGGAGTTTATTTTCTGATGTCACAGGAAAATACATAGTCCTTCATGAATATTAAAAGTTTCAGTCCCTACTACAGGTCGTCTTGAACTTAGCACATGCTATTTTCTTGACGGTGTTTATCTTCAGTTCTACCTCAGGGAAGAATGTGTAAATATCATCCTTAACTATAATTAAATTGTTCCCAAACTGTATTATTCCCAACTTAGAGAAAGCTGTACTCTAAGCAGCAATTAAATTGGAGACATGGTTGCCCTGTCTGGTGTGATATCTCATTCCAGCTCTTCCAATAAAATAGAAGGATAGAGTGCAATACAGCAGCAAGACTGCTAAAGCAACACAGACACTGAACAGTTCTTCATTTTATTTATTAACCCATCAGCCCATAAAACGCAAGCCAAGGTGTGTCATGAGGATAACACAAAGAGATAAGCCATATCATTTCTTATCTTAACGATAACAGAACCAAGGTGGCTTTTAAAGTGGAGTCTCTGAAATGATGAATACTGTAGGATTATGAAGACTGATTGCCATCATACAGATGTGCAGAGCACATTCTGAGGTGGAAAGAACCCACTAGGATCATCAAAGTCCAATTCCTGGCCCTGCACAGGACACCCTGTGCCTGAGAGCATTGTCCAAATGCTTCTTGATTTCTTTCAGGCTTGGTGCTGTGACCACTTCCCTGGCAGGGCTGTTGCAGTGCCCAACCACTCACTGGGCGAAGAAGCGTTTCCTAATACCCAACCTACACCTCCCCTGCCACAAGTTCAGGTCATTCCCTTGAGTGTTCATGCCACTGAAATGACATACAACCTGCTTGTTAAGCCATTTGTCAGATAATTTAAAAAATGAGGACGCTAACATGAATAAAAACTCTTAAAATATATATATTTTTCTTTAAAAAAATTTCACCTTGTACAGATGCAGAAGTGGTTGGCGTTAAGAAAGGAGAGGTGAGAAGACATGTGCAGCATGTAACAATATTCCTACTACTCACGTGAGCATGTTTTACACTTCATATATCATCTCCCTGACTAGCTCTTATGCTAGTCAGACAACCATGATTATGCCTGTGAAGAGCTGGTTTGGGGTAGATGCTGGCAGAAAAGCTGATTACTTTGCCTGTTCTTGATCCATCTATTTACAAAGATAAATATTAGATATGTGATGGGATGCCAGTTGTCCTCAACTTTTAACTTTTCAGAGACCTCTGGAGTCAAGGCAATCTCTGTACATACCTATGAATTCGTGTGCAAAAACCTGTTTGTGGTTAGGAAGTATTAAATGCAACACGGTTGAATCCTGGCTTGTATGGATATAGACATATCCTTTATCTCTCTGTGTCTCTTTTTGTTTACGGTCTACCGTATCCCTTTTGACTGTGGTATCTGGAGAGATACCACAGTCAAAAGGGATAACTGAAACCTCTCACAGCAGACTGAAGTCCTAAGCCCCTTTACTTGTATTGTTATACCATGCTTGTCTCAGATAAGCTCCTTCTTTGCCCATTCTTGAATATTTCCTTTCCTCCAGAAAGATACCTAGATTAATCAAAATTCCCTTTCCATGGGAAATAGCCGGAGTTTAATTTAATCACCACTTTAAATCAGGTCCTTTTTATAACAGAATGTTCTAACAGAGGCATTCCAATAGCATGCCATCAACTTCAGGAAAATTCTAGGCAAAATCAAGGGAGTCTTTTAATAGTTGTCTGTGTTAGAGTCTTTGGAATTCTGTAGATACATATATGCATACATGCTAGTATGTGTAGAGTAGGCAGAAAGAAAGAAAGAACCCACTGATTCATAACAGAAAAGTAGAATATACATTGAAAGAACAAATGCTCTCTTACTGCAATCTGGAGATCAGTTTTCAAAATCAGAACAATGTAGAAGTATCTAACAGTCTGTCACCTGATGGGTTTGAAAGATATTTCATGTTTACCTTACACTAACTTAACTGCCATAAAATGAAATAATTCTCTTTAAACTAATAATTTGGATTTATGTGGCAGTTTTCACAAAGACTGAAGAGTCTTAAGATCTGTATTTATCAAAATCAGATGCTCATTTATGCAGAAAAGGCACATGTCCCAATGTGGTGTGTGAGTCATTTAAATAACTTACCTGTTTTCTCTCACCGTCAATGCAGTAAGGAGAAAAGTCCTTTAAGCCAATACACATCAGTGAAATTTGTCCAAAATTATTTTAATTCCTCTGTGATACCAGAAGAAGACTGTAGGTCAGAACGTAAAAAAATATCTTTTTACAAGGTGTTCACATCTAATATGTGAGTGCTGCTTGTTATCTGTGTTATGGTATCTTACTTGACATTCAGCATTTTGGTTATGACATGTCCCATTTGGATCTGCTGTTGGAATGTGCATATACTGTTCCATGCTGTAGTGTAGCACTGTCCTACAAATTGTCTATAAAAAAAGGGCTGTTTATGTTGCTGTTGATTCCTGAAAGTTTTGCTCAAATAGTCTCATGTTAGGTGTGTTTTCTGGCCTAGAGCCTGGAGATATCAAACCTTTTTCTATGATTCTAATCATTGTAATCACTGTAGTCTACTCTTATATTTCCCATTAAATATGTGCCAAAATCTGATGTCTACATTGGGCAATAAATAAGAGTCTTTCTCAATAATGAATCAACAGAGGAGAATGATATATTATCTTTCATGAAAACAGAATAACATTTTCTTATTAAAAATAGGTACATTTGCTAGTTCACTCAGATACAATTTTTAACATTTCCTGCATGTCATAGAGAAAAGTTTGCTTCAATAATTATTAAAGGAAGAATACAAGGATTTTAAAAATGCAGTTTGGCCTGAAAGTGAATTAAGTGACTGCTTGTGCAAGCACATTGGAGCATTCATGCTAGAAATGGTTGAGCCAGCTGCAGGACTGGAAGAATGACAGATGCATGAAGGCAGTATGCACCAGCCTTATTGAATGTATTTACTTGCTAGGATGCAATGTGGAGCAAATGCAGCTGTAGAAATTCTTTTACATGTAATTTGTACATCCCTGAAGCCCTATGTGCACCATATTTATATAGCCAACACTTCGGGCTAATCTGGGACTTTTTATATATTGTATTCACTAAGGCACTTATAAAAATGTTACCATTTGACCTGGATCACCACTGTATCTATTGTGAAGCCATTGGCTTATCTCATGTCTGTACCTCAGAAACCATTGCCTTCCATCTCAACGATGAAGATGAGCTTTTGTCCACATCCAGTTATTTTTCCCTATCAGAGCCAGATCCCAGATCTTGGTATCCTGTTTGGGCTTTCTTGTCTGTCTGTAGGTGGGCAGAGTGTTCCTGTTTTGTGTGCTGGACAGGGAATAACACCAGAGGAGTCAGCGCTTGTAAAACCAAATTAAGGTGTGGATGCAGGTAGGTTCCCATTAGCCCTGTTGTACTCATATTGATGTCATAGTAACACTTCCAGCCTCTTCCTTTCTATAGTTTGAGTTCCTCCCTTCAGGATCCAGTTTTTCTACACCTTTCCCATCCTTTATTTGATTGCAGTCTGCCTAGTACTTCCTGGAGTCAAGCCTAACTAGGACTTGTCACACCCATGGGAACTTGAAAGGTGCCAACAAGCTTTCTATACATGTCAGAACACTAGTCTGTATCTTGGACCACTGATGCTGGTAGGGAACCTGCAGGGGTCACAAGTTCTTTTTCAATTCCAGTTATATACTGAATACATTTGAATATGGTGGCAGGTACTGTGATCCATTAATTCATATGCTAAACAACAGCATGTTACAGCTTGCAGAATCTGCTGTCAATACTTTTCATAATTCTTGCTGGCATGATTTAGCACTCAGAGGCTAATAATTTTGACCTTGTAGTTCATGACTTTAAAACTGTAGTGGTCTATCACAACATTTTCTAAAAAAAAGGCTGTGATTTATCAAGTCTGAAAAGTTTACTTCTATGAGTGACCAAAGTATTCTTTACACACCTTTTTTCCCTGTATGGGTGCTCATGACAAAATACAAGGTCTCTTTCCTTTTAGGCATTATTTTATCTCTAGGCATGAAATGTGTATCAATTAAATGATGTCACCTCTTAAATCTGATACTGCTGACTGAATCCTCTTGAAGATACACTTTTCCATCCCCAGTTTTTGCTGACAGTAGAAAGCAACTTCATGTGATTATTATATCTTAGGTTATGGCCAGCTCTAAAGTCTGGGAACTATTTTACTGTGTGCAGTACCACACGTTCTTAGTGTTGCATGGAACTGCTCATCAAGGGTGCAAATATAATGTAGTGTGTTAATTAATGCCTTTCACAGTGTGTTATGATGTATAGAATTAGGCCTCATATTCATGTCTGTATTCAGCAAAAGTTATCTGTTTTCTTTTCTTTTCTCCTTTGACAGTTTGTTATCTGTCTTCACTATGAATGGGTGGAACTGTCCACTTCCAAAAGCATTTCTTTGTCAGAGCATAACCCCTCTGTGACTGTCACAGAAAGTGGCTCTTTTTTAAAAAAGCAATTTAAAGAAAAAAAAAAGGCACAAAAATTCTGAAAATATTTTCACATTGACCTAAAATATTTATTATTTTTGTCACTGCATACAGTATAGTTTTGTTTTCTTCTAGTCCAGGATTTTTTTTCAGATTTGACCTTATAAAATTTTGCTGTGTTTTATCAGCATCAAAATTTTGACCATGATTTTGATCTTTTCCTGCCAATTCTCTTTAATATTTGGAGGCAAAAAGATCACTTTCTCTCAACAGACTGTCCTAGAAACTAGACTACTATACCTCACAAAATAAGCCTGTTATTAAGATTTTCTCCTTGATTTTCAATGTGGATACCAGATTGCCCAACTCTGCAGTGTATCTACTGTCTCTGCTGATTCTTGGTTTTAGTTTTAAAAGATAAGGCTTAACAGTCACCCAATTATCTCTCTGCAATCTCTCTCATCAAACACTTTTAGTACTGTTACAGTGTTCTGATCATCATTCCTTTGGCTGCACTTCAGATTTGTTGTTTCATGAGTCTTTGATTGTAAAGTGAGATTGTAAGTTGTTACTTACTTTTGTAAGGTGTAAAGAGATTGTGAAGTGTTACTTACTTCTCTAAACTTAATTTTCTGATCTCTATCTTCCATGGGCATATCTGTGTTCCAGAGTGCTTTGTAGCTCATAAAATCATGCAGCATTTTAATCTGCAAGACCAGTATTCCCACGGGTCTCATTCCCTGCAATCTATTTTCTCTGCTTCTCATGCGTGTCTGCCTTCCTCATGGATCACACTTCCTTTTTTGCAGGTCTAGCTAAAATGTGTGATGCCAAATATCTAGCTAATAAGCACAGGAGGAATCCCTTTCACCATGAGAACAGGTGTTCCATTTAAATGTCAATTTGCTACAGCTTAAGTTCAAGTAACAGTCATGAAGAAAAACCTCTGAATACCTTCTTATTTTTGTCTCCATTAGGATTTTGATGCTCCAGTTCACAGAGGCTGCAGTAATCCCAAAGCCAGTTGGCTCTGTATCCTGGGGACCTTATGGCTGGATAGTTCAATGACCCAGGATATCAGTTTCATGTTGTTCCCTTCTATCTTCAATTGACATGCAAGTCTTGTTATGAAGTAATTGCAGTTTAATTAACATCTGTTTTCAGCTGTGCTCAGCAATAGATTAGACTATGGGCTTGGTTTCTTAGCTAAGCCTTCAACCTGCTGTGACACACCTGAGTGTAAACTGGTTCCATGGCAGCTCAGTCAAAGCACAGGGACAGAATATCTCTTCATGTAAGTTGTTTGAATGCCAATGAATACAGAGCACTAATGCAATTTCAATCCTTCAGGCACATCTGGGCATACATAAGCACAGATCTAAGGAGAGATGTAAACATGAGAATACAACTTGAAAGAGTTTTCTCAGCTGTGTTACCAGGTCTGTGAGATATGAGCTGCATTTGCCGCATTTGAGAGCCGGGCCAAGACTTCAGTAGTGATTCTGCCAGAGGAGGATGACACAATATGGCCTATGTAGATACTCTTTAAAGACTTATACAATGCTCCGTATTTCAGTCTTCTTTATACTTGGTCCCATGCCAAAAGGTAGAATACACAATTACAGAACATTAACATGTTCTGCAGGGCATGGGATATTTTTGGTTTTGATAAGTAACTATTCAGAAGATTCCACATTATATAAACTAGGGAGTTGTTATGGAATGTGGCTGTTAATTAATGTTGTGCATTTGCAATACTTAGGCATCCTGGAGAAATAAAAATATTGAAAGGGGGCCTGAATTTCACGATGTTGTTTTATGGCATTATTCAACTCAGAGGTCTGGAGTTGAGGTATGACTTACAGGAAAATCCTATGGCTTGTGGCCTCATTCTCCAAATATTAACCTGGTCTGGTTTTAAAGCAGATATATTAACTTAACAAATATATTGTGTAGAGTGCATTTCTCCAAAAGAGCAGGCTCGAGGACCAGATTCTAGTGAAGTGATAATTAGGGCTCAAATATTATTAAAAGAACTTATTTTTCAATGGTTTCTCAAGAGATTGAGAAAAAGACATGGAATAAAATTAAAAGAGAGTTTTTATAGATAATTATTGTTTAATTAAAAGAATTGAGAAAATTCCTTGTCATATGCATAAACCTTTTATGCAGGTCCACAGTAGGAAAGAGGTACACCAATAAGGAAGTCATTGTAGGATCAGTGTCATAGATTAATATAGGCAGCAACATAAGGGAATAAATACAAATTAAAAAATTAAAAATTACCTCAAGCATCAAATTAAATAATTTACAACTGTCATATGATATTGCAATAAATTTATGCCATTAAAATCATAAGCAATGCAGACAGGCCAGATACCAGGCATACAGATTCAGCAGTGCCTGTTTGGCTGCACTTCAGATCTGTTTGTTTCATGAGTCCAAAAGCATAGGCAGAAGCCCAGTAACCCAGCGGAAAGGATCTGACCTTCTCTTCTGCAGTGGCTCTGCTCTGCCAACTTGCTGAAATAGTTTCACTAACTACCTCGTCTTCCAGATAGCCAGAATGTTTTTCCTAGATGCTAGTTGACACTGAGCTGCAGCTGGTGCACTGGAAACCAGGCACCTCTTCATCCTCTTCCCCTTTTTAAACCAAAAAATCTTCTTTAGGTATGATCATTTTATTTTTTAATGTTCTTAGACTCTGATCGTTTCTGTTGTGAGTCTTCCATCTTTCTGTACGGTGTGAAGAGTTTTTGTCTCTTCCCTTTCCACTATCACCCTGTGGTTGTTTCGATATGCCTCCTCGATTTCTTTTGGTCTCATCATCTCAAAATGTGGGTCAGTAGACTGAATTGCTGACACTCACCACGAATGAGGCTGTGAAAATTAAATGTCTCAGTATACTGATGGGTACTGAATTGCACAGACAAACACATAGTGCTGTGTCCTATGCATATGCTTATGATTTGACTTAAGTTTCACTAGAGTTCTGAAAGAGGAACATCCTTTTCCTAACATTGTACGACCTTTCCAGCAACAGAATACATAGATTTGAATGGCATGGTTGTGTTTGCTTGTGTGGGGGTTTTGTAAGGTTTTATTAGAATCGTGTTTGCTCACATAGAAAAAAAAGCTGCAAGGTTTGCTTTGCTTTTGTGTCTGTACTCAGCTTATGATGGTACTTCATTTTGTGGGTTCTCTTTTCAAATTCCTCCCTTTCAACATTGTGGCATCTCTTCCTTTATAAACACTGAAGAGGTCTCATCTAGGCTGTGTGTTCAGTCTCTGTCTTGGGGGCAGAAGCCCTCTATTTATCCTTCATGAGGACTAGGGGGAAGAAAACTGAACATCAGTCTCCCAGGAAGCTGAACTGGGTACCTGGCAGTGCTTGCTGAAGCATGTATCTAGTGAGCAGCACTGTCTCTGCCTGCAGAGAAGCAGAAAATGGCTTTATCCTGAACTTTATCCTGACTTACACTCACAAAAGATTGTTGTTGCAAAATGGAGACCAAGCTTTTTAATTTTTATTCTGTAAAATGTGTTCTTTAGGAATGCAAAAGTTTGCAGGTAATACTAATCAAGAAATCCAAGAGAAGACAATTATGTTTGTCACGTTACTTGCTTTCCTCCATCCCACAAGCCAAAATACAGGAGACAAGTGCTTTAGCTCCATCTAGGAGGCAGAAAGACTATTACTGTATCTGCCTGAAACCAGATCCCACAGGTTTTTCTCATTTCTAAACTGCATTTTAAAGGCTCTAATGAATTAGTCTTGCTGTATCTCCCCGAGTCAGACTGCCATTTCTGCCATCATTTTTGTGCATGAAATTCTGAAATGCAGAGAGCCAAATTTTGCCCAGTCTAGCAGCATCTAAGTTTACATTTTATATAACTCAGTTAAGATAGTGTACCTAATAGAAAATAAAAAAAATATTTAAACCAAATAATTCATGCCTGAAAAGAGGGAAAACAACTCTCATTACCTTACTGAAGGGAGAGATCCATTTTAATGAATAGAGTGAATAAAGCATAAGGAGTACATTTGACCCTGAATATCTCGTTCAAGGTCACACAGAAAATCAGGTATAGAGATGGAGCCAGCCCCCAAAACATCAGGCCCCAAGAAAATTTTTAACACTTTACTCAGCAGGTAATCCACTTCTTCCCAGTTAATAGGAGTCTCAAAAAATCGTAGAATCATAGACTGGTTTGTGTTAGAAGGGTCCTCAGAGATCATTCGTTCAAACTGAGCAAATTCACTCCTACAAAGAGATTATATTTTTCATTTTTATTAAGTTTATTTATTTTTGCACTGTAGTGTCACTACAAAGGAATGGTGGATTTTTATGTGCCTGATGTAGTGGTTATGTGAATGTCTTCTGACCATCAACAACCCGTTTTCATTCTTTGTATGAAAATTTATCAATCTAGTCAGTAGATCATGGACTTAATCTCCCACTTTTATGGTAGCCTTCCTGCTCCCTTCTCCATACATGCTTTCTACCTACAAGTACTGTCTGTTCCTTATACAAATAACTGATTATCCATCTTTCGTTATTTTTTCCTTCTTGACAGAGCTGGGATTTTGCAACTTTTTCTGAGCTTTAAAAAACACCAAAGAGCATCTCCAGTTCTTTTCACTTAGGCTCTCTGGTGAGCTAATCCAAATTGCACATTTTTTTGGCAAGCCTAGGAGCATGTCTGCAGTTTTCTGATGTCTTAATAAAATGTAATACATGACTTCTAACACTAAACTCAGACAGAGGCAGAAATAGGAAGGTTACCACCTTCTGCCTAATGCATTTAGTATAACAGTTCAGTCTAGACTACCTAATTTATTATCATTCTTCATATCATGCATTCTGTATACACATATAAAGTAAAAATGTAATTCCCAAATTAAATAGGGATTTAAGGAGCTGTCTAATTTTAAGAACTGTTTCTGTGTACTTGCTTTTCTTTTCTGTTGCCCTGAACCATTTGCAGAATGAAAGTACCCAGGTGAAATCCATTGTTAAGTTTTGTCACAATTTTAAGGTTTTGTCACAAAATTGCTCAAAACACCATATAATCACATACATTTCTTCTCCCTGTAACCATTACAATTTATATCACTTTGTAACAATAAGACCACTTCACAATAGTTTATAAGAGAAGTGGGAAGTACTGCTCTGGTACACTTTTTATTCCAAAATTTACAACTACAAAAGGAGTGGCAGAGATTTAACTAGCAGTATTGGTTTACTCACAAAAAAATAACAAGTAGATGTCTTGCTTTAAAGTTTCAGCTCACCACTATCTAGAGAGTAAAAAGAGCTTTTCATTAAAAATGTGACTATATAGCTTTCTTGTCTTCTCTCACTTGGCCTTCTTCTCCAAGACTGGTGCAAATATCATGAGTTTTTTGTAGTTTTACATGCTACAGAGGCTGACATTTCTACAAGTTACATTATGCACTTTTAATATCCATATCCTTAAAAAGGCAAGTACACAGCAGATTAGGATGTTCTTATGTTTTGAGTAAATAGTCACTTTTTTCTTTCTCAAAATTCCCATTTTACTTGTTGGATAAGAAGATTAGATCTATTTATATAAATACAGCTCTTGTGTTTCTATGAAGAGAGAGTTATGAAAAATTAGTCAAGGCCAAATGAAATGTTCTAGCCAGATTCAACCTAAATATGTGCAGGCACATTTAAATAGTAAGAGCCAGATAAGCTTTAATTTATTTCTTTCCTTAGTCAATAAATCTTTCAATCTTTCAGATTTTCATTCCTGAAGAATTGTCATTTCACTTGTAATGTTTGCTGTAAAAATGCATGATGTAGCCAGAGACCAAACTAATAAACAGAGGTATTAGGAATGAACAAATCATAATAAACTCAAGGGCAGAGGACAGATGCTGAGAAATCACTTCTCTGGTGAGGCCATGACCTTTAAATTAATGCAGTAGGATCTCACATGTAACTATCCATATGCTGAAAATGATCCAATTTACTAGAATATAATTACCAAATATAAAGATTTCTTCTGTGGGGTACTGTACTTTTAAAACCATAATTATACCTGTACATTTTGTGCAAAATCATCTTATTTTGGAACATTTACATAAATGTATATTTTTCCACCTAGGATTTTCTGCATTTGTTAGATTTGATTGAGTTTACAAGATACATTTCAATTGTTGTTTGATAGAGTGTCTGCTAAGGTTCAGCTTCTCCATGACTCTGAAATCTTTACTGAAGATATTCAGCAAAATATTTGAAGATTTCATTCAAAGTTATTTGATAGAGCTATGCAGATCTTTAAATAGCTAAACTTTCTTGAAATTCAATGTTTTCCACTTAGTCGCATGCAGTCATGGTTTCCATGACCTCTTTGTTTTCATTCCCATACAAGATCCCAGAATATTTTCCACTGGAAAAGATCAGCTGAACTCAGTGAACATTTCAGTGTTCATCAGCATTCATTCAAGCCCTGAAGCTCTCTGCTTTCAGAAGAATATATCTGGTCAGAGTGTTCATTTTCTTTTGCTTATTCTTAAGGGAAAAATACTGGGCCATATCTTGTCTTCTATTGGCAGCTACAGTGGAAAAGTAGAATCAGAAAGTGTATTTGCTCTTCATCTGCTGCTTCTCATTAGGGATCACTTATCTGAGCATTAAAGAAGAAATCTGAAGGCTGTTGGCAATTTTAATATGAGGGAAATACAGACAGGGAGAATAAAAAGGATGGCTACATCTGATCCTGAATCATGTCATGTCACCAATGGCCATTGGGAGAGGCACAGATTACCAGGACATCAGAATACTCCTTGAATGTACACCACCTTGCAGGTCAAAAATCTCTTGATGAAGAGGTGGATATGTATTTAATGAACACAGCTTACACCTGCACTGAGAAGAACTACCTTCTTTTTTGGAGTGACCAGCCATGCTCTAGGTTTATTTGATTGCCCTTGTTCTTTTGTTGGAAGACATGGTGAGCAATTCCTTATTTGTTTGCATTTTAATCTCTCATATGAGTCAGGTTTTTTCACCCAATCTCTCTTCTTCCCATTCATCTCCCTAGGATCCTAAGGCCTGGTCTGAGTGCATTAAAATCCAGCCTGAAAGTAACAAAAGTAGGTATGGCATCTATAAGGAGGCACTCACTGCTGGAGTTGTAGGGGTACACAAACCTTTATAATGCCACAGAAGACTTAAAGTGACAGGAACACCTCGCTGCTCCAGCTGGTAGTTGAGAACAGATGATGAGTTTCCCATTCCATATTCATTTTTTTCTGTGGGGTGATTGTATTTGCCAGCTGCTGTTTTCATATTATAATAGTAAACTCAATTTTAAAAGATGCTATTTATCATATTATTATTATCTGTAGCTCTTATCCTCCTTTTCTCTCTTTGCTCTGCCTCATTTACTTCGACTAACAAGCTATGAAATCAAGAAGTAATGTCCAAAATCAATGCTTGTTTGTGTCTCAATTAGAGATGTGTTTTCTGTGCTCTGAAGACACAGAAGTTGACAGCTTTAAAGAAACTCTAGTGTACTGAATCTGTACTGCCTGAAGCAAAGTACTGCATCACTTCATATGAAAATAACTTAAAATCCAGTGATTCCAAATGGTAAACAGCAACAATATTCTTCCTTTTGGAAATTCTAGTATGAACACTAATTACTATTCTAAGAACTAATAGCTGCTGATTCCACATTGATCTGAATATTTGTAGCTTACTTTGTAAGTCATAAAATCAGATTTAATGAATTGAGAGTCTTGAGTGCTATTTTAAGGGATGTAAAAAAAATGTATTTCTTCTGAATGCTGACAATTTTCATGCTCTGCACAAAAGTTTACGCAAATTTTCAAACAAAAGATTCCTTTATTTTTTAAGGAGTTGTAGCAGAGGATAAAGGATCTTGAGCAGGAGGTTTTTATGTTTTCCATACTCCCTTGACATTTGACCATTGGAAAAGGATAAGGGATGGTGACCTTGCTTGTCTCTCCACAGCTGATGTGGGAAAAGTTTCCATAGTTCAGAGACAGAATGTAATTTGGTCTCATGAAGAAAAGGTTATATAATAAACCTAGCAAAATCACAGCCAGGAAATACAAGGGTTGGACAAGTTCCTCAGTGTTTAATTAAACATTCCATTACACAATTGTGTAAAGTGCCAAACCCAATTTGTTTCTCAAACTGACTAAATTACTTCTAAAGTTCCTGGTTATTTGGTCCTGAATACATCTCCACAATTCATTAACTGGCTAATCTATTTTGATGCATGTGAGAATAATTTCCTGCTACTGGGGGCTTTTTTGCATATACTTCTCTGACCTTATAAATTAGCAAATTTAAACATGACAGGTGTATGGTGAGATAAAACTCCCCATTTGTCTCACAGAAAGACTTTTGGTAGTGGTTAAGTGTCATTGTCCTTGTTGAAAACACATCTCAAATATCTCTAATGAAACCTACTGTGAATAGAAAAGATCTAATACATCTGCAGATGATTGAAGAGGGCATCACTGTAAACCCATATGTTCCTCAGTTGTGGTAAAGTGCCTTCTTTGCTAAATTGATTGTATTAGTTGGTTCTAGAGGGTCCAAGATTCAGTCTGGTTTAAATATTGCTGGTGAGATCTTCTGGATTTAGTTTCCTGTTTCTGGGTTTAAGTTCCTCTTTCTCACTTTTCTGTACTTTTCTGTATCTACAACCTAATTTCTTGAGAGCAGCTGGATGGACACCATGTAGTCCTAACTGTGGAGCAAAGCGGGAGGAGTCTGGTGTCATGTACTGATCACTGTACCTATCATGATCTGTTGTGAGGTTGTTGTCCTCTCTTGTCCTGAAGCAGAGACATAGTATCCAGAGTGATCTTAGTAATGATACTTACTGCAAAACTGTTCATATTTTGCCAGTTTCTGTGTATATCTTATTAAATCCTTTTCTTCCTCATTCTCAGCCTCTTCAGGACTGCATGCAATGCCTTCGTGTTTCTGAAAATTAAGCTCTAAATAACATTCTCAAAGGTGCACACAAAGTGTATGAGTTCTGCTTGGAGTTCTATTTCATTGGAACATATTGTCCAAAAAAGATTGAGCAGGCTCCGTCCCTGGAGATTTTCAAGACCTTGATGAAATAAGGGAATGAGCAACCTGGTCAAACCTCAGACGACCTGCAGAAGATAAGGCTACAGACTCCTGAGATCTCTCAAATGTGAGTTATCCTACCTTGTTCTACTACATCAACTCTATTTGATCTAAAAGCTTCTGAAGCCTATAACACCTAAAAGAAAACATGGGACATATCCCAAATAAGACTATTTATGCAATTGCATCTCAGTCTTAATCTTTCAGCTGAAGTAATGTAATTTTATAATTCTTCTACCCATGTCAGCTAATGTCTGTAACAGCACATGCTTCTTATCACATACAGAGTTTCTGTAAGAGATTTTGGAGGCAGAATTCTGATAAAGACTCCCATTTAGGTATTTAGGTGTGCTGTAAGTGTAAAGGAGGAGTGAGTTAGTTGAACCAGTATTATGAGCAGGATTCAGCTCCCTCTATGTAGTCCCCTAGTGCCAGTTCAGACATACTGGGAAGTGCATAATGCCTACTGAGGGACAGATTACATGAGACTTGCATCCCTCTGAAAACTGGAAACCAGGTGTTGTACCATGCACCAACTGAAAAAATACTTGACATCAATATCTAGGCAGCTGAATTTCATTGTAAGTTACTGCTGAAGGATGAGCTGCTTTCCTTACAACTCTACCTCCATGGACCCTAACAAAGAATAAGACACTTGATGTGCCTACAGACACTTATTAATTTAAATATCTTCATCTTAGATTGAATCTCTGCATAGACTCCTACCTGTTATGAATGCAGAGAGGGGGCGTGGCTTAGCACCATGTGGCACATCATCACTGGGGGCATGGTTTTAGGGGGAAGAAATAATGAATGTACCACTAAAAGTGTGACATTTTGCCTTCCTCTCTCCATCAGGCAGGTTGTCGGGATCAGCCCTGCAGACATTGTCCTGTGTCACTGCCTGTACCCTTCCCATTCCTCCAAGACACAGCTCCAAGGAGTAGTGTTGAAAAGTGATTTTGGTGCGGGAAGTATCCATGGGTAACAGAGCAGCAGAAGTGAGCCTGATCCCAGCCTAGCTGAAAGGAGCCACACAGAGCCAAGTGGAGTGGAGCAGAGTGATCCAAAGCAATGGCACCATGTGGGATTGAACCAGTGGAGCACAGCAGTCTGGAAAACAACAGGTGGCACAGCGCAGATAGTCCAGATTTTGGGGGTTTGTCAGTCACTGTTTTTCATTGTCTTGGGCTCAGGGATGGGCAAACTATCTGCAGGGAGCAGCCGCCGTCTTGTCTTTGTCTGGGGAAACCATGTGGTGCTGCATGGGAATGGCTGCCATCTTGTCTTTGTCTGGGGAAACCGTGTGGGGCTGTGTGGGAACAGCTGCCATCTTGTCTTTGTCACAGGGGCATGCAGACTCAACCTGCAGGGAGCATCCACCATCCTGCCTTTGTCCCGGCAGCCACACAGAACTAAGTCAAGGTGGTGAACAGCTTTTGTGCGTAAAGCACCTTCTCACATTCTGTGATTCTCTTTTCATATAAATTTGTTATTTATATTGCTGCTCTTACTGTGTGTTCCTTATTCCAATGCTGTTTGCTTTCAGATAATTGTTACCTCAACCCATAGTCTCTGCCTTTGTTCATCTCTTATCGGAAGAGGCAAGGGGAAGAGGAGTGGCTTATTTGGAGTCTAATTTCCAGCTGGTGTTAGACCACCACACCATCTCAAGTTAATTTTCATATTTATCATAGTTGATGAAGTATATCTTTGTCTGGGATGAGCATGTGAAGTATTCATAGGCTGATTAGTCTTTGGGAATGGTAGACAGAAATAACTGCAGAGACATGTTAATATGTTCTGCTTTTATTTTGTGATTTCTGAGCCATAGGAAATGAGCTCACATTTCTTTGTTCAGAGTTTGCTTACACATTGTTATGGCTGAATCCTTTACCCTTTTTCTACTTGTTTAGACATGCAATTGTTTGGACATTCCAGATTTTCAGTATCCCAGAAATTATTTTCTTTATAAGGCACCTAAACCAAGATAATATTTCACTTCTTGGTTTTGAAAGGGCAGCATGGCCTCTATTCTCATGAAATATCTGCTTAGCCTTTTGTTTCTTTTTCTTGTTCTGGGCCTCATTTACTAGAAAATTGGTGTATTAGCATACTCTTTTACCAGTCAGGCTTTTAAGCTATTTCTCATTTATTTTATGGTGTTATATTACCATAAAACCACTTATAGAATGGAAGATGAAGGCAAAACGAACAGCTGGGTAGCACTAAAATTATGTTCACACCACATATTTCCCTCATAATAAGGCTGCTATCCAGAATAACATTTTAAGTTTTGGTCCTCTCTTGAAACCAGAGAATTCAAGTCTAAAGTCACACTGGGTATTTTCATGGCACTGTAATTTAGTAGAGCTGTGTTGATGCTCTTGATGTAGTGCTGCTGAGATACCCGCCTACACTTATACACACATTTATTTCTTTAAATAGGCTAGAGGACAGACCCAAGCAGTATTTTCCTCACCATTCATTTCTCAGCATTGGCCCTGGCATGTCTGGGCATAACAGCAACATCCCAGCCCCAGCTCAGGAATCAGTGTATGCTGTAGATCCCCCCAGAGTAGTTCAAATGTGTCTTCCTCCTGGGTTTGTGGAGATAAGGACTGAACTATGTTTGTTGGCTGGCCTTCAGTGCATGCAATATCAGTCAGTTCATGTAATCAACCCCTAGGTTTGCCAAAACCATTTGCCAAAACCTCGACTAACAGATTGTTAATGGTGTCAGTGATGTCCCAGCACAGCCACAATGTGCTGGGAGCTGGTGGGAAACTTAGTTATGGACAGGCAGAAAATATTTATTACTTCAGAGAAAAGGAAAGAGAATAGGATTCGGGAATTGCATTTCATAACAACAAGCTCTTTAAATTATTGCCAATTATTCTTCTTTATTGTTGTCTAATCTTCTTAATAATCATTAAAATGTTGAGTTTAATTCTCCTTTTACAGCCACAGGAGGAGTATTTTCAGCTGCTTTCCAACAGTCAGTTGTGAGGACTCTGCAAAAGCATTCTGTCAGTATGGGGTAGAAGGGGTCACTTGCTTTTAACATACAACTTGAGCAGTTTTTTGACCATGTATACAGTGGGACATACAGGTGAGGTTCTCAGTCTGAGAGATCCTTTTGTCCACAGACTTATGTGAATGACAGTGATAGAACAAAATTCAAAACAAACCTACAGCGGTTCCAAATGAAGATTTTGGAACAGGCTGGAATTATCCTCCCTGCAGGGCTAACACTAGCAGTGCATAGAGCCTCAAGGTGGGGCTCAGCTTGCTCTGATAGCTGCAGAGACACTGGTCCATACTGGGCTCATGGCCAAGATCTGAGCATAGGGCATGAAAGGACATGCATTGAGGACTCCGACCCAGTCTGATGTGCCTGGCATTATGCCAGGGCAGCTCAGCACAGAGAAACTCAGATGGTGCCCTGGTGTACATGGTGATCTGTGATCACATGGTGATCTGTGCAGGCTTGCTCTGAACACTGACTACAGGATTGCTCCCAGGAGATGGATCAATGGCTGGCTTTTAAAATGAAATTCAATATCCCTGCAAGAGCTTAACATTCCCCAACCTCTTCTTATGAACTGCTCCAACATTTAATTGTCATCCTCAGGGAAGTGGCCTGACTTCAACTTCTAACAACTGTGCTATCTTATGCTCTTTTCTGTAGGTCTGAAATATTTCTCTATATGCTACAATGGAAATTACAAGCACACATTAATTGTTATGGACAAGTAACCTCCATAGCTTCTCTCTGACTAGCTGGATAGAGTGTGTTTTTCAAGTTTTGCATCACAAGGCTCCTTTTTTTTCCTGAATCTGTCCTCTTGTAAGACTGTGCTTTGAAACCTTGCAAGAGTTGAAGTGTGAGTATATAATCAGTCACTCAGTGTTGGTCAGTTACATATAAAGTCACTGTTGCTGGCCCTGAATTAGTTATTATATTGTTTAGAAGTGATGCTTCATTTCACCCTTTTTTATCATATCGAAGTATTGGAAATATATGAGCAGATGTCTTCTGGAGGGTTTTTCCATATTCAAAGATTAATTCCTAATATATAATTCATTAAATTATATTATGTTCACAGAGCTTTCTGGCTCCTCTCTTTAAGGCCATTAGATTGATTTGTCTGGGCCACATGATGCCATGGTCTGAAACTGTTGCATCGTGCCAGAACACTTTTATTATTCATTAAAAAAAAAAAAAAATCTACATATAAATGTAAAGTGTTTTATACTTCAGATGTTTCACTGGGCTACAGATTTTCCTTTTAAAAATTTTTTTAACACTATTTTGCCATTTTACCTACTGGGGTTTGCTTCAAGCCCTTTTGCTCCCTCCATATTAGTAAATTAAGCAGCATGGTAAAAAGAACAGGATGGCAGCTTAACTGCCTATACTATTTAGTTGTTATAACTATACCTGGCAGCCTCAACGAATAATACTCCCCCAAGCACTTCCCAAAGTTTGGGATTTAGTCTAGTCCAAAACCTCTTTATCAGAAGATGGGGACTTTTAATAAATAGCATGCCAATGTTAGCCTTGGAATCTCAAAACTTGTAGTTTGCAAGTTTAGAGGCATGTTTCAATATGTATATTAAAGTATTCTTCCCATTTTTTAATGGGTATATTAAATGCAAAGTTAGAAGTGATGACTAATTTGGTAAGAACTAAACTTTTTAAAGCTAATTAAAATATTATTGACCAGTCCAATGACATGAAAAATTCACAGGAAATTAAAAAAATGAAAGATTTCAGATAAATGTCTTTCACATTGAGATTACCAAAGCCACGACCAGTTATCTTCTATTCTTTATGAAGAGACATGAAAGGCTCATGTTAATTTTAGAATGTCTGCAGTATGACTGTATATGTAGAATGACGTACAATGCCACATACACTCTAGGTCCTTTACAGCAGGCTGCTATACACTCAGCTATTTCCCCACCTATTTTTATTGAGGGATTATTTTTCTCCAGGAGCACAACTTTGCACTTCTTTGTTGAACTTTGTGAGGCTTCTCTTAGCTCAGTCCTCAAGCTTCTCAAATCTCTGGATTAAACCCTTCCAGTTCAGCCCTTCACACGTCATTTATCATCACCTGGTAACCTACTCACAATCATGTTGATTAAGCAGGGTTTTCAGGCTGCTTGTTCCTTATTATCTTCTTGTCTCTCAATAAACTGGAAATGGATTGCAAAGAAATATGCTCTAAGACCTTTCCAGAGACTGAGGTGAGGCTGATCAGCCTATTGTTCACAAGGTGGTTCTTACTGCTCAAGAAGATAAGCATGAGTTTAAACTTTTTCCACCTGGTAGAGAAATTTTCCAGCTGTCATCTACTTTCTGCAGATGATCATCAACCTCCTCATAACAATATGCCATTTCAACACCCTTGAACTAATCTCTTACAGCTCCATGTATCTCACTACTCTCAGCGTCTCTAAGTAGCCCCTCACCTTTTGATCCTCCACTTCAAGTTTTTCTCTATCTCAGCAAATTTGCAGCCACCAAGCCAAGTGGTGTAGCTGACACGCCAGGGAGACCTGGATAAGCTTGAGAAGTGGGTCCATGTGAAAATCATGAGATTCAACAAGGCCATGTGCAAAGTTGGAGCCACCCCTGGTATCAGTAAAAGCTGGGGGATGAAGGGATTGAGAGCAGCCCTGCTGAGAAGGACTTTGGGGTGCTGGCTATGTATGTTCACAGCCCTGAAGACAACTAGATGCATCCTAGACTGCATCAAATGCAGTGTGGCCAGCAGGGCAAGGAAGATTGCTGGGTTTCTGGTCTACTCTACCCTGCTCTGGTGAGACCCCACCTGCAGTGCTGCATCCAGATCAGGGGTCCCCAGCACAGGAAAGACACATACTTATTGAAGCAGATCCAGAGGAGACTGTGAAAATGATCAACAAGGCTGGAGTAACTCTTGTATGAAGACAGGCTGAGAGATTTGGGGATGTTCAGCCTGAAGAAGAGGATCTCTAGGAAGACCTTATTGTGGCCTTCCCATAATGAAAAAATACTTATAAGAAAGATAGGGAGAGACATTTTAGGAGGGTCTGTTACAACAGGACAAGGGGAAGTGGTTCTATATTAAAAAAAGGGTAGACTAGATATAAAGAGGAATTTCTTACAGTGAGGGTGGTGAAACACTGGAACAGGTTTCCCAGAAATGTGGTAAATGTCCTACCCCTGCAAAGATTCAAGGCAGGTTGTATGGAGCTCTGAGTAACCTGGTCTAGTAGATGTTCCTGGTCATTGCAGAGGACCTGGACTAAATGACCTTATAATGTCCCTTCCAACCCAAACTATTCTGTAATTCTATGATTCTGTGTTCTCAGACTGTACATGAGAAGGACTGAAAGCTATTTTTTACTGTGAATACTGAGACCCAAAAAAAGTATTGAGTACCGTCCAAGTACCAAAAAAGGTACCATGTTTTACCAGAATGTCCTTTTATTACTAGCACAATGGTGGATTCCTTTCTTCTTACCCTTTAGCAAGCTTTGTCTTTTTGCTTTTTTCCCCAAATATCTATGCTTTTATGACTCTCCTTTGATGCCTCTCCTTTTTTTTCTCAACTTCTTCTATGTCTCTGGGGCTATGTTTAATCTGTGCTCTGAGTAATTCATATGAGTATATGTTTGGTCATCTCAGTGAAGGATTTTGGCCCCTCTACAACAGAACTAGATAGCAGTATCTCAAAGAACCTCCAAATTATGCTCTTTTGTTTTGTGGCTTGAACAGCTGTAGCTGACAATGGAAGTGCTCCTTTCCATCAAGATTGTGTTGGTGCAGACCCAAAAGAAAACAATCACTGGAGATAACCTGTCCCTTCTCCAAAGAAAGCTATCAAGAGATGGCCAGGGTGAGGTTCAGTAATCTGGAAGGAATTAATTCCTGATCTATTTTGACATGATATAAGTAACAGAAAAAATAGCATTAGATTTCCAATATCCTTCGGAATGTAGCAGGATGTTTGTGATATCAAATATAATTGCCTTCACCAAATACTCTAATTTTGTCTATGGTTATAACCAGTGCTTTTATCATTTCACCTGTGTGATCTCTGATCCACTGGCCAAATATTAGCAACTCCAGCAGTGATGTTTCTTTTCTTTATGGATGAAGGCAAATGCACATTTAAAAAAATATTCTGCTATCATATATTGTCTTCATATTTACTTTCAGATTTTCATGGCTATCTTACTATATTTGATAGCTGATGTGTTCAGCAGGAGCTAATAGAAAATCAGTTTCTTTGTGTGAGCAAATGCCATCAGATGGGAAGAGAAAAAGAATGGCAAAAAGTAAATAATGTTCTGTTGTTAAATCTCTCTAAATTAGCTTGGTGAAGAAAGAACAACCTTTTATGCACTGATTAATTTCTAGTCATAGAAATGGGATTGCCATCAGTGCTGCCACACAAGGCCAACATAATTTTAAGTGGTATGACAGTCATATGTTTTAATGTTATTCATAAAAGAAAAATGGCATTTCAGTTGACCAGAGAACTCAACAAACCTTCAGAGAAAAATTTTGGCGTTGTTGTTAGGGTTTTGTTTAATTTTTATTTTTATTTTACTATCCTTTGTGAACTCAATCTAATTAGTAGAGTAAGACCCTCAGGTTATATTTACCTTCACAGCTGAGTCTTTGATTCAGCCTTCAAGTATGTAAAATAAGTTCAGAATAAGGGAAAATAAGTTCCCTGCTGAAACAATACCTCCCTACTTGCCAAAGACAGTAAAAGTGGGCAGGTCCCTGACCTGATTTCAGTGGCCCAGTATCCTGGTCATTTTCCAGAAAAAAATGTTGGAGGTTTTGAGTTATGTCTCTAGGCAATCTGTTCCAGGGTACCATCCTTGCAGCAATAAACTTTTTTTTTTCCCATGTTTAAATGGAATTTCCTGTATTTCCATTTGTGTTCGTTGTTCTCCTTTTACCAAATACCAGTGAAAAAAAGACTGACTCCTCCTTCTTTATATCCTCCCATCAGGTTTATATATCCCATCATATTGATGAGATTCCTCTTTTTCAGCCTTTTCTTCTCTAAACAATCCCATCACCTTGAGCTTCACTTTGTATATTAGATGTTCCTGCCTCTTAACCATATTCGTGGTCTGAGCTGGACCTGCATGACCATGCCTTTCTTGTACTGGAGAGCCCAGGACTAGACACAAAACTTTAGATTTGACTTCAGCACAGCTGGCTTGATGAGGGACCACTGTGTCCCATCATCCAGGTAATTAATGTCAGTGTTGACCAATACTGGCTCTCACATTGACCCCTCCAGTACACCACAGGTGATGGCCTTGAGCTGGATGTCATGTTGCTGATCAAACCACTTTCAGACAGTTCATTTTGGTTACGTAGTCCAAACTTCACCAGTTTGTTGAGAAGGATATTATGGAAGTCTGTGTTATCTTCTTAAAAACAAGATAAACAGCAGCCACTGGTCTTTCCCCAGCTACTAAGGTGGACATTTCATTGCAGAAGGCTATCAGGAGTGTCGAGAGAGATCTCTCCTTTGTAAATCCATGCTGACGAGATTTAACCAGCTTCTTGTAATACGTATGTTTGAAAATGTCTGCTCTGTCATATTCCCAAGGAATTGAAGTGAAGCTGTCTGGCCTGTAGTTCTTCAGATGTTTCTTCTTGTCTTTTTGAAGATGGGAATTATATTTGGTCCCTTCTGGCTCTCAATAGTTTCTCTTGACTGATCTTTCAAAGGCAATCGAGAGTGGTTTTACAATAACTTTGGCCAACTTCCAAGTAATCATTGTATCGCATGAGATCCCTTTGACTTTTGGATGTCCAGTTTGTTTTAACATCCCCTAACCTGGTCCTCCTCCTCCAAGCAAAAGTCCTCCTTGCTCCAGATTTTCCCACTGATCTTAAGGATCTGGGAGAATCAAAGGCAAGTCTTACAGTAGAGACTGATACAGTCAGTAGCCCTTCTCAGATTCAGCTCCCTGGTTTCATATGTCTACAGACTGATTTTCTAGAGTGCTAAAAATTGGCAGTTTCAGAAATTTTAAACTGAAGTTTTGCTGCCTATTCATTTCTTCACTCTGCAGATAGGCATCTAAAATTCAGTAATCATTGCTAAAAGTGTTAATATTCCTGCCTGCTGTTCTCAGTTGAACAATGTCTCATATGCCTCCATGACCATGGTGCTTTGCATTCCATCCTGAAGTGCTAAAGAGCTGTGCTGAAAAGCCCGACCATCAATCACACATCCCTGCTTTACTTTTCATGTGAGAGCCCTTGCATACCAAAAAGATGTACTCAGCACCTGTGCATTTGTAATTAGTAATAAATAAAGAATTTTATTAAGAATTTAATTAAGAAACAAGTAATAGAAAATAAGATTAATATATTTATTTCAAGATCAGCAGCTGAAGGCTTGGTCCCACAGTTCATCCCACATCAGTGGGCTGCACTCTGAAAAGAATGCAAGTTGGAGATGATTGCTGTGTTCTGTACATCTCCTCTCACCTGGATTTTAATTGAGGGTTACATGATTGTACAGAAAGTCTAGTGTTCCTGAATGAGAAGCTCAGGGTTTAGTAGGATTAACACAGGACTTTCTCTTCCATTGTTTAAATACTGTAGCATAAAGTGGCTCATGACACTAAGAAAGGTAGTTATCATGACACTTGTTAGGAGTTTCTTTTCTTGTGTATTGCATCTGGATGGCTGGAAGATATTTCTCTGATATTAAAGTAGAAAAGAATGAGAGTAAAAAGTATGTTTCTGTGTAATCATTTAATCTATGTAATGATTCCTTGCAGAAATATATTAATGAAACCAGAAACAATGAAACAGTGAATGAATCTCATAAAATGTAAGAACTTACCTTTTCTTATTCTGTTTTGGTGATAATTTCTTACTATAACTCTTCAATATACATTATATTGAGGGAATATTTATTTTTGATTAAACAAGCATTTTGGAATTTGAGTCCAACATGAACTTAATTGAAGGTTGACATTTCCATTTTCCATAAAACCTTTCTGTAATTAGATCTATTGTAGAAATAATTACTTTTCTTTTTTCTTACGTATGTGAAACTGTATAATTATTCCTAAATATAAAAATTATGTGAACGAATGTTTCTTGGAAATGTTAAAGACCTTTTCTAAAAGTCATTTTGGATGCACATAAGTTACAGAGTACCTTAATATTGATTTTTTTCTCAAATAACTTCCAAAAAGAGAGTAATTATTTCTCATAGGCTAATAGAAGATTTAAAGATCAAAAATTTGTATTATAAAATTGACTGTGGTTGTTGCTAAGAGTTGTTACTGGCAGCCCCCACCTCCAGCAGGTCTGTCCCAAGACTTTCTCCTGCCTGACCTCTGGAGCCCAACCTCATTTCCCAGAGACCTAGGGTTTCTGCCCAGACTGTGAGATATGGCTGCCCCTTTTCCTTTTCAGGTTCATCCCCTAGGGAAGCTGAGCACTTGTCCCAGAGATGCAGAGCACTTACAGGACATGGCTGTCTGCACAAAGATGCTGCGCCTCATAGGACTCACATCACACCAGAGAAGCACAGAGAGCACCATCCCCTCCTTCCCTGGGGCTGGCAGAGACAGAAGGTCTCCTGTGGGGGCACACACACATCAGTGTCCAGGCTCACAGGCACAGTCACAGATTCCCTGAGTACAGCATGACTCTTCTGGCCATTTGATGCCCCTGCCAGCACTCCAGATCCTCTTACTCACCCCCTGGGTCCCCAATTTGCCAGCTGTTCTAGCTCAGGGCTTGCTGCAAAATGACATACAGACTCACATTCTCATTGCACAGGCACCCCATATCCCCCCATCCCCATGGACTCAACCTGCCTGATCTTCTTGCTCCAGTGTGGGGCATCTGACTGCTGCTGAGTCCAGCTTGGAGTTTGCTGTTGAATGACAGATGCACACTCCATGCACACCCATCTTGAGAGTGATACAGACACGTGTCCCCCCCCCACCCCCAAACTGGCACGAGGCATGTGAGCTGTGAGCCATGGTCCTGCTTCAGCTGCCACTGCTGAACCACAGTGTCTCACCCACACCAGAACCCCAGCAGGTAGCACTCAGACCTTGCCCTCACCCATGTGGAACAGAGAGTGAGATCATGCACAGCTAGTTACTACAGTATGTAATAAAAAGACAGGATGAATTGTGATGATCGGCTGCAGGGCTCCATCAGACAAGTGTGTTAATGGCTCCATTTTACATGCAAGCAGCCCCTTTTATACCCCTTTCTATCAGTTTCCCCCTTCATTCCTCCCTGCTCCCCCTTCCCCTGCATATTCCCTCATCAGCATGCATAGCTCCACTGACCCCCTTCCATCTTCATTCACCCTCAGGTTTGCAAAGTCCAGGTTTGCTTTCATCTTCTTGATAGCCCACAAACTACTGTAACTGGACAGGTTTATTTCTTGTCTTTATCTCCATTATGCTTGTCTGTCAGGTTTGTGCCTCTGCATTTTCTTGTTTATTTCTTCCATCTATTCTTATTATCCCTTCTTTGCATTGAAAAGGTCCTTGACCACACATCCTTAAAGGAGAAGATGCTCTCTCCTGCAATACACACTTGAAGTTTATTCCATGGGTTGGCTGGATCACATGTCTCCTTACAGGCTTCAACAGGGAAGAGTTCAGAATATTGAGTGAGAGTTCAATTCTGCCACAAGGTATCAGATTAATTGTATCTAAATATGTATTTAATCTACTACGGCCAAGTGGTTTGGTGTTTACAGACATGAAAGGAAGCCCCTGACTTGAAGAGCTTATGGTATTTAAGTGGAAGGTAATTAGAAGGAAGGCTCACTTCACTGAAGTGAAGCTTTCTAGAGGCATTCTATCCTCAGTGAATGAAGAAGTGCCTTCAGAAAGCTATTTAGACTTACTCTTAACTCCCCTGCAGGAAATCCTTTCTCTTTCTGGAAAAGGGGCCTCGTAATATTAACCTTCCAAGAGATGTCAAAACTACCAGAGCAGTGTCAGTCGCTTTTGGAAAAAAACCAGCTGGATATAAAGGATCAAACAGTGCACCATAAAGAAGGTGAGAAAGGCGAAAATTATGGGAAGAGAAATTAAGTGGAAGTAATAGAGACTATGCCCAGCATCTGAGGTATCAAAAAATGAAAGAGTACCAGGGACCCAATCTGGTTTCAGGAAAGGTCTTTTTAGACTCATTGTAAGGCATGCATCCTCACATAACCCTAGCTGGAGCCTTCATCAGCAGATACTTCCATATCTGTCAGTCTCCATGGTCTGGTTTCTCTCCTGAGGGAAGCAGGATTAGGAAACTGGAGCATACTTGTGTATGCCCCACTCGAATCAGCAGACAGAACCTGGGGGTAATCTCAGTATTGCCATTTACACATACCTTGACTCAGTCTCAGAAGGAAGCTCCCTCTTCATTAGGTGGGAAAATTAATGTGACTAATCTCAAGAAGTTTCATAAAATACAGTCTGGCAGCATGAAAGAAGTTGCCCTTCAAAATCTAAGTAAAGATATATTTTCTATTTGACTTTCTTTAAAGAAGATGTTCCAGTGTGGTTATGAGTTCATATTCAACATACTGTTGATTCTGCAGTATTTGCTCTCAGTCATTCCTGGAGTCTTGAAATAATTCCCACTTCTGATGATATTTCAGGTATTAAATCACAGGTTTAAGGTGAACTGACTGAGCTACAGAAGTTATACTTGACTGCATATGTTGCTGGAAAAAAAAAAAATTACTGAAAAAAATAAATTGTACCTCCCTGCTATATATGTCAATAAAAGTTCTAATATCAAGTAAAGAATATTGCCTGTTATAAATTAATGTTTTGGGGGTTTTTGTACTAGTCATTCATTCTCACAAGGGATAATTGTTATACATTTAAATTACAAACCCTTTTCAGAATCAGCCTTTAAGTTCCTGTGTCTATAGTCAAAATTAAAGTCCAAACTGTTGCTTAGAGTACTCAAACCTGACAGTACCTGAACTTACCAGGAGCCTCTGCCACTTTAGCTACTTAAGTGTCTAGTTTGTTCAAGCTGGGACATGCTGCTAGCTTTTTCAATCTTAGAAAGTCAGTGTTGGCTTTCTGTGAGGACCTATCTGAAAAAATGGTGAATGAAAGCTTGTATCTACAGAGGGAATTCATATGGCATGCAATGAATATTCCTTAATATGTATTCACAGGGTCCAGCTTCTCCAATAATAAATTTCCTGATGTTTTCTCTTCAGTTGGGACTGAGGAACTGCTTTTACTCACCAAGGAATTGGGAGCTTTTGCCCTCTTTAGAATGAAAGTTTCTAATTCTGAGCTTCTTTTTTGCCAGGATATTTTCTTAGAGAAGGATTTTGTTCACCCGCAGTAAAGCAGGGCCACTGTGGTAAAATAACTCATATGTTTTGTATCAGAGAGCAAAAGAGCAGATGAGATGATCAGAGGAACAAGATGATGTAGCCTACTGCTTCGTGTCATCTAAGATATGGAAACCATGCCCTTTATCACCACCACCATCCATGCAGCTCTTCAACAGCTCTTCAAAGAGTCTAGACTGTGATTCCTTAGCAAATGAAGAGACGAAGGCGCTATTCCTAGGAAAAGCCCTCTGAAACATTTGAATGTCAGCTCCTCAGCGCCAACTATTTTCCTTGTTGAGTTTGGGTCTTACAGAATTCACTAGTTGCAATGTAGACAGATCAAAAATAATTTCTGGCTCAATTGTCAAAATTCTAAGAGAGATCGGTTTTGAAACTCTTTTATTTCAGTGGGTTTCTTCTTTGCTAGCTGTAGGCACCTCCTCAATTTGAGTGTAGTTTTTAATCAGGTATCCAGAGCCACAGAGATGTGGCTTTGAACTTTAGGTTTATTCTGATGGGAATTTAAATCATGACTCCTTAAAATGTATTTCTCCATTTTTAAAATAGATATGGATTTTTAGAATTGATAGATAAATAAATTTCCTAGTTGATCTCAGTAGCACAGGAGGACTCTTAAATGTATTCAAAATAATTTTTAAATATGTTGCAAACACTCAAAAAAAATTCTGTAAATTATTGTCTGTGAGTTAATATGCTAATAGGCAAGACAACAAATCAGTTGAACTAAGATAGTAAGAACCCCACATAATATTCAATCCATTGTTTTATTTTTAATTGTCACATTTTGAAGAAAACTTCCCATGAACAACAAAAGATTGGGTTTTTGATTGAATGTCTGGGTGAGGTCAGTGTATTTTTATCAGAGCCTCTGCAATGATTCATCCATCTGTTGTCTCATTGCTTTCTTGTTCAGAGGCTTCTCCCCTATATTTATTTTGATATTAAACCAAAAGCAAAAACCAGCCCATTTCTTTGATTTTCCCAGTCATGTTATGTTAACGAAAGATGACTTCAAAAGATCCAATTCCTAAATATTCATAATTTAGCATGGACTTCTATATACTCTGATTAAATATGCAAAGCAAAACCACAAAATTTCCATTCTCTAGTAATCTGAGAGGTCAATTTGAGAAGTTACCTTTTAGGCAATTGGTTTATATTGTCTTTTTGTTACATTAATCTGATCCATAAAACTCACATTGAATGATTGATTTCCTCTCTTATCTGCTGGTACACTGGATTTCTATGTCTTCATAACCTTTGGACACCAATTCCCAGAACATTCTCCTGGAGAAACTGGCTGATCATGGCTTGGATTGGGTTGCTGGGTAAAAACTGGGTGGATGGCCAAGCACAGAGAGTGGTGATAAATGGTGTGGCCAATCCTATGTGGTGTTCCCCAGGGCTCACTGTTGGGTCCACTCCTGTTTCACATCGTTATCAATGATCTGGATGAGGTGATCAAGTGCACCCTCAGTCAGTTTGCAGATAACACCAAGTTAGCTGTGAGTGTTGATCTGCAGGAGGGTGAGAAGGCTTTGCAGAGGGATCAGGACAGGCTGGATCAGCAATAGTGTGGCCAGCACGACCAGGGCTGTGACTGTGCTTGGCACTGGTGAGGGTACACCTCAACTGCTGGGTCCAGTTCTGGGCCCCTCACTACAAGAAAGACATTGCGGGGCTGGAGAATGTCCAGAGAAGGGCAATGGAGCTGGTGAAGGGTCTGCAGCACAAGTCTTAGGAAGAGTGTCTCTGAGGGAACTGTGGTTAGCCTGGAGAAAACAAAGCTGAGGGGAGACTTTATTGCTCTCTACAGCCACCTGAAAGGAGATTGTAGGGAGGTGTGAGTCAGCCTCATCTTACAAGTGACAAGCAATGGAACAAGAGAAAATGACTTCAAACTGTACCAGAGAAGGTTTAGATTGGATATTAGGAAAAACATTTTCAAGGAAAGGGTTGTCAGGTATTGGAACAGGATGCCCAGGGAAGTGGTCGATTCACCATTCCTGGGAGTGTTCAAAAGACATGTTGATGTGTCAGTCACATGGGACATGGTTTAGTGGTGCACTTGGCAGTGCTGGCTTAATGGTAGAACCCAACAATCTTAAAGATCTTATCCAACTTGAATGATTTTATCCAAGAAGAAATAACAAAGTTCATGAAATAAGAATTTTCCCCCAAAGAATTCTCTTCCAAGGAAGTAAAGACTTTCATTCTTTACACGTGTTCTTTCTACATTTTAATTATAAATTTCTACTACCAGGAAATGTCCCCCAAGCTGTATTTCTGTATACCTATCTATATCTATATCTATATCTATATCTATCGATATCTACATCTATCTGTAGGTATGTGTATAAATATATATAAAATAATCCTTTTTATGATGTGTCACCAGCACATACTGCACAATCATTTATTTTATCACCAGTAATCTAAAATTTAATGCCACGAAAGACACAAAGTCCAATCTCAGGTAGGGTGTAATGTTCTTAACACATATAAATCTTTGGAATTATGCTGGATGAAGAATTTTGTAAAATGAACATCTAAAAAGTGAGTTTTAACCAAGTTTCCAGGGTTTGGTACCTGTAATGAAATACACTTCCCTTGCTCAAACAGGAGCCAGATTTGGGCTGGAAGAAGACTTGCAGAGTATAACAGTGGATATTTCTGAGTTCTGCAGCCTCCTTTAAACCATCAATAACTATCAGATGATTTTTCTGATGTTGCAAATTCTGCCTGCAAACAGTAACATTTCAACATTTCTGATTTATGGGTTATTTCATCATTGAAAAATACAAATCCTTTTTTGTTTTCTTCAGATCTGTAATTTTTAATACTGTTTTATTTTTCATTTTCCTTATAAATACAGCACAGCAATATGTCCAGTACAATATATTTGAACAGCCCTATATATTTTTCATTTTTTTTATATTAGATCAGAGTTATGTTTAGAGTTTTACAGTGCCAAAGTTTGTTAATGTATAAGGAAGTGTTACTTGTTTTCTAAAATGCAAAATCATGCTGTCATGCATGTATTAAACTGAGGTCTGAGTTTCAGCCTTTGAATTCATCAATCTTCCTAATAATTTGAACAATCTGAATAATCCAATATTTAAAATGACAAATGTGTTCTTTGATCATTCAGCATTAAAATCTGATTGAATTCATATTGGCAACCTACCACATTGGCATAACTGCAAGGACAATTCTCCAACAATGAAGGCATAAGATGTCTCCATTACCCTGGGGACAAGAAGGGCAAGAAGGGCAATTCACAGAGGCACAAAATTGCTGAGGCTGGAAGAAACCTCTGGAGTTCTTCTAGTCCCATCCCTCTGCTCAAAGCAGGGACAGGTAGAGCAAGTTATCTGGAACCATATCCAATGAAGATTTCAATGTCCCCAGGAATGGAGACTTCAAAACTTTTTTGGGCAGCCTGTTCCAGTGTTTGATGACTCTCAGAAAAAAAAAAAAAAANCCGGTAAAAGGGAAAAAAAAAAAAAAAAAGTTTTTTTAACGTTTCAGTCAAATTTCCTATATTTGAATTTATGCCCCTTGCCTCCTTTTCTTTCCCTTGATACCACTGAGAAGAGTGTGGCTGAAACTTGGTTATTACTCCTGACCTACACATTGATACATGTGTATAAATCTCCAATCTTTAACAATCCCATCTCTCTGCCTTTGCTTCTATGGCAGATGCTCCAATCCCTTAGCCATTTCTGTGTCACTCAGTGAACCCACAGCCTGTGTCTCTCCTGCGAATCCTAGGGCTAGAAATAGCACTCCATATATTTCTCACCAGATCTGAGCAGAGAGGTAAGATCATCTCCCTAGAACTAATGGCAACAGTCCTCCTAAAACAGTTAGGATGCCACTGGCTTGCTTTGTCACAAGAGAGCTTCACGGAACTATTCCTTTCCAAGTGCATTTGACTTTTTGATGCCCTTTTCCAACTACTATGACTTCTAATTCCTCCCTTCATTTCCTGTAGTAGTCTAATGAGAACAAAGCACTTGCCACTGAACACTGTTACTCCGTTTCTGGCTTAAGTTTTGTGTGTTCTGCCTGCAGATCCAAGCCCAAATAAGAGATCTGAGGATTTTCCAAACTTAGTTCCTACTCTTGGGAGACAACTTGGAATGCAGTTTTCTTCCTTCTCTTGATACTTCTTTCAGAGTTTCTTGCCCACTCTTACCTGGGAAAAGATGGAGCCTTCTTTCTTCTAGCATCAGGGAAAAAACCCATGGAGATTTAAAATGTTAAATGCATATGCAATGCATAAATATGGTAATTTAATGTCTTAAATCAGGTAGAATTTGCAGTTGCTTCAGTATGGAAGTAATTTTGAAGCCTGTGTAGGGGAGGTACCTTGACACAGCTCATACGTTTTTGTCCACTGTTGTACCATTGATTTTGATGTATCATGTTTTGTCTTTCTTAAACTTGGTTTTCCCCTATCTTACCCTTGAGGTCCTTTTTCCCAGTCAACTTTGCCTACTGCCCGTGCATAAGTGAGGATATGCCATAACTGAATTGCAGTCTAAGAGGTACTGAAGTTCACTAAGTACATGCCCTGAAAGCTACAAGGTCAGAAGGAATTCCTATGGTGTCCTAAATCCCACTGTCTTCCCATTTCCTTGTTATGACATTTATAGTCCAAGTGAAACAACCAATGCAAGGGCACCTCACTGTTTTGTTGGCAATTTTTAAAAGGCTTCAGTCTTCTCTGTGGAGCAAGAACATGCCTTCCCAGGATATTTTTAATGGGGGTGTAGGCAGCGCCATTAAAATTCCCCAGACTCATACAGACAAAATGGTTTAAATGCTGATGACTGCAACAAGACAGAGACATATTACATTTCTTCTGAATGTAGAATTCTCATAAGATTTGGAAATACACTTCTAATTCTAATTCTAGTTAATTTGGAGGAAAAGGTTTTGACAAAAAACCTTTTGCCCAGTCCTGTCTCTGAAAGACAGATGTTCCACAAAAATGCAAGAATACTGAATGTACTAATTGATCAATATTGTGGGATCAATGTTTTGAACAATAAAATAGCTATCATGTGCATTTTAAAACTTCCCTGTGCCAATGATGGACTTGAGAAGTAGGGAGTGGGAGATGTTAAGACATTCTGAAAGCCAAAAAGAAACCAAAAGCCTTCCTAAATACAGCATCCACAAACAGCCTGTCTGTACTGCAGAATACTAGCCAACATTGTCAGTCTTCAGGGTCCCATGTCCTTATGATAGATAAATAATATCTATCATTTAGTCTTCCACTAATCACAAGGATGCATGTTTGCTCCTGCAGAGATACATTTTCTTTGGTGTATTTTCATATTAGTCTATCAAACTATGTGCTTATCTACCAAAGAGACAATATGACTGGCATGTCAAGGAGTAATGTGGGTCTTCATTATTCTAAGCAAGTCTCAAAGCAGGACAGTACCTTGAAAATGTAAATATGAATGTTTCTTTGTTGAAATATCAGATCAAAAGCTGTTCTTTAGAAGAAAATAACCTTGTCACAAGATGAAGGTAAAGAGAAAGGTAGACAAAAAAAAGTCATGTCCTTTCTCTACAGTTTTGTCAGTTATGTTACACTGGCCTTTTTAACTTTTTGTGCAAAAGAAATGTACATCTTACAAATCACAGCCAAAAATTAGTGAAAATACCATATTGCAGTAATTTTCTTTTCCCAATATTTTTTAATATATCACTGTATGAGAGGGAATTGATTTTTATTCAGTCAAACTAAGTCTCCCAGAGTGGTGTTTACAGTGACCTTATCCCTCTCTACAACTGCCTGAAAGTGGTTGTAGCCAGGTGGGGGTTGGCCTCTCCCAGGCAACCACAGAACAGAGAGGACACAGTCTTAAGCTGTCCCAGGGGAAGTTTAGGTTAAGTTAGAATTTCACTGGAAGAGTGATTGAGAGCTGGAATCATCTGCCCAGGGAGGTGATGGAGCCGCCATCCCTGGAAGTGTTTTAAAAAAGACTGAATGTGGCACTCAGGGCCATGGTTTAGTTGATGAAGAGGTGTTAGGTCACAGGTTAGACTTGATGATCTTAAAGGTCTTTTCCAACCTAGTTCATTCTGTGATTCTGTGATCCCAAGTGCGATGTGGGTATACAAAGCAGTTTGTAAGTGGCAGTGTGAACAAATAGTACATGTGTGTCCCTCCATTGAGTAAGTTTTGTTACCAGATGAGATGCTTTATTTTTGAGGTTTTAGTCACATACTTCTAATTGATAAAATTTTGTGAACAGAGAAGAATATAAAATAATACTGTAAGGGGTCTTCAGAGATTGCCTGGTCCAATACTACCCGTGATCTATTACCCCTCATCCTGCCAAGATAAGATTGTTAATCTTTTTTAATAAGCATTCTGAGATGGAGATTTCATACCCTATTAAAATATCTATTTCAGTGCTTGTCTAGTCTTACTGTAAGAACATTTCCCTGTATCTGAATGTTCCTGGCTATAACTCAAGGTCATTTTTCCTTGTTTTATCCTGAATAAGAAAGAACAGAAAAATAGATGTTTTTCTTTTCCTTGCTGTAGATTTTTGTGTACTTGAATGCTGTTATAACGTTTTCTCTAACCGACTTTTCTTCAGCAAAAATAACTTATTCAATCTTCCTTCAGAAGGCACATATTCTAGGCCTTTAATTTTTTGTGGTTCTTCTATGGCTCTTCCCAAGCTGATCCACTGTTTCTTAAACCTCTGCAGCTGGCATCTTGCCAATAACTAATGGAACAGGTCAATTATTTTTCATGTTGCTTGTGTTTGTAATAGTAGGCTAAAATTTTGCCTTTTCTCACTGTAAGATTAGTGCATTTATTTATTTTTTTTGTTCATAAAGTCCAGGCCTTGTTTTCAAGACCTAAGGTCTAGTCAGTGTGCTTATTATTATTCCTTTTCTGTCATTTAGCTTCACTGAATTGTATTCTATTTATTTTTTGTGATTTCTTTCTTTTGCTGAAGCTATTTTAAATTTTGATCCCCATTTCCAAAACATTTGGATCTATTCCAGCTTGGCATGACCTAAAACAATGACTTTCACAGGTTTGTAGGGATGCACAGTTTGTTCCCATATTGTATGAGCAAAAATTGCAGTCTAAAATTGCTGATGCTCAAAAATCTCCATTTCCCTGGAAATGTTTTGGAAGTTCTCCAGCTGACTGAAAACTGTTAGAATAAACATAGCTTATAGATGCATCACATGAATCAGCCTAATCTAGTAGCCTAATTCAGAAACCCTTCCTGTTGCAAGAACTGATGGCAGGCCTATACACTCAATAGGTTCCAAAATTGGTAGTGCTAGTTATCCTAAAGAATGACTGCAATATTAGGGGCAAATATAGAATCAAAAAGGTATATATATTTATGGGTTTTCCAGCTGTGTTTAAATGGAAGTTTTTACAATTTGCCTATGCGACCATGAACTTTGCTTTACATGTGACCCAGCTGGAGATCAAAAAAATGTTGTTTTCTAAAGGCAATCCGTATCTATATAAGACAAAATTTCAAAGGGCATAATAAATTTTTGTAATTTTAAAAATCATGTGCAAAATATTCCATCATATTTGTTAGATATATTTGGGCTATTTATGTTGGAAAATGGTGGAAGCTTTTAGCAGATATATATTTGAAATATTTATCCAGCTCTGTTGACAGCTGACATTAGTGGCAATGTGGGTTCAACCAGCTGTAAAACATATTGTGGAACAGGTAGTTTCCTGTGCTGCAGGAATCTGTAATTGCAGCTGGAGGGCAAGATGGTAGGCTGGTGAAATGGGAAAATTGCTTCCAGTTTCTGTATGTCCCAAGAAAGTTCAAGTCTACATATCTGAACACAAATCTACTTCCAGGGAGTTCCTAAATAATCTGCTTCCATACCCTACAGAAATTGGATTAACAAGGAGCCAAGAGCTTTGGTTCTAGAATAGGTACAGAAAGAAGGAAGCTGACTGTGTGACCCACCAGTTAACTAAGGGTATGTAGGAGCCTGAGGTCAAGTCCTGTCACTGTAATTTTTCTAGATAGTCTTCAATACAAAATGCAGATATTATTCTAGCAGCAAAAAACAGAATGAGAGGTTTCTCCTTTGCTTCCTCCATCTGAAGAATCTTGCTTTCTCAGATCAACAGGGCTAGTCTCCTAGTCTGCCGAGCTTTTTAGCCCACTGATCATGTCTCTATCCTAGGAGTTAAATACTGGTGGAAACCTCTTTAAACAGAGGGAGGCCTACGGTTCAAGTTTACCATTAAATAATAATCAAGATTTAATAAGGCTGGCTCTACCCTTTCCTCCTTTTCAAACAAAGATTTTTTTTTCTTTACTTAAAGACACCTGGAATCAGCAGAAGACTTGCTATGTTTGTTTCTGTTTCAATTAAAAATGAACCTCAGAGCTCCAGGGAGTTAATTGACCCCAAGGAGAGACAAATTTCAGAAGCACATACATGCTGGGTTTGGCTGGCATAGAGCAGTTTTCTTCATATCTGGTATGGGCTTTGTCTTGGATTTGTGCTGAAAACAGTGTTGATAGCACAGGGGTATTTTTGTTACTGCTGAGCAGCACTTGCACAATGTGTCCCCCACACCACCCCAGCAGAGGGGAGGCTGGGGGAGCATTAGTAATTTGGGAAGGGTGGAATCTTCTCTCAGACTTCATTCTTACAAAGTCATCAGAGCTTCAGATTTGATTATAGACACTGATTATAGACACTAATTTGATTGTAGACACTAAACCTAAATTGAAGTATCACAAACTGAGTCAATTCAATGGAAAACAGAAACCAGAAAGATAAAGCTTTTTTTTTTTTTTTTTTTTTTTTTTTTTTTTTTTTTTTCAGGAAGGAACCTGTTTGGGTCTATCTTATGACCCTTTAAGAACTTATAAAGTGCTTTAAGCTCCATCCTTCCTTTTCCTACCTTCAGTTATAGGCTTCTGTCCCTTACCTCTTCACCTCTTCATAGAAATTGGAGATACTATTTCTTGTGCCTCTAAGCTAGTAATTTATTTTTCTTTAAACTGGATCTTAAAATCACACTATTTAAAAAAATCTTTTTCTTGTTGTTAGAAGACTCACTGAAGTCAGCTGGGGTCATTGATTAGAGGCTTAGCTGTAACATGGCATAGGGAATTTCTTTTAAGCTGAATATAAAACTTTGTGATGCTTGCAGCTCATGTCAAGAAGAAAGCGCATTGAGGCTCCATGTCTCCACAAAAGAAAAGCTATTTTATACAGAATATTGGGAATAAATAACAACCTAAAAGAACTAAGGAGAAAATAGAATGTAGGGAAGACTGAGCAACATCTGGCAAACTGCAGTGTACCACAACACGTTCATTTAAAACCCATAAAAACAAATCAAAAAAGAAAGGAGTAGAATTGGTCCTACACCAAGAATAAGGAAGATAATCCAGTATGATGCTCCAACAAAGGAATATTTTATTTATTTGCAGCAATGCTGGTCTTTTTAAAGTATTGGTCTGTTACTGGGAATAAGGCTACAGAAACAGAAATATTGAATTTGAGGAGGAAACACAAGAGTACTGCACTCTGTAATCCCTCAACCTTGTAAAAACTAACAAGTGAAACTAATGCTCTCCTAGTTATGATTTAGTAAATCACTCATTCTGGGATTTATGATGCATAAACAAATTATAAGGCACATTTGGCTGTTGTCAAGCTTTTAGATCAAGGTTTAAAGGAGAGACAAGCTTCAGCAGATATAGCTAAACAAGCCCCTGAGCCACAAAACTGAACACAAACTCTAAAATTTGCCTACTCAAGATCCTGACCCGAATTCTATGTCACAAACCCATCTTCAATTGAAATAGATCTCAACAAGGGTTTAAGGAGGAAAGGGCATGGAAGGCCAATGCAGCTAATTAAGGAGTATGAAAAAATAAATCAATAGCACAAAATCCTCATAAAATAAAAGCTGCTCAGTAGAAAAAGGAAAAAGCGTGACTACAGTGAAGATTTAAGCAATCTTCAGAACAGACAAGTAAAAAAGAATCTCTTAAAAGGGATAGGATAAACTATATTTCAAAGCTTTAGAACATGTTGGCTATGATTACTGCCTCCTGGGACAATTGTTTAGAGCCTATTATCCTGCATTTGTTTGAAGTTAAAAAATGCTTTCTAAATATTGTGAGTTTTTGTTTGTACCTGTTGGTTTGTTTTTCAGTGTTTTAGATTTCAGACTTCTGGAGCTATTAAGCCTTTTTCTGAACACTTTCCCGCTAGTCACACAAGAGGTTAAAGGTGAGAGGAATAACTAGCTCTCCACCCCACCATATTTCAGAGCATGCACTGGTACCTAATTTTGAACCTTTTAGAAAACTGACTGACTAAGAATGTGCCAAGTGAAACTGGGGAGCTCTGAACTGCAAGATTTCTTGGGCGTTTTTTCTTGGATATGAACTTCTACAGTCTATATTAAAGTTATACAGCAAGGACATAAAATATAATTTGTGGTGTTAAATACATACAGTTTTGTCTTAAAATAGCAAGCATCAGATGCTCACTGTGAGCTGCTCAGGGATATGTAGGAAAAAACTATCAGAGCCAGCGAATATATTGAGATAAGAAAACACTGAGTAATGTCAATATTTTCAGACAGGGAATATATTTCTGTCTCATTGTTCAATGTCTAAATTCCCCAGGAACTGCTCCTATAATCTCTCAGATCATTCATTTCAGCCTAGTTTGGAAAACCTTAGATGTCTAAAAAGGACTTTGAAGCAGTTACTATTCAAATTATTTTTATCTAATGATAGCTGACCATATAATGTGTTTCACAGGATAATTCAAAGCAGTTCACTAGCAATAATGATAGATTAAGCATGTGTTAAACTGTAATGATGTGTATTTGATATTGTGCCAGCATTGAATAGGTTCAATAGACCTCTAACTGCTCTTCCTCTTAAACCATTCTTTCTTTTTAATGTTTGGAAAAAGCCTGCTACAAAGTAGTCTGGTTTAGTCAAAGTTAACAGTTTTCTGTGAAATCATCTGTTAGTCAAATTGTCATTTTTACCTCATGCATATGCCTGACATGCTGATCATCCATTCCTTTATTTTCTAAAGTAAAAGTCTTTTTAAAACCTAAATAGGCTAGTATACTGAATGCCAGAAATGGCAGCTCTTCCATTTCTTCAGAAAAAATACGTTATTTACAAGCATCGTACTTTTGTATATGCAGATCACTGTTTTTAATGCATGGGGTATTTCTTTGCTGTTTCTCATTCCTGTTTTTATGATATTAACTGCAGTGATTAATTTCATTAAGGATAGGTGAGACAAACATTAAAGAAATTAGTTGAAAGTATCCACATCATGCTTTTCTACATATTCTCAAATTTTATTCAATGTCATCCTTTAGTAATAGTCATTACTGACAGATTTTAATATCTTTGGCAGTCACGCTGTATTTCTTCTAAGAGGCAGCACTGACAGCATTCCTGTAAGGAAATAAGGACAGGAACTTTCATAGACACAGCTCCTCTGTTCCCACTTACATCTCTCTACACACATGAGGACATCTCATAGACCTGAACAGGATATAAATGGGGCATTTACACACAATCTTTCAAAGAGTAACTTCAACAATTTTACAGTATAGCTGTAAAGAAATGAAATCCTTCTCAAAGCAGGCACAAGAGACTCCACAGTGCATATTGAAAATACAATAGAATTAAATGACAATATTGTGGGACAAAACCCAATGTGCTATTGAATACAAATAACCTAGCTCAAGAATCATTGGAAGCTGGTAGATTATGTGTGAGAAGTATCATTATAAGCTTGTTGTATTCTAATACTCTTCCTGGGCATCTGCTGAGGAAGCAGCTGAGGAAGAACACCATGCCTGAGGGACTTTGCCTCAGCTCTGCCATTTTGCTCCCATCGCGCTGTGTGGACCCCAGCACTCAGCCACACAAACATAATGTAGTGTACAGGTAATTTAAGGTCACTTTATTACAGACAACCCTGCTGCTACCTGCAGGGATCAGCTCTGGAACTGCAGAAAATCCATGAGCTCTGTTGACAGAGTCAGATGATCCATCAATGATAGCTGTATCCAAGGAAGGACCAGCTGTAGTCCAGTGAGGTCAGAAGGCCATTCTAAAGCAATTTGCTACTGATAAAATTTCACTCATGTGATTCATTCTGTTGGCTTTTCTGGGGTGTCTGGATGTAAAAGAAAACAGAATTTGATTCTTGCTTGCATGTTGTGAGTTGGATTCCACATCTATGCTCTTTGAGATATTATACCATAAAAGACAAACACAAAGTCCAAGTTCTGTGCACCAGAGGATTATTACAATCACAAAAATAGATTTTACCCTAAGGAGGGCTGATGTATTATGAACATGGATAAGACGTGCCAGGCTACAGAGAGAGGAATTTGCATAAAAATACCTTTTAAATATGAAAAACCCCAGGAAAATTAAAAGGAAGAGATAATCTTTCTCTTTTGGTTTCATTGAACATACACTTGGCCACTTTGCCAATTTAAAAGTTTCAAGTAGCATAGTATGTGTCAGAGAACATTGATACGTTCTCACAAATTTTCAGATATTTACAAAGTTTGTATTATATACCCTGCTTCTCGAAGCATCAAAGAAAGCAAATGTGTAGATAGATAGATAGATGGATAGATAGATATAGATAGATAGATAGATAGATAGATAGATAGATAGATAGATAGATAGATAGATAGATGATATCGATTTTTTTGAGTGGTTTTTTTGTTGCCGGAGTTTTTTTTGTTGTGGAGTTTTTTTGTTTTATTTTTATATGATATGGGCATAATTCCCTGACACATATTTCTCAGGGTTACCTTTAAGTCAGTGTGTTAATGACACACTTTCAGAAAATACACCCCGAAACAAACAGCACAGAACCTGTTATTTTTAACTCCAGTTTGAACAGCTCTGTTTCTTTAGATGAAGATCTGCATGGCTAGATCATTGTGTCTACTGATAAGCCAAGCAGATATCCAAATAATAGAAATAATCAAAAGTTTGCAGGCATGTAATTTTCCTAATATTTACCCAACTATTCATTTTGCACCTATTTTATTTTTTTTTTCCTATGCATTTAAATTTTTTTAAGGGAGATTTTTTCATTGTAGGCAATGCTTTACCTTCAGGAAACTGGTAGATCACAGAATCTATCAAATGTGTTATCAGCTATTCATCTTATTGACCATTTTCCTCACCTGCTTATGCTGAAAGTGATCTCATGATTCAGGACTAGTACAAGCTAACTATAGGCAACAAAAAGAATGATGCAAATCTCTCAGATGTTGATACTTCTGTATTTGTTCTGAGTAGTTCTGCACTTAGGTTTGCTCAGCTGCCATTTCTTTTCTAGCAGTTAACTTTTTTAGTGTGCTGTTTGATAAATAAAACCTAGAAAAAGTACTGAGAAGAACAGTCTGAAAATTCTTATACCAATATTAAAAATAGCAGTAAACTAATCAGGAAGTAAGGCCATGAAGTACCTTACAACCTATCAAAACAATTTTTAGCCTCCATTTATTAAAAATGGAAATTCAAGGAAAAAGTTACCAGGCAGTAGTATGCTGTACACATTATTTTGCATTTTAGAGAATTAATTGATGCAAAATCATCACAGTCTATTAAGTTGGTGTATTAATGATAGACATCCTCTTATCTCATACAAGATTTTGTCTTGCATGATAATTAAAATTGTCTGAAGTAGCAGACTTCACCACAGCTAAAAAGCAGAATAGTCTTGCAGTAAACAAGAATGTCTAATGCTATTTTATCAGCTCTAACTGGCCAAATAAAAAAAGTGAGTCTCAGTAGAATGAAAAAGTTAAGAGAAAAAGATATTTCCTGTAAGTAGTTTAGAATCTTAGTTTAAAAATATAAAAGTAAAATTAAACCTGATTTAAAAGATTAAATTTGTTCAATTACATTTAATTTTCAGCTTGTAGCTCTTTAACTCAAATATCCAAATCTCACAAACAGACTTACATAAAAGGTAGATCTTTTAAACATAATGAAATAACAGAAGAAAAAGGGAAATCTTACATTGCTGTCTCTGGATTAAACTGAAGGGAATACGGCTTTCTGCACAGGATAGAAAACCAAGATATTTCTGTAGTGAATTCAGAGGTACATTCTCTTCCATACTTTGTTAGTAAGAATTGGCTTGGTAACATCCAGAAGTTCCACCTTTATTTTTGAGAATGATGTGAGTTATGTGTGTCAAGTTCAGGTTGGGGTCTAATGATTACAGTTCACAGAGTTCCAGATAGAATGCACACAACAAACATTTATTCTTACCTGAAGCCTTATACTAGGGTAAAGCCTTTCTGCCTATCTTTAAGCAATTGACAAAGACACTAAAGTTCAAAACACAGGTTTTTCAAGTTCCTTCTGTGGTCAGGGAAGGCTTCCAGGCAAATCTGTAAGATTTTCTGCCTTGTTTTCTCTCTCCATTCTGACCTTAGGAGGATGACAATCCTGACTTAGATGTTACAGTTCAGAATCTAAATTATTTTGTCATGCCATAGATAAAGCATTTGCAAAGAGGACACCCTCTTTTAAATAGAATGTGGTATTTGTGTTCTATCTTTAGAGGCATAGAGCTTAACTAATTCTGCCACACCTTGAAGGCTTCCTGGAGATGTCCTGCATTCAGTGTGGAGTCAAAGGACTTGCTGACCTGTTTGCCCACAGGAGCTCCTGCAAATTCTTCCAAAGTTGTGACTGTGTAAGCAATGAGCCATTCAATTTCTGATTACAGAGAATGCTAATATTACTAACTTCTAAGGTGAACAGAAATCAGAAGATTTTCATGATAATGAACTCTTCCAATCCCCATGCATGCTCCAGGTTCTTATTCTTACTTCCCCAATGGCAGGTGCCTATATGACCTTCTGGGTCACATAGGCTTCCCAGGGTTTTTCTGCTGACAGTTTGTGAAGCTGGCTCATAGCTAATAATTTTGAGGCATAGCAACCACAAAAGGATGGAGTTTTCAAGTTTGGGTCAAGTAGCAGGGATGCAGAACTGCCACATTGGAATTCCAGCAGGCAGGATTGAATTTAACTATCATCAAACTTGCAATGGTTTTCTTGCACCATGAATAATCACAGGAAATAATAAGATCAGTATGGATATTTGTTGTACTGAAAGGTGTTACTGGTTTCTGTGAAGGGGTCAACAGGCCATAATAAAATCAGTTTAAACAAAACATGTCTAGTGCAGCCTTCTTTACAGATTGACAGCTATAAAAATTCACAAGACAACTCCTAAAAACGTAGCCAAATATCAGAGGCAGGACAAAGATGAGCTACACTTTGTGAGAGGTTTCCCTCTGACTGGATTGAAATGGAGAGGCCTGAAGATTCTTGGAAGAATGCACACTCATGAGGAAAAAAAAGGTGAAAAGCAGTCATGCACTTGGTTCAAAGAGGGGTGTTCTATGGGTGCCAAACTGACTGAGAAGATGACCAGAGAAACTAAAAGAAAGGTCCTTTTGCTCTTGTACTGAGGGAAAACAGGCTTTGTGTGTAGGACAAAGAAAAATCCCATTTTTATAATTCATTTATTCTCAAAATGAAGACTGCCATGGGAGTTCCTGTCTACTATCAGCTAAAAAAAGTAATGAATAATGGAAATCACAGAGCTCTCACTAGGTTGTCTAGGAAATAATTCAGTGAAAGTATGTGATTGTCAGTCAGTGGAAAAAGCAAATTATTTAGCACATACTATCAAACGTTCTACAGTTTGAACATTATTTTTGAAATATAATTCTGCTGAAGGTGGGAGAATTACAAGGGTTGTTTTTAATCATACCTAAATGACATTATCCTAATGATAAAGTTAGGTCCCTTGAGATGAGGAGACCTTTTTTCCTCCAACAGAAGCATCTTAACTATCAACAGCTTTAACTATTATTTTCACATGCTACTTACATATTCACAGAAGATCTGAAAAGTAATTTTTCTGTGAATGAGTACAAATGGAAGATAGGGCCAGTTCCTAGACGAAAAGGTTTAAAATAAATCTACACTGGGGATATGTTCAAAATTTTGTCAGGTTGCATCAGTGTCAGCAAAGTAACAATGTCCAGGTTCATTTTCCTGTCCCAAAGAGAACTGACAGGATTAGGCTGCCTTAGTATAGTTGGGCTGACTGCAGAACAGGAGGATTCTTTACTTATAGACTCTACTGGGAATATTTCTTTGCCTGTGCTACCTGCTGAACAATTCCCCAGAATTTTTTAGCAGAGGAATTATTTAGTAAAAACCAATTCCAGAGCAATTTTAATCATTTTGAATTGTGGACATTCAAGTTCCAGTGCCTGGACTCAGACATTGGCATAGATAGCTGTCTGAATAGTTTTTGCCATGGAGAGCTTAGGTGAGAACTTTCTTTAATTTTTTTAAGCAACAGTTTGCTCTTCTAAGCCTGTATCCTTATATATAGAAGAGCTTTTATTTTCAAATGAAGTGGAATCATGTTGGGTCTGAAAATGTCTGCCATGAGCATGCTGCAAACCTTTCAAATTCTTCTCAAATAGAAAACTGTTGTTATCTTCCCATGAGTTGATGGTATTTCCCTCAATCTTCATGTGTACTCTATCCAAGCATCTATAACCCAGGAGACATTATTGCCTCTTGTGTTATTACCTAACACAGACACTCTGTGGGCTGTGAATTTTTGCTGTCAGCCCAATATATAATCACTTTGGATTCCTTGCCCTTTTTGTTTTTAGACCTCTGTTGCTTCTTTTATACATTGTCATTCATAAAATAAAAAGAAAATCGGGGGGTTTATTTTCTTATTCACTCCAGATAATACAAGCTTGTAATTTGCACCCATGCAAGTATGGTCATTTTTTAAAAGTTCTATTGGCTAATCCTTAAGGGAGAGTGAGGGGAGGGGAAGTAAATCTTAGTATGTTAAATGTAGAATGTAGTATGTGCACCCTTCTATGCCTAGAGCTACCTGTTTTATGTGAAGATGTGACTCTCAGCTCTGATGCCTTTCTAGAAGTGAAGAATTATCGGGGATTTTGCTGAGGGTTTTTTTTCCCCTTAAGGCATTCCCTATCAATTTTATCACCTGACGTTTTATAGCCCAGAAGGAAATACATTACTGGAATCAGCACCATCCTCATCTTTGCCAGCACATGATAAGGTGAGACCTCCCATGGCTGGTTTATTTAGCTCACATATTTGTAAGAAGTTATAATCCTTCAAACAATTTGATAACAGTCCTTTGCTTCCTGGGAGCAATATAAATGTGAGAAATATGTGGATTATAGCACAGATTATAGTACTCCTTCCTTATAGTTGAAGCTACTAACTAAATAATTTTTTTCAAGATGCTCCCTAGGAACTCGGTGCCATCTCTTGTGTCACTGAAGAAAAATTTCTGGAATGCTTGGATAGGAACCAAAACCAATTTTCTTTAAGTCAAAACACTGAGAATGTTTCCTGATTTTTTAAAGAAACATATTTATGAATGGCAATTCCTTATGCTTTACTAGACCCACTGACACATTTCTGCAATTTGAGCTTCTGGTATTGAACAAGCCTTGAGGCTGTGAGCAAGTGCAAGAATTTAAAATGGCCCTAAGCTATCTCTTCCTCAGAGAACCTTGCTGAACTACTCTGTAACAGAAATGCTTGAGTTATAATAGTTGATCTGTCTAGTCGTGCTCATGCATTGATGGAAATATTCATGTGATGCTGCACCACACACCCTTCTTCAAACACAAATGATTCTTTGTGTTTCATTCAGAATTACATCAAACTTCCAGGGATCTCTAACTGACAGGAGCTGTACACATTCAGACTATACCTGGGCTTATATTAGTGAATTGAAATACAGTTTGGACATAGTGTCCTGATTTGAAGAGTAAAATAGTTAAGTAGTATCAATGCAATTTCTGGAGATTTGTGTCTGGAATACTAATTTATTAGTATAGGCATAGCCTCACTTTCATGATAAATACCACTTTATTTACTCAGATGGAAGCTCCCACAAAGGGCCGTGAGCTGTTGGCGATGGTACTTGGCTGCCTGCCTTGAAGCACAGTGGTTTTCTGTACCAGCACTTATGATGTCTTACATTTAAACATCACCCCTGTGAGCACCTGACCTAGACATAGCTAAGTGACGCCTCCATGTTCCAAGGAGCCAAACTGAGCTCAGGAGAAAACTTAATAGGTGCTGATTAATAGCAGCATCTGTTCAAGCCTTTCCAGCAGCCTCCCCAGTGTGTAACCCTCAACAGGTATCCAGTACAGGGAATGGAGGCTTTGATCAGCCGCTGAAATAACACAGCACACACAGTCGTAGCTCTGCTGTGATCCACTGCCTCAAGGAAGGAATATACTTTGGGAAGTAAAGAATATATTAAAATGCTCAGACTTGTGAATACCCTTTTTTTTTTAATGGGCCATGTTGCCACACTGGTCACAGTCCCGTAGTTCTGAGATGCAAAGGTCTGGTGTAAAAAATACAAGGTTTGAAACTGGGAGACAAGTTTGATTTCCAACAGTGTGAGTGACTCTGGGCCATTAGATAGGTCTGCAATCTCTAGTTTCCTGTTTGCCCTACCACATTTTTCTTTTGTGTCTGTTCCTATAATAACTTCTTCAGAGATGAAGAGTTTTATTTTTATTTTCTTTATGTTTTCTAAGCTACTGTGGTTTTCTTTTAAGCGTTGCATTTTGGAATAAGAACAAACAAGGCAGTTTGTTCTAATTTTCAAGGGCTATGATTTATTACCTGCACTGCCTAATCTCATTTAACTGAAAACTCAGTCCAAACACAATGCATATAGTACTTGTGACAGAAAACATCAAAGGCACTTCTCTTCCAACTAAAATCCATCCTAAGTAAACAGTGTGTATTCCAGCAGGAAATAAATATTGACATAGCAACCTGTCATACGGATGACAGGACTTGCAGCTGGAATCGACAGGAGAGGCAACTAGCAGCTCCCTGCTTTCTTCTCAGGTCCTTGTAGGTCATGGCTCAACCATTATCAACACAAGATCTGAGTGCTGCTGGGTCACCTGGCAGTACTAACTGTACACAGATGAAAAATAAGGACATGAATGCTGTTTTGATGATTCTGTGATTCTATGTAGTGGGTTATTTATTAATGTTTTATGCTAGCTCTGAAAAGTTGATGATTCCTAACCTAACTTAAAACTCCTCAAAAAATTACAAGCACATTTGAAGTAGAAGTGTTTGTACACGTTGAGCTTTTCACATCAGGTGACTGTGAACATTTTTATCACATCCAGTTCTGAAAGCAGATTTACCATTGTGTTGAGCCAAACAAGAAAGAAATACAAAGAAGGTGAAAACTGGGATGGGCTACTTGGGGAACTATAGAGATATTGCCTAAACATCAAAGGCTGGAGTTAGCGAAGTCAGATATTAGCTGGAGTTTAAACTGGTGAAGTCCATGAATGAAAATACCATTTTCTTAATGTACAGCAAAAGGAAAACTAAGAAAGATGTGGGTTTTCTGCTTCATGTGCTCACCTAATGGAAAAGGACATGGACAAGGCAAAAGTATTCAATGACATTTTTCTCACAGTCTTTTCTGGCAGGGTCTGCTCTCAGGTCTTTTTTGTCTAATTGGAGAGGGTGTGAAAATGACACTAGAGGAAGATACAGCTAAGGAAGTCTTTAACAAATTCAATTATTTGGGATGGGATAAATCCAGTAATGCTAAAGGAACCAGCTAATTTCATTGACATTGACTGGCAAATTTCATTTTTCTATCATCTTTAAAAAGTCATGACAATCAAGGAAGATTTCTACTGACTGTAAAAATAAAAATGTTACACCCATCTTCAAGAGGTGCAACAAAGAAGATCCAGGGTCAAATACATAAGCCAGGAACCTGGCGTGGCTCATGACAGCAGAGATAAACTTTTCTCTTGGAAAATGTGTGGTGCCTTGAAAACTGTATGTTGGAAATGGTTCCTGCCCTACTTTAACCTCCAAACCATATCAGTCACTGCAAAGGTTTTGCTTAGTTTGCTGTACAGATACAGCCACTACCAGTAGAGAGGCCATCAAAAGACCCAAAGCTCAGACCAAATTAGTGTTGATGTATCTAGCCTGCAACCCATTCACTCAGGACCAGAGAACAGCCCCTGGCGTCCTTTACATAAATTATAGATGCATTCATTGCTTCAGTTATTAGTTAAACACATGCATAGGAGCTACAGGGGCAAGCATATAGACAGGCAGGGTGTAACAGCTTTGCTCACCTGAAGTCAACTTCTACTCTAAGCAGCAGAACTTTTCTCAAACTGGTTAACAACTTTTTAGCAGAACATGAGGAACAGAGGTGAACAACTGAGAGGTGCTACCTTTGATCTATGGCACATCCCTGTGTGTGTGATATATTTTCCAGATGTCTGTTCAAACCATTAATTCTAAAATGAAAATGAGATTATTTGAGTACTGCAGTTTTGAGTACTTTGTTAATCTTTAATAACTCATGTTTGACTGGTTTATTCCTGCTTAAAAAATGTTTGCTTTAAAATAAAAACAAAAACAGAACTCAACAGAGAAAACTGTAAGTTTTTTAAAAATTATATAAATTCTGATAAAAAATGAAACCTCAACATTCAAGTTTGGTATTTTTCTGAAATGCAATTAATTTTTTAATTATATTTTTTAGCTGGGTATGAATGAGTTTCAAGCAAAACATTATTCAGAGAGCAAATCTAAAATTTAGGTTAAAAAACTGGTCACTAGGAGAGTTGTAGAATAATAATTTAGTATACAACAACAGAAAATGCTACACCTTGTAGACCAGCGAAGAAGCTATTTTTCTTAGGGCACAGGGCATGACAATATTTAAAGAAAAGAAATAACCAATATGTAGGGAATGCACATGTTCAACTACAGACTTAAAGAAAAAGTATTGGAAGTCACAAGATAGACCACTTCAGTGTTAGAGCAATAAAGTACAACCCAACATTGTAATGCTGCTTGCAATGGCTTTGATAGCCAAAGGAAGCATTTGGCTTCTGTGTAAAGCATATTGCCTCTTAGCTGTACCCCTTTCCACAGAGTGGAGAAAAATTATCTGACTACGCTGTGTCTAGCAGAGTGAGGGAACAGTTTCTGGGTAATGAATTAAATACTAGTTTCCTAGGAGATGGATTGATGTACAGAAGGCAGTGTGAGCCATTTTTCTTTCTATCCAGTGTGCGCTCAACCTACAATATTAAGCTCTGTCGATGGGTCTAGGAGGAGGAAACTTTTTCCTGTGCAAATGTCTTGAATTACTGAAGAGCAATTTAGGACAGTTTCCAGGTAACTTATGCTAGCCTCTCATATTCTCTGTAGAAGGAGAGTAAGACCCAAATACAGACTTTAAGAATATATTATTTCTACAATTCTGTGAGGTTATTTTGCCTACCACAGAGATACAAATTTGGGGGGTTAGTCTGCATATCTGAGTTGAAACTTTTATGTTCTTGTTGCCTGATAGCCCCTAAAATCAAGAGCCAAACAACATTAAGACGATAAAATGGACACGTGATACAGAGCTTCAACATCTTTATAAGTTTAGAAAATTAGCATAATTGACAAGAATCTCCAATTAGAAGTATAGTTAATGAAGTAATTCCTCTCTTGGTTCAGCCCCCTACTGAAACCTCCCTTCGCTTCTAGCCCTACATTGTTTATGTCTAAATAAATGGGAAAATAAAACAGCCTTGGTTCACTGAAGAGGCAAGATTAGAATAGGATTCCAGGAATTTGTTTGTTTTACAGAGTAGGAAAAGTATTGGATTCGCTAAGAAACTATATAATTATAAAATAATAGTCTACAGAGCTACAAATATTTTAAAAATATAGAAAAAGCAAAAATCTTTTGGCATTATTCTGATGTGTACATTTTTTCATCTCTAACCAAAAGTAAAGCCTGTTTTCTTAATTATTCACAGATGTTGCAATCTTATATTCAAGATGGAATATACTTTTCTTAAATTGTTTTGAAGATAATAATGTAACTTGAAAAACACTCAGTTAAACTGTTATCATCCATGTTTACTGTGATTTTGTGGCAATAGGAGATATATAGTTTATCTGGGTATAATTGGCTTGCTTACTTACAGTAAGCTGGATTTATGGAGAAAGAAATTTAGCTCATTTTAAGGTGCATCTTATTGCATTATCAGTGGATTCCATAGTGTGTTTATGGGCCATAGGATTTCCACAGGAAACTTCAGAAATCTCACCTAATTTCTAACACAGGAAAGCTAAGTTTGGATTATAGTTATAATTAGCAGTGACAAGCCTGGATATTCTTGTCGTATATTGATTATGAGACCTTCTAAAAGGTAGTTAAATTTTTTACCTTAATTAATTTTATAGTCTATTTTTACCTTGTTGGAAGAAAAGCTGTTGAATCAGTCCTTTATTTCCCACTACTGTTTTCATTTGGTGATTCCTTCTTGTGCCATGAATTAGAGCAGAAACATGTAGTTTGCTGTTGTCCTGCTGTGCATTTTTGACACACATACTGATATTCTTTCTGATTTGTTTCCTATGGTAAAATAGGATATGTTTTAATTTTGAAAGAAATTCTCATGGTGTTTATCATTCTTACCACTTTTTTAAAAAGACCTTCAAGACCTGCAATGTGCTCTTTGAGTGATAGATTCACTAGCACTTCCTTCAGTATTACTGATGGGACAACACTGATCTATGTAATTATACCATACTCTTGTATTTTCCTCTAATTGTCATTTCTCCCTGTGTATACACATTAATTAGACACCTTCAGTAAACTTTAACAACAAAGTAACAAATAATTTGGGGTGCATTTACAACAGCTCATTTTTCAGTGTAGATTCTCCATCTCATGATCCAGCTCAGTCTTTTTCTCTGGGAAGAACAATGGAAAATGAAGGAGTGGTTTATAAGTCCTGTAAAAAAATACATAAATATTTACAAAGGTTATAAATCAACCCTGTTTAGGTGATTTTAGATGTGAGTAGATATACTGAAGCCAGAATAATTTTGGGGTTTTTTTTACACAAATTGAATGAATAAGCAAATTCACAGAAAGGGGAAAAAGATGGCTAAAGGAAGGGACAGATTTCTCATGTTCTCAAAGCCCAAACATTTACTTTGGACTTTGGACTCAGTGGACTCTGGATATTTTCAGTGCATCACTATCAGGATTTATGTTACTCATATAAATTTAGTTGTTAAACTTGCCATCCTTCACCCCCTTCACTTATAGCACCTAAAATTGATGTTTTTACAGACATTCACTAAGGAAATTCTGTGAACTCAGTTTGTAGATGAGTAACTAGAAGATGAGCTTAAATGATGACAGAGTTTTCTATCGGTGGTTGCAAGCAACAGACTATGATGTGTATAGGCATACAGAATCCTCATAAAGTTGAAAATGCTAAGAGTTCAGCTGTGCTTCACAAGAAATTATCTTCACACCTAAAGTTTTGAAGTAGTCAGAAGAAAACATCACTAAAGAAACAGCAAAAAACATCTGAGAAGGTCTAAGCATTTAAACAGGCAGCAAACTTGGAAGGAAAAAAGTGAATAGTGCTTTTTCAAATGATAGTTTTCCAAGCTCTGCTCATGCTTTACCATGAGATATTTAGATCTTTACTTGAATATCTTGGTTAATCTCATCCAGTTGAAATTAAACTGAGACAAGGATGCCTTGTTTGCAAGCTGTTCTGCAGCAGTTAATGAAAAATGTGCACCAAATAGAATTACATTTTAGGAGTGGAAAGAACGAAGAGTATCACAGACTCAGTCTTGTTTATAGTCTTGAATCCCCCAGAAGTGGATTATTTATCTTCACAATCACTGGAAAAATTGCAGAGACTGAGACATCCTCACCCCCAAAGTCTTCCTGAAAGAAACTTAAAGGTGCAAGTCTGCTACAATCTCCTGGTTTGTACTCACCACTCAAAGCATATTTAGCACTGCCTCACATTTTCAACTTCACAGGAAAATAAGTTTTTCTCCTTTTCAGGGTTGATGCCTCAACATGTAACAGTATTGTGACAGATTATAATAGTATTTTTAATAATATGACACTGAGCTGGCAGCTTGCTTATAAATACAAGGGAAAACAAGAAAAGTTCCTGTGCTGTTGGGTTTCTATCTGACGGCCCAAATCAACAGTGATGTGTGTATTGTCACACATCTGAGCCCATTCAGGCCCCTGCCAGCCCCAGTGTGGTGCTGCACAGCAGGGTGGATAAGTTTGCGTGAGCTTGGACACAGGTCTGTCTTCCACAATTGCCTTTACCAGTAGCAAAGATGGTCCCTAAGGAACTTCTTCCTTCACCCCTCCACAGATAATAGGCTTTTCCTGCAAAGTATGCACACATCTTTACAGTAGGGATGGCAGAACTATAATTATCTGAGGCTCAAATACTGTCAAGTGGCAAAGGGAAGAGAAAAATCTGCCCACAATACTAAGTACTGGTGTTCTCAGACATGAGAACTGAAGCTGGATTTGACTTCTAAAATGCAAGGTGACTTGACTGAGATGAAAAAATATGGGTTTAATTCACTAAAAGGATCATCTGATATTCAGGCTAGGCTAATTTCTGCAGTATAAGGTTGACTTGTATCTAGAAATTTTAACATTTCCTTTTCTTTTTGACATTTTGGGGCATTTTATTTTATTTTTTATTTTTTCAACTGAATTGTTGGCTTATGGTGTTAAGCAAAGTAAAAAACTGAACCAGCCACTGTCTAATAGGACACTGGGTAATAATAATATTCTTTAATGCACAGCCAGTCAAGGTAAGACTTACTGAAACATGCAACTGACAGTAAGAGATGAAAAGAGAAAGCAATGACCGATATTTGGGGAACTGGAAAAGACCACTAAAGTTTCTAGTTTTAGGCAACTTCTTTTATCTATTTATTTATTTCGGCCCAGCATATCTTATGGCCTGAACAATCAAGTTCTTCACACTGATTTGGTATTGTTTCAGGCTTCTCTCTAACAATATCCCTAGTAAATATACATTTTATAGATGCAGTAGCAAAGTGCCAAAGAGAAACAAATCAGTGCAGTCTGTGCTGGCAAAACAGTGCTCTTTGGCCCCATAGACTGGAAGAACAAGACTAATGAGGAGCAGCTGAGGGAACTGGGGTTGTGTAGTCCAGACAAAAGGAGGTTCATGAGAGATGTTACTGCTCTGCACAACCAACAGGAAGGACATAGAAGACTGGTGGGGGCTGGTTTCTTCTCCCATGTAACAAGTGATAGGACAAGAGGAAACGGCCTCAAGCTGCACCAGGGGATGTTCTGATTTGATATTAGGAAAAATTTCTTGACTGAAAGGGTGAGAACAGGCTGCCCAGGGAAGTGGTGGAATCACTATCCCTGGAAATGTTCAAGAAACATGTAGATGTGGTTCTTGGGACATGGTGTAGTGGTGGACTCTGCAGTGCTGCGTTAATGGTTGGGTTTGACTATCTTGGAGGTCTCTTCAAACCTTAATAATTCTATGATTCTGTGACAAAATGTATAAGAAATTCAGTGTTTTTCTTTTGAAATTGAATGGCATGACTTCAATTTCTGATGCGCAAAACATGTTTTTCTATCACAAGAAACCTTGCAACAATAAGGGAAGTTATTACAAAATTCTGCATGTTGCAGTCCAAAGTATTATATAGCCACCTACAAGGTCATTGAATGAATGAGAAAAATATTCCTGCAACAGTTCATTGAAAATAGGAGGAAATTAAGCTTTTCCCTGTTACCTAACTGAAATATTTTATTAAGCTAAAAAAAAGAAAGTATGGAATAGACTATCAAGGCAGCATTAAAATCTTTTTAGGTATTTTTTAGGTATTGTTTAAATCTTTTTAGATTAAAATATCTTTTAGGTATGTATACTTTCATGTTATGCCATGTGAAAATACACATACCTAAACAGAAGATGAAATCACACCTTAAGAAACAAAATAGCAAGGGGTGAAGAATGACATGGAAACAAATGCTTTTGATGTTTTGTGAACTTTCCTAATGACAAAATACTTCTATTTTGTTCTCTGAAACTTGACTTTAAAACGGAAATTTCAAGAGATCACATTATCGAATAGTAGCAACAGATTATAGAAAATCTTTGAGTAAAGATGACCTGAGGAATGTTCTCAGTACCATGAACAGGGCTAGACAGAGTGCAGTGTCAGTATGTCTGAGTAACGGCATAAAGAGCAGAGTCAGTTTGTTAAGAACGGGGGAAACTATAAGAAAAGACCAAACTCTGATATTAGGGACATACTCTATCCAAGGAAAAAGAAATCTATTGGTGAAACTTAAAAATGGGTAAGTTTTTAAACTTACTATCTGAAAGCCAATGTGCCAAAATGTGGGCCATTTGAGATGATTCATCTGGTAGTTACAGAATGCTGTACTCGAATGAAGTGTTGTGTATAGGACGAACCAAACAAAATTCAAACAAGTGACAGGAAAACACCCCACTGAGTTAACTGGACCTCATTTAAACAGATCAGAGATGAATCAGGCATGAATAAAAAAAGTAACAAAGTTTTCTGTTATGCTAAGTTAATTAGAAAAAATAAAATGATTGCTGAAATGGAGATAGTTCCAAGGAGGACTAGACTGAAGAAAAGCTCATCACAAATGGTATGGAGAAACTGGAAAGAAAAATACTCCATTTTTACACTGCATGAGCAACAAACCAAATAAAAGAAAATTATTTAGGAACACTTTTAAAGGTAGCAAAGGAGGAGCACTGCAACAAACTGTGGAAATCATTGCTTCTAGTTTCAGTGGAGGCCAGAGGTTCAGATGGGCTCAGGAAACATTCAGACAAAAATGTTGGGAAAAACATGTAAAGACCTATTTGTTAACCAGACATAATGACTTGCCTCAGGAAGCTGCCAGCTTGCAGCTTGCTCAAAGATAGAAACTTGGGAAGTATCATTGCAAACTTGCCTTACCCTCATGTTTTCCTCTACCCATCTATTCCCTGCCACTGCCAGAGGTGTAACCATGACTGAAGGGTTCATTGGCCTTATGCAACAGGAGGAGTTAGAGACAAAGTAAGAACCAGTTTGATGAAATCAATAGCAAGATGTAGTCCTTTTATTCTGGTCTTCTGTCAGGAGGCTGGTGAACCCAAATAGAAAAAATACAGGTCACTGGCCTGTCATACGTGTTGGTGTCATTTAGCCTTGATAATAGTGAAAGTGGTAAGTCCCTTGAAGACATCTTTGTTACTGTTCATTTCCCATTCCTAATCTATCTCATCTGTTTAAAATGTACATTCTACAGAATAGAGATTGTTCCTTGCACCATGTTGCTAAGGGCAGATCCAATGCTCTAATCACCATGAAAACCTTGCAATAAATAATTTTTTTTTTGTACTGAATTCATTTGAAAGGCCTTTATTTCCTTTAAAATAACCAAAATATTTATTTAAGAAAAAGCCATGTTCATCTTCCTTCTTGTTCCTCAAAATAATTAATATGAAAGCATCTATCTTGTCTCAGATCACACCACAGATCCTCTGCTATTTCCAAATGGCCCGAAGAAGATTCCAGGTAAAATAATTTTAAGAAAAAGGTTATATATCAAGTCATATTTTCTCTGGCTTCAGTGTTCTTGACTGCAATGTAGTATTCAAACTGCTTAATTTAACAGCTTTGATGGACTTGTAATAAATTTGTCTTAGCTTCTACAAAAATTACTTTCAGTACTCACATATATTTATGAAGTTAAGAAGAGATTTTTTTTTGTTAACATATTTAAAATTGTGGACAGAAATTATCATTGGGCATGCCTTGACTTAATTAAAAAAAAAAAAAAGAGTAAATAGACATCCCTTTTTCAGCTTCCATATACAGTTCAGAGTAATTTTCAGGAAAGGTGTCTTGTAATTTGTTTTATGTATGTTTGGATTTGTGCCCTGATAATTAAATGTGTTTGCTTTTAAATATTTGTAGACTTGGTGGAGGAGAGAACACTGCAGATGGTACACATTCATTTTCATATATCAAAACCATTTTTTTTTTTTCTAGAAGAAATAAAAAAGAAGTTTTAAAACCCCTTTTAGTACTTGGCTAAATAATAAGCACATGGACCAAGAAAAGCATGGTGCAGCAGTGTACTTTTTTATATATATGCATTGCATACCCTTGGAAATTTTATCTTTAACATATAGGAATGATGTCAGGCAATTCTACTCCCAGCTGGACAACAGACTTTTCACCAAGGATCAGATTCACATATTGCTTTCAGTTTGTCTGAATCTGACCAACTATTATTCTAATTTGTATTACAGCAGCATAACCCTACTGACATGAATGAAGATACTTCTAATTTACAGTAGAGTGAATGAGACTAGAATCAGAATTTTTCACTTCAAATATGTTCTGCATTGGTGGATATTAATAATGAAGATGGCATGAGCTAACAAACAGCTAATTTTTCTTATCTGATCACTACTAGAAAGAGAGCAAATTATCTTAGCTTTGACTTATTTTAATGGTGCTAGTCAGCTAATAAATCAATAGAGTGTTGCTCATACTCTTGTTATATCAGGGTAATAATACTTTTGCAAGTTTTTGCATTGTTTAAAACAAGATCCTGTTTAACAGGATCTTTCTTTCTACATTCAAAAAGAAAAATGCTTGAGGTTGCCTAAACAAGGGTAATTGCTTGATGTTTCTCATATCCCAAGTTCAAAAAAATTAGCAGCAGGTTTGAGGACTATTTCTTATGTTAAAATTAGTTCTGAATCTTTAACATACAATTCATCACTGAATTGATGCTAAGACAAGAACTGACCTGAAGAGAACGTGGTGCTGCAAATGCATTGTGTGATGGAACATCATTAAGTTTACTTATAAGGGTAACTGATTCATACATTCAGTTCACAAAAAAATACTGTAAAGTATCTATTTTTCTTTTGTGGTCCTTTTCACCTCACTGCCCGATGGCCACTATCCTTATCATCCCAATAAAATTTATGGCTGTAAAGATTTCTAACCTTGGCTTTTTCTTTCAGTCTTCCTTTCTTCCTCTTAGCTTGTTTCTACTTGCTCATTTATGGTCTTCACTATTTAGTTGATAACAGTCCATCTGCTTCTCAGAAACTACTTAGTACTGCTACCATGGAGTAGCAATTCTACCTTGAAATACCATTACAGGAGAAAGATACCAGAGGATCCTCATAGGCAAAACCTGGAATTTGACTGGCCAGGATGACTCAAGTAAATAAACATTAGACTGGTGGTGGTTTTCTACTCTCAGGGGCACATTTCATGAGAGAGATAGGAACAGAAAAAAGCTGTTACATGGAAGGAAGGAAGGAAGGAAGGAAGGAAGGAAGGAAGGAAGG
>VXBB01024392.1:128418-138722 GCA_013399915.1 Illadopsis cleaveri
TCCCCGGGCTGCGGGTGGCCTGGGGAGCGGAGCAGGCGCTGCTCAGCATTTCTGCGTTTATGAATGGCCGCGGTGTGGCTGCCGGGAGCCGGCTCCACCAGGAGGAACCCCTAGGCTGCGGACACGGCCATTGGCATTCCCTGTGTCCATCCCTGTGATACTGCCGTGAACGGAGAGCGCTGGGCCCCGCCCCGCCATACGGGTCTTTCATTCAGGTTTTTCAGAAGGAATTGTGCGTGTCAAAGCTGTCGCTGCAAACTCTACAGGCTTCCCGACGTGAGATGCAAATGAGACTGCAGCCAAAGGCAATATTTTCAAAGGCCCTTTTAAAAATTTCAATGAACTGATGATTTTTTTTTTTTTAATAATAATTCTGTAGCGTTGCACTGAGTGCTTGTGTCCTGTGTGCACGTTTGCTATGTCCATTGCTCGGCAGCCAGCTTGATTGACAGTGTAAAGATAACAGCCCTGGCAAAGAGGCTTTATTTTAAGCTAGGATAAAAGCTGTCTTTCTTTCTGATTTTGAGCAAAGTCTGTTTTAGAAGAACCACCTGTGCTTACCTATTATCCTCCACTGTAGACAAGTTGTCCTCTCACCTGTAAAGATTCAAGGTCAAATCTTCAGCCATAGGAGCTTTCACCCTGTTTGCACTTTTCCCCTCTGAAGCCAGGAGGGGAAAAACTTTTCCCCTCTGTGCACTCACAAATAGAGGCGATACCAGTGCAGATATGTAGCTGTTCTTTCCTTGCATTTGTGTACAAAGTGTTAATACTCTTTGCTTGGGATGGAATCTATCATCTGGCTGTCCACCCACCATTCCTTTTTCTGGATGGAATGTCCACTTTTTGTCCTCTGAAATCTCTCTCCAAGTTGTACTACATGGTAGCAAATACTAGTTTTAAAATGGACAGAGAAGTACGTGAACATCTTTCTATCCACTCGTCTAAATCACAGTAAATCCTACAAAGGATAATTCAGCTTTACAGCTCAATGGACTCAATGAAATAAAGGTCTTTTCCAACCAATGATTCTGTGATCTTCCTTAAGCTATCTGCTCCATATTGCTGATTCTGTTTATGGGTAAATTGTTTGTGGTGTCTGCAGGTGCTTGGTAGCTGAATACTGTCTCATCTTTATTCAAGAAAGCTCACACTGCACTGATGGCAGGCTCATGTGATTCTGAGGAGAGAAATGGATGTGATCTAATGCTCTTTACAAAGACATTTTTGAGAAACATTTTTTACTACCAGTGAAATCTGATGTAGACCAGTGCACACGTTGATATCTTTGAGAAGCTGATTTCTGCTGCTTGAACAATCCATATTCAAGGTTAATCTGGGATTTAGTCATGGACCTTCTCAAAGAAAAGCAGGAATGCTTCTAAAGAGAGTTTTAGTGGCTACTAGTGCTTTATAATATCATCCGTAATGCTTAATAGTATCATCCTTAATGATACATGCATTCCTTTGCTTATGTTTGCCCAGTGTTGCAGAACTCGTGGCATGTGGAGTCAATGCTTTGATTCTATTTTTAACATGTCCTATTCAAATAACACTTAAGCAACCAGAAAAAAACCTTCCCTTTCAATATGTGGTGCTGAAAATTACATTTCTGCTTTTATTTTGGTTTGTGCACTCACATGGGATAAGGTGTGTCCCAGACATTGTATCTGTGCAAGTGGAAGGCACAGCACATCCCTTAGATATTAGTAATAAATGAGGTTGAAGCATTCTGACAGTTAATTAACAACCGCGGGTAGAATCAGAAGCTCAAACTTTGATTGACATCTATTGGGTTCTTGAGTGAGATAATAATAGCATGTAACAAGGTCTACATTGCTATTTAGCTCTCAATTTAATTAGGAAAGTTGTCACAGACTGTCTGAGCTACTGCACAAACCAGCTAAAGTGAAAAACATTAGCAAGTCACTGTATTTGAAAGCAGGTTTCAGTATTGCACACAAAGTGCTTCATGTCAATGGTTCTCTTGTGTGCCTGGGTTGGCTGCTCACCAGGTGCTTTGGTGTGAGTCAAGGAGAAGAAACAGATTTTAAGATGATTTTATGACATATTTACATGAACATTCAGGGAATCTGAAATCTAGATGACAGTTCAGTGTGAAGAGTTATCCTAATTTCTTCTTCACTTGGTCACTATTTATCACTAGAAGCAAAACAAGTGTGGAGGGTAAAGACTTTCTCTTTTGTAAATAAGGCAAAAAATTTTCTTTACTACTGCAGAAAAATGAAACTCTTGGAATTTCTTTGCATATGTAGTGCAAAACATAGGACTTCTTAATGTAGAATGTATGTTGACTATAAAGACCTTTTTCTTCTTTATTTGAAAACGTCATTAAACACATTGCTTGAAAATGGGAAACTAGATAATTAAAGAAGAAAAGGTATTTTTAGGGTGTCTGGAGGTCTCTGGTTACTGATGTCATTCCAGGCTGATCAGTTGCAGTGGTTAATAACTGGAGTAAGACTTCAAGGGATTGAAAGGTAATGTACAACTACGTATATTTAACTCTGTCTATAAATATGAGGAATGCAAATGACCCTTGGTGAAGTTATTCATTCATGTGGGTCAGGATTTTTCTAATGAAATGCCTTCTCTCAGGGAACGTGCGTTCATCAAAATGAAAGTGTACAGCACTTTGATCAAAGACTGAAAGCAAAACAAGCAACCTTCTGGCATCCCACCAGCTGGGCTGCTGGGCTTCTTGGCAGGCCTCCCCAGAGCTGGCAGGAGCTGAAATCTTTAGCACGTACAGGCTGCCAGTGCCCAGCTTGAAAGTCCTCAGCATACTGGCTTCCCAAGGGTAAGAGACCATGCAGTACATCAGTGAGAAGTCTCAGAAACTTTCTTTACTCACACAGTTTGGTGATACTTGTTTTTCATTCCAACTCAGAACAAGATTGTGAGAGACTTAACCCTTCTCTGGATAGATGTATTATTTATTATCTGTTTTACAATAACTGCTACGTTTGCTGAGATCTGTAAGAACCCAACTATGCTCCTTTCTTCAAAGAGTTCATACTCTGACTCATAGAGTTCAACAGCCTCCATTTGACTTTTCTAGGGCTGGAGCAGAAAAAAATCTGTGTATGTCTCTAATACCAGAGTCCTGCTCAATGCCTATGAATAGGCAACTCTCTCAAATGCTGCTTTGTTATAAAGATATCCAGTGAATACTGAGGTCTAGGCATACATGCCTATGGTGGTAGAATTGGATGAGTCATGTATTCTCTTAAATGATCTTCATGAATCCTATTTCAGTGCTGTAGGTGAGGCATATTTCATTTAATTACATTTTAAATTATTACATTTCATATTTTTCAGATTACTTGGGGAATCTGGCACTGAAAGGACTTTGTAATATCAGCATGAGAGTCACCTTTATCTGTTGGATGAATAATAACTAGAATGGCTTTGTCATTGTAAAGAAGACAGCACATAGGAAAGGAGACAATATGTATATATTTTTTTCTACCTAAGATGGAGAAAGCATGAGCTCCATTTATGTGAGAGTTCGAATAACAACTGAAGTACATTGCTGTTTGCATTATATAAAGATTACTCACCATCTTTCAAAACAAAAAAATGTTGAAGGATTTGGGATTTTTTTTGATTTATGAAGCATAGTTTATTTTCTGTGTTGCATGACAAGTGAAACCTTCTTTGTTTTCATGGACATAAGCAGCTGAGTTACTGCCTGTCTCACAAGTGGAATGTGTCAGAGAAGAACTGTGATAGACTGTTCCCTAGGGGAAGGGGTGCCAGCTGAGGCAGCAGCAAGACTCAGGGGAGTGTACCCACCAACACAGTCCCACAGTGCCTGAGAGCTTGATAGGTCAGAAGATGTTTACCAGGTTTCAGTCACCTCCCAGCAATCACCAAAGAAATTTGTAGTGATGAAACAGGTCTGAGGTTAAGCCAGAAAATCAACTCAGTGGATGAGTTTTACAATCAAATTCAGCAAGGCAAAAGCATACTTGCAACCTGGTCTTTGCCTGATCTTAGTGTGAGTGCCTGAACTTAAATACAGCTCTGGGGCAAAAGGCTGACTCCCAAAACAGTATTCCAAAACTCTAAAATCTCTGTTCCTAGAAGCCTGGTCCCAGTTTATGTGCTGCCCCATACCAGAGCTGGCCTCCAGCATGGACAGCTAGCTCCTGGGCTGGGGGTGCACTCAACTCTGACAGAACTATGCTTTGTCTTCTGGTTCTTAGCACAGTAGGGCTGCAAGGATTTTAGCCAGTTTGTGGAATATTATATTGACAATGAGGATCCATGACACAGATTCAGAAGTTATAGAATATGCAAGATAGTTTCTGGAACATGTCACTAACATAGTGAATTGTATTTTCTTTATATATCCTGCAGAAGAGGCACTAAGTCTCACATCTCCATTAGGAACAGCCATGGACGTGGAAAGGTTTTTCCTAGTGCAACTCATGTTGCAGTGACTGATGGGTGCTTTTTGAAGCAAATTTTTTCAAAGTTGCACAGCATTTCAGCTGTGAAACACACCTTCATTTTTATATCATGCAACTTTAAATTGAATCAGTGAAGTGTGAAATCTTTCTATCGTAGTGTCATACACAGTATGACATCTAAATTCCTGACTCTTCCACCTGTAATAGGAAGTGTGGATAAAGAGTTTTTAGGCTTTATTTGTAATAATATCAATTATTATTATGAAACATCTAGTCAATCAATATAGCCAGCTCTGCAGAGATGACTGGGTTTGCCAGTTAATACTGGCAATAATTTTGGGGGGTGGATATTTTAAACCTATCTGTCTGTCTCAATCAATACAGTTAGAGTTGGAAAACTCTGTGATGGCACCTTTCACTTCTCCAGACCTGACCAAACCTGGCATTTTGGGCAGTCTGTTTTTATAGCATGGCTGGTCTTCTGCTAATAACTTGCATTTCCATTAGATTGTTAATTGCCCAAAATTATGTAATGTGGCCGAGTAAGAAAATGAATCCAGTGCCAATTAGATGGTTGTGCTATTACTCCCAGTTGTGATCCACAGATATAAGCTTCCAGTACAGAATTCAGTTCTTGTTTTCTTCTCCAATGCCTTGGTAAGCCAGTGCTTAAGATGTAGGAGTGTGCTGGAGCACATGAGTAACCCACAACTCTTAAGTCCATTTAAAACTTTTGGTATAACAGAACACATGGTAGGTAGAAAACCTCAGAAAACATAATGCTGCAAGCAAAGTTGTTGTTTTATCTGTTTTTTTTTTTTAATGTAGATCCTCACTGTCTTTTGTGAGTGACAGTTCCCCATTAGTACATTCCAGTGAAGCTGATATTCAACAAAACACTTTGGGATTTCATGTGTTCTATGTTATTCAACTACATTTTTTACACTTTTGGTATTTTTTCTGTGCGATGGAAACCTACACATACACACTTGTTTATATATGATACCTAAGGAGTATGACCTACCCACCTGCTCCTTTTGTCCTGTTTCTAAGAATTTCTTCAAATGTGTTTGAACACATTTAGTGTTTCCTGTTGATGAGGAGCTATCGCCTCACTGGGAGGCCTTGTCATTCCTTTGCTCAGAGTATTGGCCATCTTTTCAGCTATTGCAGCACATATTCAATGACAGTTCTTATCTGCCAGGCATTGTTACTAGATACAGGAATTTTTTTTTTCAATATTTCCTTTATAATAAACCTTGTACAAAACAGTGTATTTTCTTTGTGTCATTCTTTCTATTACTTTTCAATGTAAGCCTGGTCTCATGTGGGTCTCCTTTCAGATAAGATTAGTTATGTAAAAATAAAGTAATGTGTGAGTTTAGAGCTTAATAGTGTATAAGAGATGGACAGCCTAAGGATTAGATGTCTCCCTATTCACAGAAGATACTGCCTTGTTTTAGATCTTTTGTTCTCATTGCTGATGTCAAAAACCCCTAATTAAATAGCCTCTTCAATTTAAAGTGCTGCTCTCCCCTTAATCAAGATCATCAATGAAATTATTGACTCACGAGAAGCCTTCCTTAAATAAAATAATCTTAGTCTTAGGCACCTAATTTTTAGACTTTAAGTCAAAACAGAAGAATCTTTAATCAGGAGTCATTCATAATGAAGGTAATTTTGATGATAGCATTTTTCCTTCCAGCAGTATATATTCAGTGTTTTCACAGGAGCTCTAGCTGTCCAGAATTCCCCTTGGTAGCCTATCTGCTTTGCCTTCCTTTCAACCTTCCGTGATTGCGTTGCGTTCCCAACCACTCAGATCGTGATTTGCAGCAGGTAATATCACCAAAAGAGCACAAGAGGAAGAATTCCCTATGGAGAACCAATGGATTGTGAGGAGAAAACAATTGGGGGTGGGTGAGTTAGGAGATAGTTTTGAATTATACATTATTTATTCTCTATCACATTTTTTTTTGTCACTGGTTGTAAAATATTGTGAAAGAGAAAAGATTTTTAGAAGCTTTCTGCCTGATGCATTTGGAGATGCTGATTACCAGGTCTTAGAATCAGAGCATTAGTTCCAAATAACTTCTGGATTACTATATTATGGTATTTCAGTCAAACAGTTGTGAGACTGAATTACCAAAGCAAAATAAAATCATTGTAGTTTAGTATGAAAAATGATAATTCTTTGTTTACTTCCATCTGGGATTTATTATTAATCAAAAATTAGACAAGAGATAAAGTCATTCCTTTATATATGAAAATGTCAGGTATTGCTGGTTATGGAAATTACATTTCTATTTTGGCCAGGAAGTTGCACTGAAAGATGACCCATTGAATAAGAGGTTGACAAGACTTCTGGAGTGTAAAGGAAATGATTTAGGGTTGACAAGTAGAAAATAAATTGACAGCTGACCCAGGAGTCCACCAGTGGAAGGACTGCAGCACAGTGTTTAATATGCTCAAGACAGCATAAATCTTCCAGGAGGCAAGCAGCTGCACTTTATACCAGATGGAGCCTTTGTATTGTTTTCATGTTCAGCTTGAGATACGAGCTGTGCTAATTGATTAAACATCATTACAGCCTCTAATTAAAATGCCTCAGGACACTAAACCACAGGGACTAAATTTATATGTGAAAAATACCAATCTCACTATATTGTCATATTACAGAAGGTGTTTTTTTCTTCAGGAATATGAGGTGAAGCTTTCTGGATGGATTTCTAGCAGCAATCTGTCTTGAATTTTTAACTTTGATTTTAACCTTTTAATTTTTTTTGTCCTTGTTGGGACTTACCTGTGAGACATTTTTGGGGAATGGGAGATCATCAGTGTTTGGAGGATGGGTCCAGAAACCAGCTTCGTTATCACAGAACTGTCCTGGCTTGTGGAGATGCTCCACAAATTTTACCACTTTAAGCCTGGCGACTCCAGCTGGTTTCCGAGCCTTCACTGACACTGTGTGGGAGAGGTGGGAACAGCAAGTGCTTCGCTTAAAGCTCGGCTGAAGTCTGGAGAAAGAAAAGTGCCCCCGGTGAGGTGAAGGATTTGGGACAGTCCAACAGCCATTAGAAAAACAGCTGCTCTTTGTGAAACCTAGCCTGCCTGTTTGCACTTGCAGGAATAGCTGTGACTGGTTGTGTAAAAGAAAAGCAAAAATAGGGAAAATAATACAATACATAGGACGGGTAATTAGGTTCTATTAGAGCACTAGCAGTAGGGAAAATCATGCACAGCAGAAGCATGTTTCAGTACTGCTTTATTAAATTTCTCTCTTTTTTTTTTTTTTTTTGTTTTGTTTTGTTTTGTTTTATTCTAATCCTCTTTTCTTCCGTGTCTGTGTTAACACCACTTTCACCACTTTCTTTCTCAGTCGCATTTATAGCTAGGAACATTAAAGGCTGCATAAAAGCTTTGCACGTAATGTAAAATAGAGGTTTTATTAAATTGTTTTTACTATTTCACAGATTTTTTTAATGGAGGTCTAAAAAGCTTAGTTTGGGCCACTCTGCTGTGCTGCAGCTAAACAGGCATCCTGTTAACACTGTGGTATCTCCCAGGCTTTTTAGGAAGGCTGCTGCTGGCGTCATCTCCTATTTTATGATTTTGAAGTACTTTTTGATAAAACACACTCCCAATTGAGAATCTTTACTACCTTTCTTACCCTTTCTTCTCTTTTTCAAGATAAGTGGAAATTCACAGCTCTCTGCTATTTCTGTTTGGGTAGGCAGATGGCATTTCCACTCCATGGAACTTTCTTTCCCTAGCATGTTACTTGAGCGTTTCTGTGTGAGCTGAGTGCCTCTCTGTAAAACTGCCTGAGATGAAAAGGTGTAATTAAAGGAGTGCAAGTGGAGAGTATGTGAAATTCTTTTGTTCTGACACTTAACTAGCTGCACAATATTCACTGTCATAGTCAAACTATTTTTCATGCCTATAAAATACATTTTGAGCACAGGCTAGAGAATCTTTCTTGATGAGCTGCTAGAACACTATCAATGAAGCTTTTGTCCAAGATTACTTAGTAACCTTGGACTGTAATAAACTCAGAAAAAAGAAGACTGGAAGAAATGTATTGAACTACCTTTATGTCATTTAGGACTTATTTATGACTTTTTCTCATTCTCTCCTATTCCAAATAACTCGTAGCAGACCCTCACAGCTTTTTAGCCTTGCATTGAAGGAAAACATTACCAAACATTTGTTTGAAACAAAGGTTGAAAGCAGTACTGCAAACAGCAGAGGGCAATGAGGGCAGAGAAAGCTGACTTGGTTTTAAAATACTTCCTCTTCAAAAGCATTTTTTCACAATCTCTTTTTTTTTTTTAATACATTCATGGAATGAATTTCTGGGATATTTAATTTTTATGGTATTATGTAAATATTTATGTAAACTTAAAGCTGATTAAGGTGCTCTTGTGCTATGTGCCATAAAAAGAATGGGAAATGTTTTACGTGAAGAAGAGAAGAGGTCAGAAGGGGAAATACACAAGCATAAGCAGAGAAATATAAAGTTACAAATTATCTTACATTTCTATGCTTGCAAACTATTGGGCTTTTTTCACCTTCCAGATGCCTACCCCCATGGATTAGAATTCAATGGAATTCAGGGGTAGTTTCTGTACCTTGACTTTCCTGAACACTGCTACACCCTGAGTAGCAAGAGGCATAGTCTTTTATGTTACTCTGAGGAACAGCAAATACTGAAGTTCATCTAAATTCCATCTGTGTTAAACCAGTGTGATCTGGAAGGTTTAGTACATGGCAGGGAATTAGGAGTCCAAGTTTCTCATTCTGTGTCTGATTTACTGTATGGCCTTTAACAAATTCTGTTCAGCACTTCACTTTCTTTGTGTCAGAGATGAAAATGGTAGTAATTCTTAGATCTCTGGGGTATCACAAGGTTTTATTTGCTCATACTGGTAGACAGCTTTGAACTCAACATGCAGAATGCTATGAATTCATTTCTGGCTGTCAGTGAGATTGACCTCATATTTGTCAATTTAATGGATTTGTTTTACCAGAAATAATGTTTATGTTCAGGTCTTTTTCACATGGACCAGCACAGGAATGGGAATTGGCCTGGTCAAAGACCAAACATATCTGGTTAAACCTTCCACCTTTAGGCACTGATATCCATGGCTGTAAATGATGTACTTGTCTGAATTGGGTAGAACACAGGACATTTGAAACCATAATAAGAGAAAAAAGTAGCCAAACTCTCACCTTTTAAACAATTTTTATTTAATTTTTGTTGTTGATAAAAGGAATAAGAAGTACAAAGAACCATTGCCACTTTATATCAACTTTTGCCCAAATAAAAGGCAAGACCATACTTTCAATATGAATTTCACTTAAGTCAAAGAACCAGCCATAAGTAAATGTCCAGATCTTCAAATTTTTAGTCAAGTATTAAAATTATCAAAAGTGAAATTTTTTTGCAATTTTTTTCCCAGCATTGCATTTCAAACTGCAGACAAAATTCCAGTGGGGCAGCAACGTATTACTTCTTTGTTAGGTGCTGCCTCTGCACTATCCGACGGTAATTGTGGTAACCTTTTGCACAAAGCTCTGATTAGTTATGTTGTAATTATCATGTAATGCTATAGAAATAATTACTTTGCTAGGTACTTTGAATCTTTCAAATGGGAAGAAAATACAATCAATACGATGCTTCCTTTAAGCCTTTAATTTATAAGCCTTGCCTTTCACACAATCACAGAATCACAGAACGTGTAGGTTGGAAGGGACCTTCAAGATCATCGAGTCCAACCCAGCCCTAACAACTCAACTAGATCATGGTATCAAGTGCCACATCCAGTCTCTTTTTAAACACATCCAGGGATGGTGACTCCACCA
>VXBB01024392.1:138736-264722 GCA_013399915.1 Illadopsis cleaveri
TGCAGGGGGTTATTGTGGCCAAAGTGCAGGACCCGACACTTGGACCCATTAAACCTCATTTTGTTAGACTCTGCCCATCGATCCATTGATCTTTTAGATATCTGAGGCGAAAACTAAGAAAACCTGAAATTCTGTATTCAGGAACAAAACAATAGAAAAAAATGTATACTGTATTCCCTTCAAAACCAGTGCAAGAACAGTGAAGATCTATGTAGAAAGGTTTTCATTTGCACGTATGAGAACACAATACATATATAGCAAAATTTAAATTTATATAAGCTACAGAATCCAGAGCTATCTCTGCAACATGTTAAAATATATGATGAACGTATGTTACATCACAACAGATGATGAACCTTAGAAATTAAAAACTAGTTTCAGATGAACCTTGGAAGCCTATATCTTAAGGAGACAGTTAATAAAATCATCTGGTCTTAGAGAAACTGAAGGCCACCTAGCCTCTCCCTTTGTCTGTGTCCTAGTCTAAGTGTCCAAGCATAGCCCGCATGAAGAAGGACAGCAATCTCAGCTCCTGCCACTGCATTAGTAAGATCTTGAAAGAGTATTCTGCCAGTTTTGGTCACTGCAGTCTCACCAGAAAGGTTCAATTCTGTTTGAAAGTGTCCAGAGAACAGCAAAAAGGACGGTAGCAGAAGTTCTAGAAATGACTGAGAGTAAAAGATAAAGAGCTCTGAAGTTCTGAGGAAATATGTAACAAAAATGCTTACATATGTGAAGCATTGCTGCAGGAAAAAACTCTTCCTCATTCCTGCCTATCTGCAGAAAAAAGTTATATAAAGAGCAGCAAAATAAAAGTAGATTATACATGAGAAGAATTTTTTTCTTGGTAGGGAAAATAATTAAACAGAGCAACACATTTAAGAGATGTGTGATATCTTCAAATATAACAAATTTTTCAATATAAACTTGCCAACAGTTTCTTAGTTATAGTCTTGCTGTTGTTTTGTTGCTCTAAAGACATAGGACAAGATTTGTGGAATGAAGTAATATATTGTATTAGATCCACTGATACAGCTGGAAGATAGAAGCTTTCAGGCACATCATCCTTCTTAGGATCTAAAGAAGCATCTGATCTCAAGAGCTTATGTGCCTCAAAGTGTATTTTCTTCCAGCTGTTTTAGCTAGTTTAATGGCTATAAGATAGTGGCTTAACTCTGGAAGATTCCATTTTAGATTTGGGCAACCTCTTGAGGACCTTTTTAGCTCAATTTTTTTAACATTCTCTGATCTGTTTAATATATGTAAATTAGGCATTGTGCTATATCCTGACAGATTAGGAGACTTTGACTCTTCATCTAGATATGCATGATGGATGAATAATTGTTTGCAGGAAAGACCCTTTGATGTGCAATGAATTGTATTCTTGTCTTACAAGAAGTATTGTGATATTTCTGGAAATTTTTGTGCATCAGTTTTTAAAGATCTTTGGGTGAATGAATTTAAAAATCTAAATAATTCAAAAGCTTTTGATGGCTCCAGTCACTCGGGGTTTGACTTCCAAAATTATTTTTAAAATTACTTTTCTGTTACTTGCTCTGACTTAACTACGACATTTTTAATTTAGCACCTCATGAATTTAGTGTAATGAATTTAAAGACAGATTTGCCTCATTTCTAAGAGTCTTTCAGTTTGAAAAAGAACTACATAAAATATACAAAACAAGCTTTAAAAGCACATCATAAAAAATGCCTTTATAAGTGCATCATCTGCGACATGCTGCTTTTGATTGTCATCAAAAATGTAACATTAATACAGCAAAAATTACTTTTATTAACTTAATTCAAATCACAGTTACCCAGAAAATTGTTACAGATTCTCTGCAGATGCAATAGATATATTAAATCCAGAAAAGTATTCTATAAAGTTATATTCGTACAGTTTACAAGAGTCTGTGTTGTAGCCATTTGATTTTAGCATCATGCTACCACAAGAAAACAGATAAAGTTTTACAGGTATAGATGTGTTTTGCTGTAGACTAGAGCCAATGGTTTGAAAGAGAAATGAAGAAAGTTGTATGAGTAGTTAGTGAAGATTAACTAGCAGAGAAGTAAGATGCTTTATATATTGGATTATTTCCCACACTGCAGTCTGTGGAAAGCTATTCTTTGTGCATCAAGAATCTCTCTACATGTACTCTCTTCTTTCCACTCTAAAAGAAAACACATGGTTCTTGCACTGAACTGCATATTCAGATATTCTGTGTTAAACAAAGGACACAAACATTTCCTTAATTCCACAAAGTCAAATGTTTTCCTCTTAAAGCATTTCCTAAGTCATTTCCTTCGCACTAACTTGTCTTTCCAAATTCAGTTTGCCTTGCAGTGTGGAAGAACCATCACATGCGGACCGTTACCAACTATTTCATAGTGAATCTTTCTCTGGCTGACATTCTGGTCACAATTACTTGTCTTCCAGCAACTTTAGTTGTGGACATCACAGAAACGTGGTTCTTTGGGCAGACCCTCTGTAAAGTGATTCCCTACTTACAGGTATTATTTTTCTGCTTGTGTACACAATAGCCATGTTATGAAAACCAGAAATGACAATAGCATCTTCCTACTACTTCTAATCCAATGAAAGTCTATACCTGATACTGAATAAGTATCTCAGAGTACATGCTGAGGCCTAAAAGACTATTCCACTTGGGAATACGATTATGCATAATAAAGATTGGTTTTCATCTATCTGATTGTTGGACTTCAGTAATACATTTTTGGGACATTTTTCTGATGCTCTTTACTTTTTGTGATCTTTTTTAATGATTCAGAAGGGATGTGAGGCAATAAAAATATCTGTAAATAGAAATAAAGTCATTAATGTTCTCTTTGTGTGGATCTGAGCAGCTACACAAGTGTCCAGGACACAGAATCCAACTTCTGAAGGCAATATGGGCTCTTTCTGTGTTTCCTGATTTTGTGTCAAAGTATCCAGGTCCACTGGGAGTTGATCAGATTGTCTGCCTTAAGCAATAATTGCTTCTACTCATTTACCCATGGACTTAACTAGTTTTGAAATCATTTGTATCAAAATGATTGACAAATATTATTTCTAAGAATAGGTGTATGGATGAACTGACTAGGCAAACTAGAATGACAAGTGCTTGGCTTTGTAATCATTAAAATTCAGAAGAATTAAGTGGTACTCAGAGTGTGTGCAGATCATCAGCTCTGTGCCTCCAGCACAATTTATATTTGCAGAAGATACCTCTATGGCCAAAGAGCCACGATGTCAAAGGCAAAGTTCTCCAGCAGCTCTGAGCTCTATTTGATATAATCAAAATTACAACTTTTTTTTCAAACTCCCATTCTAGTGAAAGAAAATCTGAAGAGTGAATGATCACCTAGCATACAAATTGAAAGAATAAAACTGAAGTGATAGGTTATTTCCTTTACTGAATAAAAGGTAAAATGTCTTAGTCTGCCTTAATCTGATTGTTGTCTTTTTAATGAGATCCTGAGTTTCATTGTTTTCATAAAAATAAAAAGCAGAATGATGGCTCTGGTATGCTAATATAACACAAAAACCAACAAATAAATTTTTCAACAAAGAAAAAAAGATAAAATTCACTGTCTAATGTTTTAAAAGTTTTTCAGATCAAGTTATAGATTCCCAGTTGACTAAATTTTCTAAAATCAAAATTTGATTTTGCAACACCTATTCAGTTTAGTTTGCATCTTAATGTGTGAATTGTCTTGTGGATTCTAGTAGGAGTACAGCAGATGAGGATATCTGTTCTAATTCTGTAAGTGATTTTAAAAGGAGTCTTTATTTCTGGGAGTCTATTTAACAATTGCACATAAAGAACTAACTATGTTGAAAACGTAGCTAATTTTTAAAACTCTGGGGGAAGAGTATGATAAATAATTTTTGAAACACTGGGAAAAAGCCCTACATTTACATTTACAAAATATTCCTTTTTCTTTAGACAGTTTCAGTCTCTGTGTCTGTCCTAACGCTCAGCTGCATTGCTTTGGATCGATGGTATGCAATTTGTCACCCTTTGATGTTTAAAAGCACAGCCAAGCGAGCAAGGAACAGCATTATAATTATTTGGATTCTGTCCTGCATCATAATGATTCCTCAGGCTATTGTTATGGAGTGCAGCAGTGTGTTCCCAGGATTAGCCAATAAAACCACCTTGTTCACAGTATGTGATGAGCACTGGGGAGGTGAGTCTGTCATTGACCATACGAACTGAGTTTGTACCACTATAAAGCAATCAAAATATCAGGACATGTTAATATGAACTCAAGTTGTATAAACAGAACACAAAATGTTCTTTATTATATAAGGTTTCCCGGAACTATCATTTTTCACTGTGAAATTTCTGTGAACTTCTTTTGTGTTGTTGAGGCTTAAAGTATATTTTAAATGAAGTTTAAATGAATGAAGCTGACTAATGTCTTGACCATCTTAATGTTTTCCAGAGGGTAGAAATGTTCCCACCCTTCAGTGCTTATGCTTATATAATTCCATGACTGATGGACATTGCAGGTTTACAAAGACTTCAGTATTTAGCATTGAGAAGTAACTATGCAAGAACAGATTTTCTGTTTACCTGATATTTTGCTAATTGCTGCATTTGACTAGTGTTTATAGGTATCTCCTTTCCAAGCGATGCAAATTACATATCATTGCAGAATTTACAGAGATGTCATCGTTATTGGATAGTGAGTTAACCTAAAATTTGAATTTTTGCATGGACAAAATCATTTAAATAACTTCGTGAAAGTAATCCGTTACAAATCAGTCTACACAAGAAGCGTAACCCTGCCCTTGCAGATTAACTTTGAATCTAACATGTTCTGTATCTGAATGAAGCTGTAAGAAGCTGTAAGGATTGCCAGGGAGTAACTACTTCTATTTTGTCTTCGTTCACAGCAAGTGTTGTGAGCCACCCACCCAAATGGTTAGGGCTCGACTCTGGTGGGCCTTGGCAGACCTCCAACACTAACAGAGTGCATGAGTTACATGCTGTGGCTCTGACACTGGATATAGTGGCCATCAGAAATACCATTATTCACACACAGGAAAATAAAGCCAAGTTTGCCAAAACATATAACTAAAAGGTGCCTGTTTAATAGCCCTGGGTCCGGCTAAAACACAATCAGATATTCTCCCAGAGATGTGTCTGTAGAAGAAGATTCCAATCCTGTGAACAATTATGATAAAATATTACTGGATCACCTGAACTTAATTATCATGATAAATTAGCTTAAACAGCCTGAACTGCTGAGGGCTCTTCCATGTGTTGTTGTGGAAGCTCCTTCCCTGCTAACAGCTTTCACAGAACCACCAGAGGATTAATGAGAAGACATTGGGTATCACATTCCCTGTTCTTTATCTCCTTCATCCCAGTTAGTCCTCTGGGACAAGGCAAGGGGGCAAAGGTGGCCAGTAGCTCACTGGTACTCGTTGCTGACAAAGGTGTACTCTAAGTTTGTTGCTGAGAGGAAGCATCTGTTGAGCTGTATTGTACTTAGTGTTTCATTGAGAGGACAAGTCTGCTCTTCTAGTGTTCTTTCTTAATCTGTGAAAAATTTTGTATCCCCTTCTGCTGCAGGATACTGCAGTAGTTATGTGACTATTTTCTTTCATTCCAAGTACAATTTTTTGTCCACTCATTTTGGTGCAGAACAAATTATTCATGCCTTCATCTCTTCAGGGTTAACTCTGCAGCAAAGATTCTTTTAATCTCAGCCTAGGAAATGATGTGGTTAATTAATTAGGAAGTCATGAGAGCATTTCATTAGGGAATGTAATCTCAGAATTTCCAGATTTGTACTGGCCACTTTTTGATTCCCAATGGGAAAGTGTTCCTTTTGAACTATAGTCTATAGTAGGCTTAGAACTATTTTAAAGAGTACTTATTGCTCAGTTGTGCCTAAGTAGTTGCATCCTAAGGTGAAGCACCCACCATACAAAAAACAAAAAAAAAACCCCAAAAAAACAAACAAACAAAAAAAACCAAAAAAAAAAAACCACTCAAAAAAACCCCCAAAACTCTGACAAGAAACAACCAACCCAAACTCCTGTGTGCTTCCACTACTCTACTCCTATGGAGTGTATTTATCTAAATTTAAATCAACTTCAGGATTTAAATTTAAATTCTACTTCAGGTTATGATGTGAGCCTTCACTTGGATGTTTGGAGAGATAGAGGGGATTATAATAAAGGCAAGTATTCATGTATAGAATCGATTTTATTTTGTCTGGCTTCAGAAAGGGAGTGCAAACACTCCAATTTTTAAAAATTATTATTTATATTGAGCAAGAAAATAATAATTTTATATTAAAAAGGCTTTTGAAATGGGAAGCTTTTCACTCCACTGAAACATAACCATCCTATTTTTATCTTGCTGCCTTTTTAATGAATAATTCTTCTAATGGCAATGCACCATCATTGCTAATTATTCTGGTGGTGCATTTCAGATATCCTTAAAAAAAATCTCCATGTTCCTGATAATAGCTTACCATAGTAATTTGAAAGAAAAATCTTTATATGTGTTAAAGTACAAGCAGATTTCTCAAGTCATGGAATTGCTTAATAAAAGTAGAGTTAACCATATTTTATCAATGAAGAATATATATATATATATGCATTCCTTTCAGACTATAGAGAATAGAGTGTCATTAAAAAATAATTTCCATTCTGTTGAAAGTGTCTAAGTGCTCTGAGTTAGGCCAAAGTGTAGAATATGCAGTTTTTCTACTGAAAAATAGGGTTTGAAATCACAAAGACCCCCAAAGAGAAGAACAAAAGAAAAGGATAACAAGGCAGTGGTTTGAAAAGAGTGGTGAGCCTTAAAGCTGGAAGAAGAAATAAAAAGCTAATGTTTTTAAAGAAAATAGTTACATTTTTGTTGGATTTTGTTTTGCCTTTTTTGACTATGCAAAGAAAGAGCTAACTAGGAGGGTGTTGAAGGAGAAAGAAATTCATGCTTCTACAAATAACCTATATTTGCAAAGAGAAAGTGGAGATGTAGGGGTTGCACACACTCAAGAGACCCTGAGAAAGTCCTATAACAGAGTCAATTTAGAGAAAGGGGTTGTATTTGGGTGTTTATTGCTTTGTTTAGAACTGCATACAATTAATGCTGTCTAAAATTACAGTACATCTGATAAAATCTTTGCAGAGTATCCTGTACACCATATGTTCCAAGGATATTAAACTGTGAATGTTAAAGATTGGGACTGCAAAACAAGGATGCTTAATAACACTTTCCAAAGCGTTTTGGAAGTCCGTTGTAATTCTGGGACCCCAGGGCCATTGAAGCATGAGATGCTATGGAAGAGTAACTGGAAGCCGTGTCCCCTGAGATGTCAGGGATGCCAAAGCAGGAGACAACCCTGTACCCTACACAGACTTAGGACCAGCTGCTGGAGACCATGAAAGTCTGATGAGTGTCTAGAGGGAAGGTCTGATCAGTACTATGACACTTGGGCTCCTTAATGGGTGAACAAATAGTCGCCACTCTGACTAATAAGATTTGAGCATGCTGTTGGAAAGCTGCCAGTGACTGCAAATGGAGCAAGAGTTCAGCCTAAAACAGGGCTCAATTTCTTTATAATTGCTTCTGGCATTCCTGAATGTAAAATTCATTGCCAATTCTAGGCTGAGAGTTTTTCATCTTGAGTACTGTCTAATAACAATATTTTATTTGGGAATGCAGAAGAATCCAACATGTGACCTTATGCAGGCTCACTTAAGCAGCCAGAGTTGGCCACAGTTCTTTAATAGACTGTAATTGCTGGGCTGAATTTGATGATAAAGTGCCAAAATAAAAGAAATGTATATTAAAATGAGTTCACCATGTGTCCAAGTCAGCTAAGTACATTGTCTTAGAGCTGTTCAAGAAGAGAGTGTTAGCCAAAGTGCATTAGCCAAGCCCTTTGCAAATGATAAAAAGAATATGGAGATAATCCTTTCCCAAAACTGCATGAACGGAAACAAAGGGAAGACTTTGTGTTCCATTCTCTCTTAGACTACTCATACAATAGTACAAAACCACATTGTCTTAATTCTGGAAAACAAATAGCTGGAAATTGCAGTACTACAAGAAGCTTTATACATCCCGTTTATCAAAGTATTTAGAATTTAATGAAAAACTCCTGGGATATTTTAATGCAGAAGGAAGTCAGAATATTTCTAACACTAAAATTACGCTAAGTGTTATTGTAAGTTGATAACTCAAGCACAATATATTAGGTTTCAAGATGTAATTTTAGTATTAGCTAGCCATAAGTAATCTGACATAGGAATTTAGTTTGGAAGCACTGCATTATGTGGTTGATTTTTTTGTGCTATGGGCACCCACTTCCTAACATCCCTAATTATTGAGCTTTGTTTTACAAATATAAACTTTTAGTTGCATTGCTTCTCTATATTGGTAACTCCAAAACCTCATAGTTATCTTCCTGAGACTAGGGAACCTGGGAACTCTGATGCTCAATGAACTTGATAGTCCTGTTTTTCCCTATTCTTAAGGAAGCTGTCAGGATTAGCAATTTTTTTAAGCACTATGGCTAAAGGGACTATTTCATTTGCTAGACATAGCAAAACGTTTTGAGTCTGTTTATTTCAGTTTTATTACATATGTAAACATATACATGTATGTATGTATGTATTTACGCAAATATAGTAAAATTTTGGCAAAAATCCAGTTTCAATCTACCAATTTCTGGCTGGTAATGGAAGATCATGTGGAGAGGGAAGCTTTAGAAAATTTTAAAATGTGTTTAATAATCCCTGCAGTAGAAAGATGAAAGCTTGTTTTAACATACTGATCCTTTATCAGGTGGGGTAATTACAGTGTATGAATGAAGCTGAGTAGGAATGCTGATCTGAGCCCAGTCCAACCCTCATGACCCTCTTTTTGCTTTATGTTTTATTCTCTCTTTTCAATAGAATAGCAGCCAGACACGAGAGTCATTGTTTTATTCTTAAAGAGGTGGTTACTCCAGCTAAGAACAATCTCCCCCTCTCCTGAAGTTCATTATGTGACCATAGAAAGCAAGGACACTTTTCTCTTCTGCTTGGCAGTAGGAGTTTCAGCCATCCCAATCAGGCGGGACCACAGACTGATTGATGTTTGCATTCAGGGAGCCTGGAACTCACTTGATAAATGAATAGTATCCTTAGCCAGTCCTCCTCCTTCTTGCTGCTGTGATTGTCAAACAGCTTTAAAGCTTTTCTTTGGCTTGAGAAGCTAAACAGAGTCATGCTTCTTAGGGAAAAGTTTTGCAAAAGGTTTTGCCCTGGGTGGAGGAGGGACAGGTTTCCTTTGATGTTTAGCAGCTGGCACTTTCCAGGTGGCTAAACTTCAAAGGCAAGTGTTAGGATCTTCCTCCAACCTGGTCCTCAGTTCTTTGTAGATAGCTAGGCTCATTTAATGTTTCACTTTACTTGGAATGCTAAATTGGAAGTCATAAACTCCAGATGGCCTTTTAAATATGTACCGTCCTTCTACCTGAAAGGGGCCCGGCTGCCGGCAGAGCACTGATGGGGCAGGTGGCACCTCCTCCTGAGCAGAAAGAATGTTCTTTCAGTTCTGACCTCCTGTGATCCCAGTAAGTCACGTTACTCCAATTTCTCCTTAATCTCTCCACCTGTGAAGCATGCATGTCAGTACTTCCCTGGCTAGCAGGACTGCTGTGAGGCTGCATTTTCTGGAATTCAAAAGCAAGTTTGAGATCATCAATCAACATATAATCCTAGGTTAATGCCAATTATAAAAAACCTGCCCCAAGTGGTCTGGCTCCCCCAGGGACATTGACAAAGATTAGTAGCTGCAGCTGCTAGTTAGGAGTTGGTAAACTGGTTTGCTACAGGATCTTTGAGCAAGTAAGAAGTCAAATACTACTCATCTGATTTTTTCAAACACTGACCCATCAAAACTATCAAATGTCAGTGGCAGCATCTCTATTACCTTTGCTGGGAATGAAGATTGGCTGGATTTTTCTGTAGCAGGTTACCATCTCCTTGATACTGGTTTTCTCACTGGTGAACCAGCTGGCACTTTCAGGTACAGTGACAAGTCTGAGATTACTCAAGTCTGCATTTGAGAGTGAGCCTGGAATTTACATGATGGTGTTCTCCTCCCTGCTATGAGAGTTACGGGACAAATCTTTGTATATCTTTGTCTTTACAAGCCCTGAAATTCTCCTGGCATGCTCTTCTTTGATAGGGTCCACAGTCTCAGTCACTTTAACAGGCAGAAAATAATTTTGATGCACCAAAGTTTTGATCTCCTGCAAATCCTTTTTCTCTTCTTTTCTCTCTCTCTTTTCTTTTTAAATTTTTTTTTAAATTAAACCAACAATCAATACAGAGTTTCACTTGCAGATCTTATAATTCTGAAACATTTGGAAATTAGCATAAACTTTCCTTCTTTATCCAAAATGCAATGCTTAGGATTACCTTGCAATTTAACTGTTCATGGGGTGCAGTTTCTCTTCTACTTTTTCTCTTCTACTCTTCTTCTTTCTACTATGTGTTGTTACTCTCCAAAATGTTCATTCCTTTTCTGAGGCCATCCATAGGTGTTAAGTTGTAATTAATACCAACAGCTGGTAATAGTAAACTACATTTAGCATTACAAAAGAACAGACAGGTTTTCAGGCACTGCACATTCTGCTATAAACTGATGATGGAGCTTAAGATGCAACATTCTTAAGACTCAATACACTCACAGCACTTTTAAGATGTTTTCTCTAAGGAAATAACATTCGTAAATTGTCTTTCGAAAAGCGATACATGGGAAACTAGAGCACAACTGTACCAAATTCATTATTGTTGAAGCTGAGACAAAAACCATCTTGGAGATTTCCTAGGTTTAAAGCACTTTAATGTATTGATTCTATTTTTTTAAATTTTTAATCATAATAATTAATTGCTGAGTCTTAATCACATTTATTCTGCCACCAAGAGTGATTTATGAAATGTCTGTCTCTCCTCCCATAAGTGTCCTGTGCACTGTAGTTTGCAGTTGCAGTCTTTATAGGTGAGGGACTGGGCAGTTTACTCCGGGATAGATAGTAGCCTTTGCAGAATTAGAACTAAAGACAGTTACACAACCTTTCAATATGTCAAGGTTGAGGTACCTTGGATGATTACTTACCTATTTTTAGATAACATTTCATTTTAAGATAACAAAATTAATCCATCACTGTTTCAACAACAAAAAAAACTTCTTAAGACTCCATACATAAAGTAATAATATGATAAGAAATCAGTAATGTGATATAGGATATCCTTGGGATAAAAAGCATGTTTCTAATAGAATGTATCTAGAAGTAATTAAAAAAGCAATCTTGACCATAATATTATTTTGTATATCTTCCTATTATGTTGAAAAATACATGCATATCTATATGAATATTTTTTTCTCAAAGTGATTTTTAAATGTATGTATATTTAAATGCACCTTTCCTATTTAAATTCTCTTTTCAGCTGAGGTTTACCCCAAAATGTATCACACGTGCTTTTTTCTGGTGACATACATGGCACCACTGTGTCTTATGGTGTTGGCCTATTTGCAAATATTCCGGAAGCTGTGGTGTCGCCAGGTAAGTCACGTAGCACTGGTTCACTTTACTTGCTCTTGTAACTTTGTGAAGATTCCCATGTACAACCTCTTTGTTTATAAACTCCATGTTGTCACTTAGGACTTTGATTTTTACATCCATGCTGATATACAGCTGCCTTGGATAGGCATTGAGATGTATTGAAAAATGAAGGCAGTGAGAAAGTAAACCTGCTTTCTCATGTCTGTGAAGGGCTTTCTCTTAGAGAGAAAGCAGGCAAAAGGCAACAGAAAAATGGATTACAGGTAGAAAAAAGATCTCCCTCACTGTATCTGAAATACTTACCAAAATAACCTAGGTGACCTTATTTATACTGCTAAAATCTCCTGTAGCAGTCAAAATTTAAGACTGACCTTCTCATTTTGTTAGTTTTATTTTTATTTTTCTTACTCAGGTTGATGGCAGGTCCAATCTGAACAAAATGTAAACTAGAAGGTCCAACTATCAGTACTGGGATACTGGAATTGCCTGATGTGAAGCTAGCTGTTATCAATAACACTTGATGAGAATTGATGACAAATAATTCACACAATTTCTAATGTGAACATCTGTTTTTTCATGCTTCAAATTAAAAACAAAAAAAAAGAAAGCAAACAAGAATACAAAACAAACAAACAACCCCCCCCCCACCAAGCAAACAAACAGACAGAGAACATTTGAATTTAAGTGGCATAAAAGATGTAATTTTTTTTCAGGAATCTTTTAAAATTATTTTGTGTGTGTGAAGTGTAATTTGTCACGCACCAGTCTATGGTGCTCTCTTCTGTCTTCTGCTTTGTCCAGGATTTATCTATAGCTGTAGTCCACCACCAACTGCCCTGTCATTCTGTAAAGGATAATAAACTCATCCTGATGAAGAAATAATGTGAGATATTCACTCTCAAGTGGCTCTAACAATGGTCCATATTTCCATCAACATATTGGCATGAATCACTTCTCTCTCACCAGCATGTTTGATACTGTCCAATTTTGAGGCTGTCCTGGGCAGGGGATAATACCTGTACCATCAGGAATATTTTTCATGCAGTTCAAATTGATTCATCAGAGAAATCACAAATAAACTTTAGATTTTTAGATATACATATGGTAAAATTAAAAATAAAATCTTATACCGACAGAAAATATCTCTCACAAGTAACTCATATACAGGAAATACCAAATCCACTATCAGGCTTTTTGTTATCATCCATAAGTCATAACAGCAATTATTGTCATTTCTAATCAGATTAGGTTAAACCAGAATTGCTGTTTATCATGCTCATCAGCTTTAAATTATTATTTTTGCTTTTAATTTCTTAGGTGATAAGATTAAATAACAAGATAGCTTGTAGAAAAAAAATTGACCTTTACATTTTGACGGGGCTCTTCTCCAGAACAAAGGATTTCTAGCTTAGTTTTGTTATTAACTTCTGTCTAAACGTAGTTCTAATATGCTCTGCCTTGCTGAATCTGTCCTGCATCACCCAATGACTTTATCACCATAATCCTTCTCGCCTACTCTTCTATACCTTCTTTACAATCTGCCTACCCTCTCAAGCTCTTAATCAACCAAGTTAATGCAAAGTCTTTGTTCTTAACCTACACGTAGTGGAAATTGCTGGCTCAGATGCAGAGCAGAAGTTGAATGACTGGAAACCAACCCTTTGTTTTTGGGTTCCCCCTGCCTCCACTCCTCAGTTGTTTTAGCTGGGCTATTTGGTCATCACAGTGTTTCTTCTCCCTATTCATCTTGCATGCTGACAAGGTTAGAATGATCCTTTATTTTTCAATGGCAGAAAGAGAAATTCTACTACAGGCTCAGTGCTATCAGTGGTGCCAAATTACAGCTGTCTCTCTGCCTGGCATAGATGATAGCACTATGTATAAGAGGTTGGACTAAGTGAAATTAAAACCACTGCACATCTATTATCAACTGTGACTTGGCTGCAGGCATCAGGCACTTTTCTAAGTGCAGCAGGTGTGCTGTAATCATCATGTAGCACAAATGAATGCAGTGCTCTAAATGTATTTTTTGGTAACAGTTTCAATTTAAAAAATCATGCTGTTTACCAGAAATTCAGTTAAATATGGTGATCTTGTTGCAAGGTACAATGAGCCTTTCAGGTCTACGTGATAGAAAAAACACAACAAATGGTAGATGCTTTCTATGCCTACATTTTTTCTAAAGGTTCTTTTTTGAAATGTAATGTGTTGTGCATACAAATTTTCAGATGAAAAATAGAAGACTGATTTCAAGCTATTGTTACTGTACTTTGTGTAATAGCTCTTAAAATTTCTGATTGTATAAATCAGGCAGATCTTTGAATTAACGATTCACCTTTATAAAGACAAGAACAATCATGCAAAAATATTAGAAATTTTGAGTAATTTAATTATTAGCAAGGAAGTAGTGATTTAAAGGTCTATGTTCTTGGTGTATTTTAAGTAGATTAAAAACAGCTTCTGAACAAATAGAACTGAATGGACTTAAGATGAAAGTGTTGATACACAATTTGTAATATCAAGTTCCAGGTACACTTCAATTTTCTGATGTCCAAATGCATTGACACTAAAGCCTATTTGTATTAATAATTAGGAACTCTATCCATTTTCTTTTTGGTAGTTGAAATATACCCTTCCAATCTTTGCAAGTTGATACTACATTTGAGAGATTTTCTTTGGTTATGAACCCCTTGAAAACTAACTGAGGGGATAGAGAAAAGGTGCATAAGAAAGTAACTCTAAATTTTAGTACTTGTTTAGTCACAGCTAATAGGCTTTTCATAAAACATTGGAATTGCACAAATGCTTCAAAATTCTCTATGACCGATTCATTACCAACAAGCAAATGCATGCATTATGCTCCCATATGTACACTTGTGTATACTTGTACATACATGATCATAGAATCATAGAAACATTTGTCTTGAAATAGGCCCTTAAGGTCATTGAATCCAACCATAGACCTAACGCTGCCAAGTCCACCATTAAACAATGTTCCTAAGTGCCACATCTACTTATCTTTTAAATATCTCCAGGAGTGGTTGTTGCAGTGCTCAGGGACGGGCACAAGTGGTGACTCAACCACTTGCCTGGGCAGCCTGTTTCAAGGCTTGACAACACTGTCTGTGAAGACATTTTTCCTTTTTTAAGCCTCCCCTGGCTTAACCTGAGACCGTTTCCTCTCATTCTATCACTTCTCTGCTACACCCCACAGTCAAGTAGGGTATTGCCTTTGCAATAGGACAGATGTGCATTTGTGAAACGAGTAAGTGCTGATTTCAGCTGTGTGAATGGGGACCCACAGTAGGAGTCCAAGGGGCTCAGTTGTTTTAAATCCATGGACACATTAGTAAATCTAAATGTTAGAACTTATCCCCAGTTTTGCTTCATAGATTTCCTGCTCATCACATGGCAACTCTGCCAAAATGTTCTGATAGTTGTAAATCATGTTTGGTGGTGCACATAATTGCTAAACTAAGGGCTTGTCTGTGCAAGGAAGATATTCACACACAACCCCCTCCCCCCTTCCCCCCACCAAAAAATAAATAAATAGGCCAAAACCAAATCCAACCAAAAAACCCACCCAACCCCACAAAACCCCACCAAAACCCCAACATAGTAGCTTCCCTACAACAAATATTTTCCAGAACAATTTCTAGAACACAAAAGAATGTCCATGCTTTTTAGCTTAGTTTTATCTTTCTTAAATAAGTATAAAAATTTTCATCATTTTCTGGTCAGTTTGTATGCATAAGCCCTATTAAAAAAAAAAAAAATTACAATAAAAAGTTACAATAGACAATGTGAACTTTCTGGATACTTTTGAACTTGAAATATTTCACATGAGATTAGTCACCCTACACACAATTGTACTACACATAAATAAAACTGTATTTCTAGCCAAAAGGTTTTCACACTGTATGACATTGAAAATATTATAAATGTAATTGTAATACAGTTCTCTGAGAAAGTCCTTGACATCTGTATTCTTTCACATTTTGCTGCAGGCAGGAAGTAATTTAGAACTGAAGCAAAATTGTTTTACTTGGCTTGTCTTACGTGAGGGCACAGAAAACAAAACCCAATTTTTTTTTAATAGCATGGTCCTACATATACTCATTGCAACATGTCTTTGACTAATCCAATTCTTCCTGTGCTTTGGAACTTTTCCATGATTTCCCTCAGTTTTGAAGAACTTTGCAGAGAGATCCACACTTCAGCTGTGATTATTTCTTTAGCTACTTCACTGTCATCTAGGTTATATGTATGGAAGTTGTACAGCACTTAAAGCTATACAGGCTTTAAATCCTTGTTTTTCAGTACTGAAAAACTGTTTAGTATCTTCTATGAAGAGCATATTAATGGGAAAACCTACTGTGCTATACAACAAAACATTTAATGTAGAACTTTATAGCAATGTAATTGCAGCACTAGGGGTGGTAATTTTGAGAGTCTGAAGACAGAAGCAAGTCAAGGTATGCGGGAAGTAAAAATTTGAGGACATCAGTTGATATCTGCATATAAAACATAATTTTTTATGCAGTCCCTCTAGTGTGTCTGAAATTCAGTTTGTTTCCTGCAGCTGCATCAAGTAATTTAATTTAAAAATCCTTTTTATCCCTGTGAGCTTACATTGTGCATGTCAAGGTGTCTATTTTTCTTGTTATATCTGCAGAAAATATCAGTTTTTAAAAATGTTTTTCAAAATGCCCCTTCCCTTCTTTTGTCTGCCTTAGATCCCAGGAACTTCTTCTGTTGTTCAGAAGAAATGGAAGCCTCAGCAGCCCTCAGCACAGCCCCGAGGGCTGGGACAATCAACAAAGTCAAAGATTAGTGCTGTGGCAGCTGAAATAAAACAGATTCGTGCAAGAAGGAAAACAGCACGTATGCTAATGGTTGTCCTTCTGGTTTTTGCACTTTGCTATCTACCAATTAGCATCCTCAATGTCTTGAAAAGGTAAAGTTTATCCCAAAACATAAACACTTGGTAAAGCTTTCTGTTTAAAACAATCTCTGTTACAAGATTCCTTTTATTCTGGCAGATACTTTTGAAGGATAAGCTTACTTATTGCATGATAAAGAAATGGAAAATAAGCATACAATTGCAAGAAAATATAATATAATATATAATATATAATACATAATATATAATATATATTTTTATATATTATATATATACTATACTATGTTATATTTTATATATATAACGTATTCATAGTACTTAAACTAGAGGCCAGATTGTGAAAGTCTTATTAACAAGAGCTTCCTCATGAAAATGATCCAGCCTATCTCCTCATTAAACCTCATCATTTACATGGGATTACATCTTGTTTGCTCTAAATGCCCCTGTGGAAGTGCAGTCACCTAAAGCAGCAGCTGAAGGTTAGCAGCAGAATGTAGTGTTGCGGCTTGGCTCCAAGAGCTGTGAAATTCTGATTTCAAACCTAAGCCACCCATGTACAGTTTTGAGACCCTTATCTAACCCTTCAGTAGGTCCTATGAAGCTGTATTTTAATTTCTTTTTTTTCTCTCTGTGCGTTTTGTATGTAATTGTGTACACTCTTGGTTTTTGTACAGTCCCTGACAGACTGAGGCTCTGGTAAAGTTACACCTCATGAGCCCTCTGGAATAATGGCACATAACAGAAGATTTGAGTATCCTAAAAAATAACAAGCATGTTATTGGTGCTTTTTTAGTTGGAATGTTATTGGAACATTTTAGTTTTTAAGGGATAGTTTCAAGGTTTAAGTACATCCCCCTCAATTCTGGCCCTTCCCTGAGGCCTAATTTAAATACTTTCATTCTCAAGTCCCTTTGTAGAAAATGTAGAGAGAAAACTATTTCCAGAAGATGGTTCAGGCCACTTTCAACCTGAAACAGAGGAAATACACAGGCTGCCTCAACAACAATAGCAGAGTAGGCCCCGAGTTAGATTTTCATTTAAATGGCAGAAGTAACGTGTAAAGAGTCTGGGAAGTGCAGATTTCCCTGGAGGATAGAAGCTGCTGTGGTAGCCTCAGGTTTGGGGCCAGTTCAATGCCTTTTCGTTTCCAGAGATATTTGGAGAGTAGCCCAGTGAGCGTATTGGAGAGTGGGCCTAGAGCCAGGAAGCTCAGTGACATCTCAGAGTACATCAGAAGCAACTTTTCCTGTCTTTTCTTGGCTTATTGGACACCAGATGACTTTAGTTACTTGGCAGAAGAGTTGTGCATCTTCACCATAGCAAAGTCTCAGTTGTGCTAAACCACCAAGACAGGAGAACTGCTGAATCAGCCTTTCTGTGGTACTGCAATTAGGTCATCAGAGATAAAATTGGGCTAGAAGTTGTAAAATCTTTTAAAATGAATTCTAATTTTGCCATCTTTCAGGTTTGCTTTTCTCTTTCTGTAGGGTTTTTGGGATGTTTAATCATGTTGATGACAGAGAAACTGTATATGCCTGGTTCACATTCTCACACTGGCTTGTATATGCAAACAGTGCAGCCAATCCTATTATTTATAACTTCCTCAGTGGTAAGTTACAGTTACCTAGAATTCAAGTTTAATGTATAATTTGAATGTAATGAACCATAGCAAAAATTAATGACCGTGTAACTTCAGCTCAGCTCCTCCAGTGGGAGCTAGATCCTCTTCCTAGAAGAAGTTGCCTGAAGTATCCCATTACCTTCTGGCTACCAAAAAGTAACCTAGAGTGTGCCAGGGCCTGAGGCCAAGTGCTAGAACGTGACTGTGCACAATAATGTGGTAGAGAAGTTCCTGGCATGACTTTGATCTGAAACAATTACCATTCCTCTGAACACTCCCTGGATGCTCTCTGGCAGGTAGCACAGTCCAGGGGCTGTCCCCAGCTGGCATGTTATACTCAAGTATTGGGATTTGGAGGCTGTGAGTCTTCAACTGTACTTACATGACCAAACTGTGGCAAGCAGGGTCAACTTCAAAGAACCAGCCAGGATGCTGTTTACTTACTAGGATAATTTTTTCTTAGTTTGTGCATGTGTTATTTAGCTTGGAGAGCAAAATCAGGACCGGAACTGGTGGTCTTCCAGCTAAATACAGGGAGGCAAAACTCTATTGACCCTCACTACATATTGTCCCACTGCAGTTTTTTTGTGGTGTGCAGTATGAAAATGATCTGAATAATTTCCTCTGAGCCCCAAAAGCATGGGACTGTCAAACATTGTGAATCTTCTTTTAAAATCTATTAATGATAAAACACAAATTAGCTACACTCTCTCATTTCACATATCAAATAAGCATTCAATCATTCAAGCCTATATTTGCTCAATTTTTGTTGTTACATATGTAATTAATCAGCAGACTATCTATGAGATGGTTTCATTAATCATTCTAGCTTGTCCATTCTGTCTAGCCAAGAATAATTCAGTCTTCACATCACACCTCCTGTGTCTTCTTAGAAAGGTTGTCTTTTTTCTGTCTTTCTCCAAGATGATTTAACTGTGATTTTTCACTTCTGCATTAGAAGAGCCTCTGGATGGTTTGCATTAATTTTGCGTTAGATAACTCCTTTGTATCCAAATCTATAAAGTTTGATGAAATGTGGTTTATAGTACATTTCTTTCATGAGTCATTTTTGTGGTTGACAGGGAAATTTAGAGAAGAATTTAAAGCAGCATTTTCCTGTTGCATCTTTGGCATTCGCAGCCACCACGACGAGCGGTTCGCCAGAGGTCGTGCCAGCACAGAGAGTCGGAAATCCTTGACCACCCAGATCAGCAATTTTGATAACGTTTCAAAACTTTCAGAACATGTTGTATTGACCAACATAAACACAATTCCATCAAATGGTACTGCATCTATTTATTACCCACTGTTAGTGTACTGGTCACTATGCCTTTTGATCCCATAGAAGTAAATTCTAATTGTGCATCCATCAATATTGGGATCTGAGCACAAAGAGAGAAGGGTGTTTAAAATTAAGAACTGACTGTAAGAAAAGAAAATTAAAATAAATATTATATAGAATATGCCATAACTTTGATTATATAATGAGGAAAGAAAATTTCATCACATTTATTTCAAATGCAGATATGGAGGGAGTAAAGTAGTCACATTTTTATACAAATATTTTCTTTGGATACCTACTTCTTTAAGACTCCTAAGTAAATAAAGAACAAGGACCTGAAAGTATGAAAATTATTTTCCCTATCCTTGGACTGTGTTTATGAACAGCTGTATTTTACTCTGATCTAATTATCTGAAGCTGTGGTATATTTTATAACAAATATTTTAATGAAAATTGGGTGTAGAAATTGAACTATCATAATTTCCTTTACTATTTCAAAATACCTGTTTAGCATGCATTCTGGTGTGAGTTAGGCTGATCAAATAAGAAATTCATATTAATTTATTTTCCAAAATTTTCTGTTCTTTTTCAAGTTAGGTAGGCTATTGCATGTGTTCAGGAACAGCTGGGAAGCCATTTTTCCCTTAATGTAGAAGGAATGAGATTTTTCACCTGAATTTAGTAATATTGCCATTCCTTTATGTACAGCACAAACAAAGTTACAAATATGAAACCCATATGAAAGTGTGGCTGTAAATTATGTTTTACACTTTGTTTCTCATTTATCATCATTCTCTTTTCTCTATCCTCTGCTCATGGCAGGGGAGTTAGGCTAGATGGTCTTTAAATGTCTCTTCAAACCCAAACTATCAATGATTCCATGACTGACTTGTAAACAGGAAGCTGTGGTGCTCTGCTGGTCAGAGAGGCAGATAAGGAACCACAGGGAAATTTACTAAATAGTGCATATTAATAAGTAATAGAACACATGAAAATGTTGAGAAGTAAAAAAAAAAATAAAAATAAAAAAAAAAAAAAATCAAGACATGCATCAGAAATGCCCTTAGTCTTCAGTCAAGGAGCTTTCAATTAAAATATTCAAATGCAATTTGAAACATTTTCTGAAATACCATTTTATTAATAGATTATTACCTGCATAATGTTCAGAGAGAGATAATCAGAGAGTGAGTTAGCCAGCCACCTGATACAAGCAGTGAAATGATGTTAAAATCTTTATTTTATCTACAGACATCCCAGCTATGCTCAGCCCCTTGAAGTCAGCGGAACTGCATCTCCACATACCCGGGATGAACATGACTTCAAATATAGATGAAACCATGAGGGTTTCTGCAGAAGACACTGTCAAAACAGAGAATGCAGAGTGGGATAAATTTGTCCCTAGCATAACTAAACTTACTTCCATGGAGTTACAGCAAGGATGACTTTGGCTCAACACACTACAACTGCCCGAGAGTGTCACATGCTTTTAGCTGTGGTACAGACTACAACTGGACAAAGGGATTCCTTCAAAATAACTGCCTATCCTCTTTCTTCTCAGTCTTACAGAAACCTACTTACCTCAGTATGAGCTAAAGAACATGTCTTTACAATTCTTTTTAAAGATTGGATTGTATCATACTTTGTACATATTGTAGATATTTATTTTTATATATTTTAGATGCTGTGAAATGTTCTAAAATGTATCATACGAAGAAATCTAAGTATTTGAAAGAAGGCTCAAACATCATTTATTTATATCCTCTTTCTATAAATGATTGACTCACGTACAAGGAATGCTTACTTATGCACTGGTGATAATCTGGCATTACTTTGCACTTTTTTTTCTGGAAATCCACTTGTAGTAAGTTCTATGTTTATTGTAGAACTTTCAGTTCAGATTGATTTGGGGAGAGTCCACATTACTTTTCTAAGTATAGACAAGATGTGAATCCAAAGTGCTGAAAGTCACAGGTTTTCATACGATTACACTTAAACAGCCTTTTTTTTTTCAGATTTGAGTGCCTAAAAAGTAAACATTTAAATAAAACTTACGTGATGCTCAAAGGTGCTATAGGCTCAAGTTTCCTACTCAGGCCAATAGGAATAGCAAATATCAGCACCGCTGAAGGACAGGACATTCTAACTTTGGAAGCTCATTTTAGTCCATATTGTGTAAGTGTTGCTCCAGATCTCTGAAAATCTTTAACATAGGAAACATTACTTGTCTTTCGTTTTCATGACTTCTCTCTCAACTGCCATTTAATACTAAAGATACAATCAATTTACAAATCTATATATCTATTGATGGGATAATCTCTCTGGCCTGGAGCTTCATACTATGTATTGTATTTTTCTCCTTAAAGGATGAAGATGGTGCATCACTTGGGACTTAGCCTTCCAGAAGAATGTAGTCTATTGGTTAGAAAAAGGCTAATATCAAAAACTGAGATACAATTTCCCTGTGGCACTATTCTTGTGTTTCAGTCCAGATTTTTCAATAGAAATGGTAAGATGAGAGGGAAGACTTTTTTTCATTTAAAAGGATTTGGCATAGAAAGAAGACAGTCTCATGTATTCAAATGTTTCTATAAAGCCAATTATTAATTGACCAGGTGTTATTTGATTACCTTTTGTAAATATTTTTCTAGGTTTTCCTTTACCTAATGTCATGCAATGTACTATCTATCATGGCAACTATAGTTTTATGCAGTGCTCAATCACTTTATGCTTTAGCCTTCTCCAACAGCTGTTTTACTTGACATTGTTGCAATTCCTCCTAGTTTACATTGATCTTAAGTGAGAGAAAGAGATTTGCATTCATTTGTATATTAAAGTTTTCTATTTAAAAAGAAAAAGGAGAATACTCTTCTTTTGATTAAAAAAGAATAAAGAAAAATATCTAAATGGACAGAATGTTTAAATATTAAATAAAATAATAGGAATTTCAATATTCCTATGTGTAAGATTAATTTTTAAGTACAGCTATTATGTCAATGTTATTTCAAGAAATTATTTTGCCTTGTCTCTTTTAAGAAAATAAAACCCAAATAACTGTGGAAAGCACAGCGGGATTTGATTTCATAGCTACTGCAATTCCTTTACCATGAGACAGCTATTTTTGCTCTTCAACCATGGAAAATGCAGAATCATTAAAAAGTGTTGACCAAGATATATATATATATATTTTTCTATATAATTTGAAATGACTGAACAAAGAGCTGCTGAATTAAAACATTACAGATATGGGAAAATGGAATTTAAAAAGTTCTCTAAGTTTTTCTTTCGTTTAGCTATAACCAAATAAATAGTCAAAAAGTTAAAAACTAGTATAGCAACCCAGCTGCAAAATAATTATCAGTAATCATTTATTTGAGACATAAAATATCTTAGCCCAGTGCTGAAAAATGTCTATTATGCCCAAATTTGACAAAGCTATATTTTTATTTCAGGAATAGTATTTTCAGCTTTCCCTTGAAGAAAGAGAAAGAATATAGAAAGCAATGGTTATTTAAGAAAACTTGGACAGCATAATAAGGGTGTATGTGTACTTTTCGAACACAGAAGGCCATGGGTCACTGTGAAAGACCCAGCAAAATTTTTATGCCATGTCAGGTGTGTTGCCCAGATCCCTGTGAGACGAACAGAGAGGAAAAGGGTACTGTATTCCTAACCTGGGCCAGCAAACAAAGAACTAAAATATTGATGTTAGTGATGTTCATGGAAAATCCTGATTAGCATCTTTCTGAAGAGGGGGTGAATACCACCAGCTGACACATTTTGTATTCTTTTTGCTGCTACCTTAATGCCAGGGGGATAAATTGTGTTAGCTAAGTTAGTTCAGAGGCAAGAACATCACTAAAGGTAAACAGCAGTTTTTGGAGCCTGGAGGTGTTCTGTGCTGTGTTAGAAAAGGAGGTTTTGGCCTTAATTTTGTCTTTGTAAGAGAAAGCATATCTTTTGTTCTCTTATCTTTTCTTATTTTCACCTAGATCTCCAGAATTAAAATGTTCCAATATTTCTAGGATTTTTTTTTAACCACAACTTTAACTTAGCAGTCCTTTTTATGTGGAGAAGATAAATAAAATATGAGGCATTCATTAGCAAATGATTCTGGGTTTTCTCTGGACAATTTCTATTGAGTAAACACCATATCTTTCGGACTCAAATTGTGCAATCAAATGTTGTATCAGATTTGAAATTCTAAGGATAGCTAGAGAGCATTAACTAGTTTTTGCCAGAGACTATGGATATCAAGCTAAATATTGGTGAAATATGGTTATCAAGATAAATAACTGGTTATTTTTATGAAAAGAGTTTTCATTCAAAAATAAATATTTTTGATGAAAATATTCCTATGTTTTTATTTCTTTAGTTTTACAAAATTCAAGACATAACTTTTTTAATTAAAATAATCTCTGGGAGAAATAAATCCAATAGTGAGCAATAACCAGCAATGGAGATAGAAATAGCTGTGAAAAGAGAGGGTATCATGAATGAATGAACATTTCTTATCCAGCATATAAATACTGAAAGTTATATGAAAGCTGAGCCTTAATTGGGTTTTGTTACCTCTCGCTGCTTTGCTATTCTAATATTTCCACTATTGAAATGAAGAGAGAAATGGAGAAATGGAGTTCTCATGCCACTGTTTCTGCTTGTCCACAGCAGCATTAAACATAGGGTTTAAATCACTGCATATTTGATCCTGCAGATATTAGTTATTGTGCCACCATCATTCTGGTGCTTTGTCTCTCAATATATTTCACAGTCTTGGAGGTCTGATATCCTGACCTGTGTCTCCTTTGCTGTTGTTACTGTAGTGGTAAGTTTGTGCCGTGCAGTCACAATGAATGCAAGATAATATCTCCGTCTCCACCTCCAAAAACACAGTGTTTTTCCTTTTCTTCTGGACTACATAGAGAGAACCATCTCATTCTGTGATATGATCACAATTGATAGATGTTATTAACCTGGAGAGTGCTTTATAGGTTGGAGAATACACCAAACATTAGTTCACCCCTCACTCTATGACGTATTATAACTTACTGCTGCATATTACAATGGTTTAAGGCAAAGGCAAATTTAGCTTTCCAACCTAGAATTTATCTCACACCTAAAATTATATGAATCTCTCAGGCTGTTCTTCCTACTTGACAATTAGGTTTTTCTGTGGCTGTTGGATATATTGGGTGAAGTAATATCTTATTTATCGAAAAATTTTAAAAGCCCACAAACAAATACTTAGTAATTTTGTCATTAAGAGCTTACATAAATAATGCAGTTAAAAAAACTAAGCTAAAAATCTGTGTAAAAATAAAAAAGAGAAATTACATGCAAGATTGATTTTTCCTGAGCTAAGAAAAATAATCAAAATCTGGACTTTGGGTCAAGTTTTGCTTTGTCAGTAGTGACAGGATTTCAACCACTATGTCTGTCTCTCTGATAGCTAAGCTGAAAATTTTACGACATCTTTTTTTTGTTTAGACATTTAAGGACAAAATGCAGTTAGAAATGTTCTGTATGGGATAGGCCATTTGCAAAAACAAGATTCATGAGTAGCATGGAGAAATCAGTAGGGATCTGTTGCTTCCTCCTCCTTCCACTGCAAAAGCAGAGCACACATTGAAGCCAGCAGGTGTATGATTGCATCCTTTATGGTTGACTGCTTCATTGTTAAGCACCAAGTCAGCTGCTGACTTTTGTATGGCAAACTGTGTTTTGAAGTACTTCAGTGAAACACCTGAGGTTACACTCATAGTCCCGTCTGGGTCTAGACGATAGATTAATTATTTGTTCCCTGGTATGTCATACAACATATTCCATAGGTCTTCTCACTCCTTAACCAATCAAGATTTAGTTCCACATCTGAGATGAAAACAAATTCACGTGTAAAATGCTTTGAAGAGTGCTGACAGAAGGTGATAGGACATAGCAACAGGCATTTTCCAAAGAGCTTATAGGCAGCAGCTCTTTTAGTTTCTCTGGAGATCAAATGAGAACTAAGTGCACAGGGAGTGCAAGCTCCCGTGGAAGATGCCGAAGAACTCACGCGTCTCGTCTGGACTCAGTCCGGCTCGGCGATTGGGGCAAGAGAAGAAATATAGGCAGAGGGTGTGACAGAAGCAGCCAAGGCCACTCTCGGGGGTGGGAAGCCTCATTCCCTGCCCTGGCCGCGGCAGGTGGGCAGCGGCGGCGCGGCGGGAGCGGCGGGCGGGGCTGCGGGCGCTGTCCCCGGGCCGGTGCTGAAGGGGCGGCGCCGCTCCGACACCTGCGGCCGCNCCCCGGCTGGGACACCTGGTCCGGATGAACAGCGACTTGTTTGCTGGCTGGGGAGCGCTGGCTGCTGCCAGTGCTACACGCAGGGCTGGTGACACTTCCTTTCGGTTTGACTGGAGAAAAAGGGAAAATCAACAAAGCTGGTACAGAAAGATTTGGTACCGGAGAATATGATGATACAAATATGTTTTATTTTTGTTATTCTTCTTTTCTACTCACTACATGCTGTATGCATGCTGCTTCTCTCTTTAGCACCCCACTACTCTAAACTTATATTTCTCTGTTAAAAGTATTCTGTAGGTAGTTCTGCCCCAGGTTTTGTTCGAATAAAGTTGTCCTTTATCAATTTTCAACCATATTTAAATTTTATTCAGCTGTAGTCTGCCATTTTGCCTTTGGAGCTTGTTATCTCGCTGCTCTTGCCATTGGATAGAAACCACATCTTGGTTTCCCAATATTCATTATTACTTATTTACATTATTTTAGGATTACAGAATTGGGAAATGTAATTCCCCCCATTCCTCAGTTCCCAATCTACAAAATGAAGGTGCTAAAATGTTGCTTTTCCCCCCTCCTTTTGACTTTAGACACCAAATTCTACAGAGAACAGAGAATTTTACACCTACCCTGTGAATCAATAGGCCTTTGCATAAAAATACAGACATATATAGAAATTTAAATGTGTGTCTTCTTGTCAATATGGATCCCTATAAAAGTTTTAGCGACAAACTAACTCTTAGATGCCCTGAACTCTTCTATGCACCAGTCACCTAGTATTCCAAACACTAGAATAAGTAAGTAAAGTTAGCAACTAAAGTAATAATTGTCAGTTTAAGGAATTGCATAAGCTATGGTGCCCTGGATTCTAAAATCATATAGGACAGTTTGTTTCATGTAGGCTTCTGGCAGTGTAGCCCCTCTGTACTGCTAAGAAAACAAAGACCCATCCATAATGTCATTAGACCTAAAGAAACCCTTTCTTAGGCCGAAGTGCCTTCAATGATAGATTATGCCATTCACCTCTTTATTTTGCAAAAACATCACCTCCTATTTTGTGGCCGGTTTCCAGGTAGGTTCTAAATGAGCAGCAGTGTGAAATACTCCCTAAAAAGTGGCAGGAAGGCTGTGCAATCAGTCCTGTTTTGACTGTCTCAGCCAGTGGTCCTGGAAAACTGTCTGAACCTGAAGAAGAGAGCACAGAGACTTTGTGCATTGAATCTTAGTCAGACGAGTAAATCTTCTGTTGTGTTAGAACCTACAAAATAGATAAACGGTCATCCAGCAAAATACCTCTTCTTAATATATTTGTGGGTTTATAATTTTGTATTGTTTTATATATGCAGTCATTTTCACCTGTAAGGTATCTGGCAACTTTTTTTTCCCTGTCATCTGAATAAATAGTGAGCAATTTCACAATAAGAAAGACATTTAGAGACAGTCCTAGAACTAAAATGTAATAATAAGCCAAAAATGTCTCTATGGATAGGGCCAGCTGCACATTCCTCAATGTCAAGAGGCAGGAGCTGTTTCTATCAGTATGTCTTCAAGGCTGATGAACAGACACAGCCTAGGAGTGTTTCAGGCTGGAACTCACTGAAATCACCACCAGTCCTGCATAGATCTGCCAGGAATATGCACAACTGAGGAAGGATTAGCACCAGCTATAATAAGCACATGTGGCCTCTTCTTTGTCTCGTAGGCACTCTAGATGCTCTTGCACCTGTCAATTATAAAGTATTAAATGATGCTTCATATTTATCAACATGCATCCAAGAAGTGTTCCCTACAGCAGCATTATTATATCACTGGTAAATAATTTCCAAAAGGGATGGCATCACCTCTAAACAGCAGTGTCTCTTTAAGGTTATCAAGAGGGATATTTGATATATAATTTCTTATTCTAAAATGTATCATTGGAAAAATTTAATTTTTTTGGATAGAGTCTGGACAAATCCAGAAGCAATATATCATGCCTCTTGCACATGATGTTTAAGGGATAAACAATGCTGGAAACCACTCAAATTCCATATGAACTTACCTGAACATGGCGAGGGGGGAGGTGGGGTGGGGGCAGGGATGGTATTTTGTCAGAGAGATGCTGTGTTTTTCAACAACTGAAGAAAATACAGGTGTTCAGCAGGTAGTTTGATAAGGCCTGAAATCAATGACTGAAACTTAATTTTATAGAAAATAAAGACACATGATTACAAATTAGAGGTTGTCTTACCATGGGAATGTTAATGAAAGAGCTAAACTCCAGCTGATTTATCCTTTCTTAACAAGGCAATTTAATTTTCTCCTGATAAGTCACAGGCAGTGCTGCTTTAAAATTCTTTTCCTTGAAACTTTCAGAACTTTTTTTATGTAATGAACAGGCTCGATGCACTCAGAAAAGCAGATAAAGACATAAATGTGGGGGTTGTTTTCAAGAAATGATGCATCTGTGAAGTAAAAATAAACAGGGTAAAGAGTACTGTATTTATAAAATAAAATTGTTGCATGATGTGCTGCATAAAATCACATTTATTATCTAACAGTTAGGTAGTTGTCAAATCTCTTTCACTCACTCTATTCATAGGAATTCCTAAACAGCCAAGCTTGGTGAGATTACATGCAAATAAAATGTGCAAATAAAATGCTGTTTTCTCTGAATTTTATACTGTCTTCCTTTCTGTAAGTTATTATGGATCTCAGAACTGCAGCAATTTCTATATATCTATGCACTGATGTCATATATAGCTACGGTTGCTGTTATAATACTGGGGTAAAACCAATGCAAAATATGCCACACTAAAACTTTTAACATTTGAATTTAATTTTAAGGTTGCAAAACTGAGGAAAAGCTTTGTTCTGCTAAAAATCAATCTGATAGCAAATTTGAATCTATAGAAAAACCTATAGTAAATTATATTTTTAAAATGTATGTAAAGGAAATCTATGTGTAAAGGGAAAGAGTCAGTACAGTATCTACTGCATTAGTCATTATATTCTCTTTTTACAGTGTTGTTCATTTACTTCACATGTGTATCTACTGTCCAGACTACTGATTGTCTGCACTTGAGGGAGCAATGTATTAATGCTGGAAATGGATGTGAGAGTGTCTGGAATGTGGTTGAAGATGCCTGCAATATTTCAGGTAATTCTGTATGGTGTACACAGCTTAATTTTGAATTGCTGTATGGTTGCATATTCATAGTTTGTTACAATATTGCTGTGGTAACTAAGTGAAGTCGGTGAGATTTCAAAGAGAAAAATTATGGCAAAACTCAGCTTCTGAAATCCTTTACAATGGCCAATGCTACTTTTAGTAACAGTCACACTGTGTCTTCAAGAAAGTGATAAATGAAATTTCTGCACTATGAACAAAATCAGAGCCTGAACCAACACAAGAAGTCTGAATTCAGCAGAAGTTAGGCTCCTTGGGATCCTGTTAAACAAAGCCTGCATGCAGCTGGAAAAGAAGTTCCAACTTTGTTTTACACTGCTTGGAGGAGTTGATCTGCCCCCTCTCTGGCACTGTTCAAGGCCAGGTTGGATGGGGCTTTGAGCAACCTGGTCTAGTGGAAGATGTCCCTGACAATGGCAGAGGGGTTGAAGGTCCCTTCTAATCTAAACCATTCTATGGTTCTATAATCTCACACAATACCCAAAACAACATAGTAATTATTTAGAGTAATTTTTAATTATTGTACTAGAATAAGAAAAAAATAAAATAAAGAATGCTTCAAAGAAAATTGTTTTTTAGAGGGGCACACTCTATTTATTCAGTGAAAAGTACCAACACATCACAGTGAGTCACTTGCAGGGGGCAGGGGTATGATAAAGTGCAGATTGTGACATGAATAGGCCTCCTTGAATTGTTAAACAGATTCTCATGTAAATGAAGGCAGATAATTAGTCTCTGCCTATGTTTATTGCATTTCCAATAGTTGGTGCTTCACTTCCAAATAATCTGTTTTAATAGGAGAAGAGCAGGTATTATAAATTTGACCTGAAACTCATCTTAATCTCTGTGGTTGTTCAAATGAAAATGTTCCTGTCTCTGAAGGCCTGTTGTCTTCTTGAAAAACTCTTGGATGTCATTCACCAGCTTTTTCTTTAAATCCTTCCAAGACCTTGCTGTTAAATGCTGAGAACCCACTTTCCAGGTGCTGTTAATATGGAAGGGAGTAGAAGAGTGGCACCATAGTCTGGCTGTGTCATTAGACCAAGCTGGTAATGACATCTTTGTTGATTGATAAGTGTCAAGTGATCTGCCACTATATCATCACTAGCAAACGCTAAGGGCCAGGGACTATGTTCTGATTGAGGTTACCTTTCCTGGGGCAGTGTGTAGTGGTGAATCAGAAATATCTACATCTCCGTGGAAATCTCCCTTCTTCTTATAATGTCATTATTTGAACAGAGCAATCCATGTTGTGATGCCATAATCTGTTTGGAGCCTCAGCTGCAGCAGAGTGGACAGTGTGAAAGTTCCTCTGTCTTGATGTCAGGACCCCGTCTGACCTACAGGGGAAGCCAGGCAGCAGAAGTTGTTTGGCTTCATGCTCAATAAGCCATTGCTAAAACATTCACCTGCAATGTGAGCTACCTGAATGAATGCCTCTGTCTGATATGTTGCATGTATTTGATGTCCCAAATGTCCCAAGTCACAAGACAATATTTAAAATAATTAGAGTAGAAGATTCTCTGAGGGGTCTTTCTTAGTGTGTCCTTTCCCACAAACTTATCTACTTTGCATAGAATGGCTGAATACTTTTAAGAACAGATGAAGGGAATGAAAGATACATGATAATATAACAGTTACAACGATCCAATGAGCAGCTGGGCTTCAGCCTGTGTTCTACTCATCTGTTAAATATTTTAAATATGACATTTCTCTCTCTTATTGTCCAATGTACTTATTCACTGATATTAATGATATTTGTAACTGGGCCAGAGAAACCTTCCAGAAATAATTATTCTTGTCATTGCATTGTTTGGATTTGCATCTGTATGTTTCCTTAGGATAATAGCTTTTGGCAAGGAGTCTCCAGCATTGCAGAGCACTCAGATATTGTGTCGGGTCCAGGACAAATTATACTAAATGTGCTTATTAGGTACCATGATCCCAGAGCATGTAAATCCAGTCAGACAGCTGATGGTACCTCTCAGACAGCCCACAGAAACAGTGATAGAAAACCTACCAGCAGCATTATTAGTAAGAATAACATTATACTGTCTGTCATGTGCAAGTCTAGAAACTTCATGGATGAGCTGTAGGAATGGAAAATGTCCTTTGAGCACAATCATGTTACTTGGAGGCAATAGAAGATGGGGTAAATATTTGTTTTGTTAGCTTCTTTATGCAAAACCTAACTACTAAACTAAATTATAATTAAACCCCTTTGGGGTACAAGTTCAATAACTCAGTCCATCAGACTGTGACCTCAAAGTTAAATGTGTACATTATCAAGACCTCCATCTCTTTTACTCTTCAGTGCAGGTCTGGGAACACTCTCCAAACTGCTGCCTAAGTCACTCCTGTTCCTGTCAAATTTTCCATCATTGCTTCCCCACTACTCCATCCAGCAGCATTTCCAGAGTCTCAGTTTAGAATCTTCAGAGTATGATCTTTCTTTCACCTCTGTGGCCAAAATATGGTGGAAAGAAAAAACAGAGTGTGAAAATGTCTATTAATCACCTTCCAGGTCAGGATATAAAAGATAGAAATATTAAATTTTGATGAAATAAGATTTTTCAGTTTGAAAAGATCAAAAGAGTGTCAGCACTGCAGGATGAAGATTTTAAGGTTTGGGCTTTTAAGGTTTGTTTGTGGGATTGGTTATTCATTTGTTTTCCTTCTGTTATTTCAGTGTAAAAAAACCAAAAAGATGACATTTCTGAACTCTGATATAACCATAAGTATAAATTTTCTTAATTTTTCTGAATGGGAAACAGAAAAAGTTTTCAAAAGAAAAAAGCAACTCAGATCAATTGAATTTTAAGGAATCACATTTTGAATTAGATTTGGATGAGTTTACTTTCCTTAGAATCAGACTCATTGAAGTTGGAAGGATGTCTGGAGATCTATCCAAACTGTGGTCTCACCAGTGCTCAGACTTTCCCCTGCAGTCTTCAAATTCAATTCCCACTGTGATGACTGAAGAGCTGATTAAGCAAAAGCAGAGATTATCACTGTGGGAGTGTCAGCTTCTACTCTGTCATGCATCTGTGGTCCTGTGTACATGAATTATGTACCTATAAATAAATCAAATTATGAAAAATGGGTGCCAAACATTAGGTTGAGAGAGCATTTTTTTGTAAATACCTTAGAAGCATATGCATTAGATAAAATATATTACCTAGAATTAATCTCTGGTAAAGCAACAATGATTGAAAACCAGTAATAAAATATTTTCTGCTGTTCGTCACAGCTGAATCAATACCATGTACAAACAGAGCAATACTGATAATAGGTTATTTCTACACAGTTTTCAAGAAGTCATGCAAGGGAGTCCCATAAATCTGATGTGGTTCCTGATCCTATGCCCTTTGCATGTTTGTGGCCCCACAGCCTCTCCCCCATCCCCAGCTGTCAGGTGCTGACTCAGCACAGTGACCTCACAGCACAGGGGCTGCTGAACACAGCCCCTGACTCCTAGCCACGACCTGTCAGTGTCAGGGACTTAAGTGAGGCTGGGGTGCTGCACAAAATATACTGGGGTATGGGGGTTTAATCTTCTAGTTCTACTCATCTTCACCCTTGAAGTGTACTCTGGACCTTGAAAAAGACAGTCATAAATTTTGTGAATAAGCTAATTTTTACACAAGCCGCTCCTGATCTTTACTACTCTTTTTCTACTGGAATATGTTTTCTCAAAATTATTTATTATCCCTTACTTAGTTTATAAAATGTAGAGTAGAATATCCACACACTTACTTCATGGGCCACCACATCCTTTCCGTTCTATTTTTGTGGTCAGGGAGTATCCTATGTCTGTGACTTTTGATAAATCTCATAAGTTACTTGACTTCTGGAACTATGAGGGCTAAGGATCAGGGATCATGATGTACTTCTGAAAAGGCAGAAGGAAAGCTGAAGATGGGGTTGGAGAGACACAGGCAATCCCAGCCACCATCACCTCCTCCTTTGCTGATGCAAGAGGTGGAGTGGGAGCAGAGGCTGGGGCCTGCAGCCCTTGCTGGCCTGTGGCATTCCCCTCTAGAAGTGTATTATTTGATATATGCCCCAAACCCTCCTTAGTTAGCAACTGGAGAGAGTTCAGTGCAGAGACTGTTTGAAAAAAGGGGATTAGGATGGGACGTGAAGTCTGGAATAGCTGATTCTCATTATTTCAGGCAAAATGCACTGTTTCCTCTTGCAGAGCTTTACCTCCATTGCCTTCCACTGCTATTTGTATCAACAACATATAAATGATTTTAAATCTCTGGTCACAACAAAGCTTGCCCGTGGCGCTGGTGACACAGGACTTGTCACTTTGCAGTTTTACTGAGTTCAGTGCAGTTTTACTTAGTCTTTGCTGCTCCATACCTGTGGGGAAGCAGCAAGGCAGGAACCAGACAGCACCATTTGCAGAGACATCAGCCTGTGTGCTCAGTAGACTAAAACCAATCTTCATGCTGCCCTGTGACCTGGCTGGATCTTGTGAGCCACATACTGCTTCTCTTACATTTTGTGAGATATTTAATATCGGTGAGGCGAAGAGAGGAAATGTGCTGGTTTGGGGACCTACATACTTGTTTTGACAAGGTAGATCATGGCTTTCACAAAATAAAACTTATCTAAATTAAATTAAACTGCTTCACATGTAACATTCTTAAGTAATGTGTATCTTTCTTAAGCAATAATAAATCATAGAATGTTAAGGGTTGGAATGGACCTTACAGATCATTTAGTTCCAACCCTCCCCACCATGGGCAGGGACACCTCCTACTAGACCAGGTTGCTCAAGGCCTTATCAACCTGGCTTTGAACATTGCCAGGGATGGGGCATTTACAGCCCCCGTGGGCAACATCTTCCAGTGTCTCATCATCCTCACAGTAAAAAATTTCTTCTTAAAATCTAACGTTAATTTCTCTTCTTTCAGTTTGTACCCATTACTCCTTGTTCTGTCACTACAGTTCCTGACAAAGAATCCCTTTCTGGCTTCCTTGTAGGCCCCTTCAGATACTTGAAGGTTTTGTGAGGTCTCCACACAATCTTCTCTTCTCCAGGCTGAACAGCCCCAAATTTCTTAGCCTATCCTTGTAGGGGAAGAGCTCCAGTCTTTTTATCAACTTCCTGGCCCTTGTCTGGACTTACTCCCACAGTTCTATGTCCTTATGCTGGAGGCACCAGAGCTGGATGCAGCACTCCAGGTGGGGTCTCACCAGAGCAGAGAAGAGGTGTAGAATCACCTCCTTCAACCTGCTGGCTATGCTGCTTTTGATGCAGCCCAGGGCACACTTGGCTTTGAGTGAGCACTCAGTCAGCTCATGATGGGTTTTTCATCAACCTTCACTCCCAAGTCTTATCCTACAGGGCTGCTCTCAATCCCTTCTCTGCCCAACCTGCAGGTGTGTCTGGAATTGCCATGGCCCAGGTGCAGGACCTTGCACTTTGCTTCATTGAACATCATAAGGTTGGCTTATGCATTGGCCAACTTCTCAAGCCTGTCAGGGTCCCTCTGGGGCAGCCTTCCCTCCAATGTGCCAACTGCACCACACAGCTTGGTGTCATCAGCAAATTTGCTGAGGATGCACTCAATCCCACTATCAGAATAATAATAAGATTTTTGAAAATCTTTTGGCTCATAAAGTAGATGGTTGATTGATTTAACTTTGTACCACAAACTAGTACATGCTCTTTATTTTCACATATTCCACACGAACAAGGAAAATATGACCTGACATCCTATATGAGTGTCTTTACCATTGAGTCCAAGTGCACATGCAAACAGACTTGAAACTGAGCCAGCAAACTAAGGTTTCTGCGCATTTATTTTTTTTTTTTATGTTAACTTCTCCCTCATTTTTATTGTAAAAATCCTAAAAATCAGACTATTCTTGGGCTACTTTAAATTTGTTGTCATTCTCAAACTTAGGCAGTGAAGTTGTTCTATAGTAAGTTATTCTATAGCAAGGGAATATCCAAATGCCTTGTGTAGACTTGCACCATCCTTAAAAGAGAGAGAGAATCTGACCCAGAGCTGGCATCTGCTCAGCCTGAGGTTCTCATCACCACTGTCATGGGGCTGGGTCTGCCCTCTGTGTCCTGTCTCTCACTCCATCACATGGCAATGCCTCAAGCCTGCACTGTGTGTTCCTGTCCCTGTACTAGGCACCTCATTTGTACTACACAGGACTACACCGGACCCTCAGTTTAGGATATGCCCCTTCCACTCCTGGGCACCTTTTTAGTTTGGCCTCAGTGCCTTATCTGCCTAAAATAAGAGGTGTGAGTTTAAGGGTTTATGTACTTTGTAAATGAGAGCAGATATTCTGGCAATGGATCAGATCAAATAAAAGAAGCCAATATTGTATCCACAGCTTTATTATATTACTTTGAATATTATTTAAAATTTGTAAGATATGACAAACAGTCTTCTCATGGCAAAGCATATTATTTTTGTTCTTCAACTGAATTGTTTTATGTAACCATATCCCTTAAACATTCATAAACATTAACGAAATCATAATTTTAATGGTGAGTTCTAGGTAACAGATGCAAGGCAGAAGACACTGTTGGATGTAGTAGAATAATCCAGGTCCTGGCTCACGAATACCCCGAATTTAAAAACTGTGTCTGCACTACAGACAATATCTGTAGCATCACGGCTTTGCTTGGGAAACAGTGCGGCATTAATAAAGGTAAGTAAACATAAAGCTGTAATTATGAAGACCAAACACAGTAATTTTGTAACCACCATTTTAAGTGGATTCAACTTTCTTTGCATATTCTCAAGTCTGATAAATGCCCCCCAAAAATTAGTTTTATCTTTTCACCCTCCAACATGCATATGAAATAAATGCCACAAACAAAAGCTATAAAATGCATGTGAGAAATTCAAATAGCTTCTAAAACTCTTGTTGAATCCACTGGAAATACACAAGAGTTAATACACAATGTGTGTTGAGGTCTACTCATTGCCCATGGAAATTTGAGAGGCACTGGACCTAGGTTGTGTATACAGAGGGATGTATAATGGGAATGCACAGGGGTGCAGTTGTGTCACACGGTGCTGCAGCAGGACCTTCACTGCATCTAGGAGAGGCTGCTGGATGTGTGAAACGTAGTCACCACCTTTATAAAGCTGTACATTATATATAGAGTTTCTCTTTTAAAAATTCTCTTGTAATCAATGGGCCCAACTCCCCTCAATTTATTTTTTATTTTTCTGAGAACTCTTATCCCTGCAGAAAACCTATCTCTGTAATTGAGAATTACTTAGTACATGAAGAAATTGCAGTTTCTTGTCCAAAGTCTCCTGGCATAATGATTAGCAAAGCTGACACAAGAGAGGTAAAATCTGCCAGTGAATGAGAGTCTGCAAAAGTGAGTTTCAAAGTGATTCCTGGCATTGATCCATCACACCCTACTGGCATCACACAGCATTCATCATACAGTACTAGAGTATATGGCCTTATTGCAGAGGGAATAACAACATCCTGAACTGCCCCAGACTCCTTGCCCCAAACAAAAAGGATGGATATCTGAAACCTGATACTGATGTCATTGGAGCAACTGCTTTTGCTTCTAGCAAAACGACGTAATGTTATATTTTTTTGCCAATTGAGATTACATTTCTCACCACTATGGAAAAAACCTCTCACTGCTATAGAAACAATAGACTTATAGTAGTGTTAAATTCACCTACAAAGGGTAGCATATGGTGTTGCTAGGCACTTTCAGGAGTAATTCTCCCTAACTTAAATTACTATTTTAGGTAATGAATAAACCATCTTCTGGAACTGTCATTCTCTCTTTAAAAATTATGCATTTGCTTAAGATGATAATCCATGATATGTCCAAAGTGTAGGTGGTTAAAATTATGTAAAGCTGAACTCTTTATGCAGTAATTTTAGTGAGGATTTTTTACTACCGTTTTGCAGCTGAACTGTTAGAGTGGACTGTACTATACAGCTAACAGCATACAGTAAACATGAGGAAGATTCATTAGTTTGTAAAACTTTGAAATTATTATCTGTTTACACAAGCTGAGAATTAAACTAAGGCTGTTTCACTCATCGCAATGCATTAAGACAAGTACACTTTTCCTGAGTTTTTGTGCTGTGATGATGATCTATCATCTATTTGACTTATAACTCTGTACCTATTTCTGCAGCCTATCTGGACTCTTTCCCAAGGTCAGACACTGAAGTGAGCGCCACGAGGCAGCACAGAAGCCCCGGAGGCCAGAGGCCCTCTGAGGATGTGCGGAGTGACTGCAGCGTGGCGAGGCGGCGCTGCCGGGAGCAGCCGCGGTGCTGGGCCGCGCTCGGGAGCTTCCAGCGGGCCTGCCGGGCAGCCGCGGGCACCTGCGGCTCCTCCCGGCCTGGGAAGTGTGTGCTAGCCTGGAAGGAGCTGAGGAAAACGATTCTGGGAAAGTGCACGTGCCCAGAGCCTCTTCAGATGAGATGCCTTAAAATCTGGAAGGGAATATTTAACAACCCTTGTGTTCAATACTCTCAAGAGAGCCAAGCCTCAGGAGCCAGTGAAAATGATGGCAGTGATGATGACTATAATGCTGATGTGGATGGTGAGAAAAATCTGGTCACTGACACAGGTTAGCACTATTCTGGCAGACTGAATGCTTCTGTACGTAACAGTAGTGTCCACAGTCAACAAAAAGGATTTTCTTGTCCATTTGCAATTCAACATTGAAAACAAGATAATTTTGGGAGGTTTATTTATAAATAAATTCGCAATCGGATAGAAAATGATAGCCTGGGTGCAAATGTGTTAATTTGATACAACCTCATCTAAATCAGTTGGTTTTAGTTTTTCACTATAACAAGAAACAGTCTAAGACCAATAAAAATAATTTTCCAATAGCAAGAATTGTCTACCAGACTTGACTTTAGGTCATGACAAGCAGTTAGTTGAACTTGAAAACTGGTCCACTGATAAACATATTAAGGCCTCTGCCTTTTATTTATTCATAAGAAATCTGACTTTATAATGCACTGAGAAGCTCTAAAAAACTCTTCTTGAGTTCATAGGATTTATAATTATGTAAAAAATGGTAGCAGCAGCCTTTGATAAACTGTGCTTTGACCCTGAAACTTATGAATATATGTAATAGTGCATTTAGAATTTGTTAGTGGGTTCTATTTGGTCAAATTAATTTGTTTTATTCTTGTTTATTTTTACTCCTGGCACTATGCCAGCAAGACAGACATTACTTTAAAGTTGAAAAGCTGAGATATTATTTACAATTTATGCCTGTACCTGTATCTTTTTCTTCAGAAAATATTAGTATGGAAACAAACTTACGATGGGGTTTATCTGCTCTCTCCAAACAAAGTAAGTTTGAATTTACTTATGAATCCTAATAAATAATTTTAGCTCAGTTTTCAGATGGTATACAACATACCTTCAGATTAAAATGAATACTTTTCATTCAAATGGATAAGCAGGGACTTAACAAATCCAACACATTTTCAGTTAAGGTACTGGGTAGAGAAGAACTCAAAAATGTAACAGGTACCAATCAAGTAATGTAAATGTAAATCAGGTCACAATCATGATTCTGTCAAATTTACAGAGGCAAATCTTATCCCATAAGCACTTTAGAGTCTAGAATTTTCTAGGTTTTTTAGGAGGTTTAATTCTCAGTCTAGAAATATCTGAACTGATGTTAAAGGCACAATAATGCCGTCTATATTCTGTTCTTCATTACATAGGCTATTATTACATAGCCTTGTATAAGACTGCTCCCTGGAGATTTCAGCAGTTTTAGGAGGGTTGCTTGTGAGGACCAAGCAGTGCAAGAAAGAAGTATGAAGTTACTCAATAGGCTTAAAAGAAGCAATGCTGGAATCAGGGTTTTGGGAATCAAGCTTGATTTACTAGGAATGTTGTAGGTAGGATACCTACCAGTCATCACTTGAGGAAAAATTTTCTTGAGATTTTATTTTAAAAAGTGTTACTCTTTTTAGGCTACACAACAAACAGAAGCTGTTTGGATGTGAACAGGGAGTGCATTGAAGATGAAGTGTGTAACAAGCAGTTGTCCCTGTACCTTAAAGTTTGCTCAGTAAATAAGAAGTGCAACGTAGAAGGATGTCAAGCAGCCATAAGGTTCTTCTATCGAAACATGCCTTTTGAAGTTGCCCAAATGATGATATTTTGTAACTGTATCCAGCGTGATGAATCCTGCCACAGAGCCAAAGAACTTCTCCATGGCAAACCCTGTGCAGTTACTGCAGTTCCACCCCCATCATGTCTGAATGTAATCCACATGTGTGAAGAGAATGAAATGTGCAGGTGAGTAGAAGTATTTTTCCCACTAAGGTGCTTTTGAATAATGATTTGGTCAAACCATTTTTATTATACTCTATATATATCAGCTATAATAAAATTATTTTCTGCACTATATCTGCTGTGTTTGACATCTTCGCAGATGTTTGCATCAACTGTGGTAATTCCAGATGTAATCCCACAAGTAAACTGAAATGATTAATTTTCAGGAAGGTTAGGAATCTAATGTGGGCTTTTCTTCTGCCTGTATCATGACACTTAACACCATTTCTGCTAGACAAACTATGCTATTGCCTATTTTCATTATCACTCTTCAGATAACACCTGCCTGTCTGCACCTTTGCCCTCCAGCAATTTGCCGAGATGTGCAGCAGCAGGCAGAGTTTGTTTGGTAAAAGTAATTACCTTTCGAGGGCAGAGTCTGACCCTTTGTATCCAACAGCCATGCAAACAACTTGGCCTGTTTAAAAAAACTTTTGTCTTATTCTCTTCATCTCAAGGATACTTGCAAAAAGCTTTCAAAAATCTGGCCTGAAACATGCACAGACCACCAAACTCATGAAGGATAATGCCTTTTCAAAATTTCATTGTATATTTTTAAAATGTGCAGCAGGGTTACCAGTATTTGTGGTTCAACTTAATTACCACCTTTTATGGTCGATAACTGGCCCACTATTTTTCAGTGTAGTCACCTTGTGGATTAGAGTTGAATTTTACCTCAAAGTTCTGCTCAAATTAACCTTCAGTCAATAAACCAGGAGGCCAAGAGATGGTTTTAGTTTTGTGCAGATTATTCAGATTGATATCAGTGAGAAGGGCCAAAGGGCTATAAATGTGTGTCTGCATATGTATAGACATGTAATGTCATAATGGCTGAATTCCCCATCATTTTGGAACATTTATGTTTCCTGGCACTGACAATAAATGCATATAATTAGCAAAATTAGTCTGTGAATTAGGGCTAGTCACATTCATAAATCAGGAGGTGAATGAAAATAATTCCATTAGAACAGAGGTGGTATCTGCTTTGAAACTTTTGCTTGTGTAATGAAAATATTTACAAAAATTTTCTAGTCAGTATTGCAACAGTCCATGCTTTTCCATGTGACATGCTTGTGGCTACTGCACAATATCAACAGCAAATTAATAACATATTTATATGATTAAGGAAAAATATTTTAATAACTTAATGTACAATATACTAGACTTAACCTTTATCATCCCCTAAAATTTAATATGATATATTTGTTTTTAATTAATATTTTTAGTGAATTTATAGTGGATATTTTCTCCTGTCATATACAGTGTATTAAAGGCCAATTTTATTCCATCCTAACAGCAAATAAATGGAAATAATTTGAGATTATTTAACTATCCAAGAAGTTAATTCATCATGTAATTTATCTCTGCAATCAAATTATGTTTAAGTTCACTGAATTACTTGTACTTTTTCCTGAGCCTTGGACATTTTTTATTTTGTTAGCATTTGTGGGGTAAGGGAGTTGACATTGGATATAGATTATTTAATGCAAAATAAGTTGAATGTTTATTCTTCCTTCACATTGTTCAAAACCTGATCCACTAGAACAGCACCTGGTGTGGTTTTGTTGTGATGACTGGTCTAATTCCTATATTCACATTTCTTCTCTGAGTATCTGAGACTGTTGGAATTCACACTGTTTTTTACTGGACTCTGAGAAACAGGTGCTGATTAGAAGTGCAGTTGGTTTTTCTCAAAATCAGAGCAGAATTTATGTTGGCTATCACTGAATATTGCAATTTTTAAGGCTTAAGTGGTACCTTGGAAATACACTGTCTTTTAGTGGTGTTCATTAGTCTTTTTATGAAATCACAGTTGTTAAAGTGTCATTGTACTCTTCTTTTTGTTTTTCTTTTTTTTTTTTTTTTTCCCCCTACCAGGAAAAAATACACAACTTTTCGGTCAAAGTGTTGGAGACATGTGACAAAAAAATGCTATAATGATGAAGCTTGTCTTGAAACTTTAGTCAAGGATGACATTCCCTGTTCTGCCAATGCTGATTGCAAAGCAGCCTACATCAGCAACTGGGGCACGATGCTGCACACGGAGTGCACCTGCCAAAATTTGCCTCCGGTGGAGCAGCCTTTGTGTGAGCTCTTCCATCACATGCTGCACAGCAAATCCTGCTTCAGTGACTTACGTGAGTAACTCTTACAACTTTACAGAATAATTACTTTTAAAGAGAACTAAGATGCTAATTTACATCAATCTTTACTATATGTTTGCTACCACTGGTTTCAGCAAGATCTATAGCTGTGGGTTTTTGAAAATCCAAATCAAAACAAAAATTGGACATACAGTTTTCTTCTTCTGGTTTGGGGAAAAGATTATAATAGTAGCAAACCAATGAAATTGACTACATGTCACATTACTTGAATTTTCTGAATTAAAGAAATAATTTCTAGAGTCTATATTAATATGCAGATTAGAAATATCCAAAGTCTTCCTGTTCTTGGCTTAACGTTGTACTTTGGTACACTGTTTTTACAAATAATATGAAATAGCATTGGGTTTTTCTTTCTTTTCTTCTTGGAATCTGCATATTAGTAAACCTTATGCATATTTAGCAACAGACTTCATTCTGCAGAAAATAGCTTCAATTGTTTAAAGTAGGCTTTAAGATTTGGTCTCCAGTAAAAACACTGGGTGTAATTGAGATAAATATAAGTACTTTCTCAGAACCAGTAATGGCTTTCATGTGCTTAATTAGCTAATTCTTTTCGTTAAATATACATGTCCGTGCCAAGCCTTTGGTTAAGAGAATTGTTAATGCAATACATGGCTATATGGGACCAAATATTAATGTTTTAGTCTGCATCTCCAAAGTGCCTGCAAGCAAAGCTCCTCTTTGTCCCCACGTGTTGTGTCGTGGGTCGCATCACAGAGTGGTTCTCTATCATAGGGTAGTCATAGGGTGGTTCCTGGTCTGCTGCAGCATAAACTGAATCTGAAGGTTCATCTGCAGCCTCTGCAGTGCTCCAGCTGCATGCAGACATCTGGTCCATCAACCAGATCAAAGACCAAAATATTCTCTTCTCCTCAAATCTCTGACTTATCACACCAACTATTTTGCAGTATAAATCCTCTTAATGTGTTACTCGTTAGTGCATCATGCCCTATGCCAGCTGTCTTCTACACTCTAAAATTATATATGTACACTCTAAAATTATATATATTCTTAAACTAACTTGGGAAAGGAAACCATACCTAAAGATTTCAATGAAAAGAAATGATTCTTTCATAGTTTAATCTGATGAACAGTATTTTGGAAACATCTATGGATTGCATGCATGCATTTGATTGAATGAAGTAGCTACTCTTTCAGTTCTAGAAACCAAAATGGTACCATTGATAAGGTTGTAATTTTCTTTTTCATGTCGCTCAAAGGCTACCCCAAAATGAAAATCAAGTTGCTGAAACATTGCTCTTAGTTTAGTTAATCATTACTCAAATCCAGACTCCAAGAAAATATTAAAAATCTTACAACAACTCCCCTGGAAAAGTGATAATGTAACACACTTAGACTTGAGACTTCTAGCAGTGATTTTGCTGATGAATATTATTTACTTGCTTGTTTTGGAGCTGAATTTAACAGTCCAAATGAGTGAACACATCATCATGTTAGTTATTTCTTAACCTACAAAGCAAATTATGATCCTCATGTCTGAATAATCTAATAATTGCTGACGAGCTTTTGCTTTTCCCTGAAGCAGTCTCAGGATAAAATGGTTTGATGGTTTTTGTGATTGAAACTTCCCTAACCTAATTGGGACTGAAGAAGAGAAGCTTGTGTTTCTTGTGTTGTGCAACAATTTCCTGGTGGTTAAACAGAAAGAACTTGGGGATCCAGAGCCTTTGGTGGATCAGTACCTACTCTACAGAACACTTGCAGCTTATTGCTATTCTTGCTTTTTTTTTTCCTAGATGTCTAGCTGTAATGCAGCTAAACTGATGATGTTGATGATTATGGGGTTTATTATAATGCATGTTTTTGGTGCCATCCTCTGCATGGCAGTACAGAGATGTGGAGTGACTACTCTGTTGCAGCACGCACCCAACCCCATCTGCTGACTTACTCCTCTGGCCTGCTGGTGATCTTTGGCTGACTTTCACTCTTACAATGGCAATGATCTTAAACTCTGAAACATTTCTGAATAGGCAAATGCCCAGGGTTTGGGAAGGGGATCTTTGCCTCTAGAACTGGTGTGAACAGACCCACAGGTATTTTTACAGCATCTTGTCTTCCTACTCTTGCATGGAACTGCCTTTGCTACAAGTGTTTGCTCTTGTGGCTCTGCAGTCACAGGATTGCATTTGCTGCAGACTCAATAAAAGGCAGGAATTGTGACTGACTGCTGCTGTATGAAGCAGAAGTACAGTGTGGATCATTGCCAATGTAGGATCAGTGTCTCAACAGGAATAAGCAAAAATGTCAGTGAGGGAAAGAAGAAATTTAAGTTTCCAAAATATTTTAATTCTGGATTGTACTTTCGGATCTCATAGAAAAAAAACCAAATTACAGGTAGGTTTAGTCCATTGTTATTTGGACAATGTTCCAGGCTGCAAATGTGAGCCTTTCTTATATTACAAAAAATTCTCAACTTGCTGTTCCTGTGAGTGACCAGATACATCCTTGTATAGTTTAGCCTCCTACTCTGTAAACTATACTACTTAAGTAAACCTCCTATTTTTCATTTCAACAGAAGATACGTATTTTCGGATATATTAATGAAATCATGCCCACTGAGAGGACAGGCCTTTGTGAAAAAATTTGTTGAGGTCTAGCAACGCTGCTGGAGAATAAACTCTGCCTTGTGGAAATTACTTCAGACTGCTACCCCTTTCTCACCACTTTTATATTGGTTTGGTGAACCCAATTCTTTTGGTGGACCTATTTTTAAAACAGTTTATGTGAAAAAAGAATTTAAGCTCCTTTGTGGCAGAGAATATTTTCAAAGCATGCTTGTCATCCATAAGAAAAACTGAGGTGGAACAGGAAGAACTGTCATGCACTCATTCAATTTGTTCATCAAATATCAGTAAAGAGTATTTTCAAATAGCTCCCTTCATAAATTCTGTGGCTATTAGAAAAATATCATACAATGTTCTCTTATATTATTATTTTAAAGAAATATTTTGAATGGATATTTTCTTTTCAATATCCAGGTCAAATTTCTATTCAGAAGAAGGGTTTTCACCAGGTAAATACAGAAATGCCAGGGGAAAGGATTTCCAGAGCACAGCTCCATTCTTCTGCAATTAATGGTGAGTTTGGGCAAGTCACTCCATGATTTCCACAGCACTAATCTTGAGATATTTCTCATGTATGATAGAAAAGACCAGAAGGTTGGTCCCTTGGGTGGGTTCAGGCTAGTGAGCTTGCTCCACCTGTTACTCCCTCACTTGGTCTGGAAATCTTCCTACCTGTTTGGCTTAGCTTATATAACCACAAAATAAAGTTAATCAGACTGAACTAATTACTCTGATAAATGGTTTTAAAATAGATGTCTCAATCACTGTATTATAATTGGGGAAAATTAAGCTATTAAGCCTGCCAGAGCCTGACTCTCTGTACAGACATTAGAGTAGTAGTCATAATGTGTAATACAAATTATTATCTTTGATGTCACACCTACTTCTATCTCTCTTGACTTTCTGTAGTAGTTACAACAACAAAATTAGAAGCCACAGTAAGTGGTCTAAAAAGGGGCTTGTGTTACACTCCATCAGCCTTCTTACACAACAGAAAGGCACATAGTATGCCATGGGCTGAAGAGCTGCAGCTACTTTTATTTCCATGCATTTACACTAGGAAATTAAGCAACATAAAATTAAGGGATATTGAATTAATATACAAATGTTTTCATTGCTGAAATAACATTATTTTATATTTCCTTTTGAGGGGCCCAATTACAGAGTGAGAACACTAAAGAGCTTAATGCACAAATATCACCTCTAATGAGAATGACCTGTTCTACCTTGTGCAGGGCAGATTAAAATTCTCCAGACCATACTACAAATTAGATCCCAGAACTGTTCCTACAGAACACTTTTGACTGTGAGAAAAATAATTCAATCTCTGCATGCAGTAGAAAATGAAGTGACTTCTAACCTCTCCATCCTTCAGCTATTGCTGAAGTGGGCAACCTGGATAAGAGATAAAATGGATATAAAAATGGATTAAGGGAATGGGATTCCTGAGACTTGTATGTGCATAATTAAGCATTTGGCTGGAGTGTTAGCATTAAAGTTACTTAAGAATCATGCAAGTCATCCAAGTGCTTTGTGTAGCCAGAGAAACAAGTCAGGGATCCCCAAAGGAAGAGTAGTCCAATCTTTTTGGACTACATTTGCTGAAGGTATTGACTTCTTACCAATTACAGAGGGAGCCTGAATCTCTAGTTAGAATGAGACTCTAGTGGTTGAATAATGCAAGTCATAATACAAGAAATACTGCACTAAGTGAGAAAATGCAAAATGTGAGATATTGTACCCCTGTGACAAGTTCTAACTGCAGACTTTTTCAGTAGGTAAAAAGCATTTTACATTTCACTCAGAGATTCAGATGAATATTTGCAAGAAGCAGCCTGCATCCAGTTAATTCTGTTCACATTGAAGTCTGAATACTTTCCAAAAACCTTTCCTTGAAGTCTTAACAGAACTTTGGACGGCTTTAGAAAAATAAAAAGAATGCTGACCAGCCTGAACCATACAATAAAATATTCTTTCTCTTGTAGCTGTCATGTACATGAGATGGGAACTCTAAGCCATAGAAGTCTCATAGGAAACCAGGTCAAGAAGGAGAATTTGGTTCAGGATATCTGCCTGATGGTAAAAACCATACTGCAAATTGTTTCATAAATCCCACTGCCAAAAATCTAACTCAGTGTCCTAGATTCTTAGCTAATAAGTGTGCATTATGAGGCTGCAAAGGGAGTTATCATCTTCACAAAATATTTATCTTTAATGAAATCAAATCTCAAGAAGAATTCAGGGCACAGAGGCAAAACAGTTAAGTTGTCAAATATGGCCTTTCACGTCTGTGAAGACTTTTGAAGACATTTGCTTCTTGGCTATTTTCTGCTTGAAAAACACGAGATAAAATCTGCTGATGTCTCTACATTAAAATCTCAGAAGAATCCTTTACTTAGTTTGTCATTGAAAGATACAAGGAGCTCTTTCACCAGATGAAATGAATGGCCATTTACAGATTAACATGCTCAGAAGAAACTCAGTATGTCTCCAGCTTTTTCTTAGTTTTATACTTTAAAATATAGCTTACTGTTCAAAAAACCAGTTAGATTTCTCTATTTCATTCAGCAGCATTGCAAATCATCTCATTGGATAAGATTGCTTTAATAGATGGAGTCTTTCACAATAAATAATAAATATAAGCATATATATATACATATATTCAAATATATTTGTAAATAAATAGAACCATGGAAGTTGAAAAATTATTATTCCAGCTTTCGGTGTAAAAATGCAATACCAGGATTATGTAAAAATCTTGACTGGATTTAAACACATTCGCATTCTCAGGAGGGAGCAGACCAACAGAGTCATCTTTGGGCTGATACAACTCTGTTAAGATGTGAGCAGAGTCAGAACTGTATAAAAGTTAATGAGGTTTTTTCCTGTAAGTTTGAATTTGATCTCATTTTGGAAACAATATCAAAAAGTAATAAATCAAATAAAATTTCTCCAAACTTCTAATATGCCTACCTAATCATGCATCTTCAGCCTAGTTTTGGCTTTATCCTATGAAAATTATATCAATGACTTTAGAGATTCAAATAGTATAGAAGATTGCTTCCTGCACTTTAGTTTGAAAAATTATTCATGTGGGAAGATAAGGATTTACTTTCATCGCCATGGAACTTTGAGGCTAAGTTGTGGGGTTTTTATGGAAGAGGAAGCTAGAAACATAGAACACTTACCCTGTTCTTGTGAGATACAATAAAATTGGGCTTGACCCAAAACTATTGAAATTTTGTCTTAAATTGTAGTGTTATCATATATTTCCTACTGAGGAGCTTTGCTGTGCTGAGTGTTTAGATAAACAAGTAATTGGCAGGGTTTATTTGTAAGTATACCAGCTGTGGGAACTGAGATTAGTTCAGCTCCAGTGACTTTAATTGGTAGGGTATCAAACATTGTCAGTCTGACAGTTTTATAAATGTAGAAAAAAAGCCTGTGACAAGCTGCAGGTAGCCAAGAAACCTCTGAGCAGAGGCTGAGATTAATCTGTTCAATGAATATGCACTAGCTGTAGGTAAGCAGGTAGATCTACAATAGAGTAAGAGTCACCAAAATCCCTCTTTGTTCCCAATAGAACTGAATCAACATCTCTTTTACCAGCAATTCATCAAGAACATCGCATTTTTTCAGATTTTGTCAAAAAATTGGGAGAAAAAATTCAGTTGGTAATTTCAGTGTTTTGTTTGATTGAAATGAAACACGTTTTACAAATTTTGTAAGAAAAAGATCACAATATTCTGCTGAAAATTTATTAGCCTATTTTTAACCATCTATGACTGTACAATATATTATTTGTTAGATATAATAATTTTTGTGGTGACATAGTTTAAAAGTCTCCTTTTGCCTAAAATATGTGTGAAAGTCACTTTCCACTTCAAAAAAGTAAGAAACTATTGCCCCTTCAACTGCTCCTACACTTGTAAAAAGTTTTCAAAAATAGCTGCATGTACAATTAAGATTCAGAAACTGAAAAAATGCCTACAAATTACTCTTTTGCTAAAACCCATAATCTTAAAGAAATGTAACTTGAGAGCTAGGCCAACTGCTGATGTAGTTTTTAAAATACGTTATTAGCAGTCCTTCTGTAAGATAGACCTCACCCCTCTTTCTTCAAAAAATCACCATATAAAGTATCTTCCAGTAGGTTACTGGATTAAATGGAATGTTCATTCCATTTGTGCAAATTGTGGTGGTTCAATCACTGCTTTCATTTTCTTATATTGGAAAACTTGAAATTGGGATAGATTTTTGAGAAAAAGTGAGCAACATCCTACAATGAAAGCCAGGTAATTCAATGCCCTGCTCAGCTCCTTGTTTTCCTTGCTGTGGAATACATATTTACTCTCTCGTCCCAGTTTTGCTCCAGCATCCATACCACCTGTGCTTGTGTCATATGACACACTACACCTGCTGCATGTATGCAGTGTACACAGAAATGTCTCATTTAGGGTTGGTGTGTGCATATACATAACACATGGGACATATAATAACTGATAACTTATTCAGAGACCAGAATATGGCCTTCTCACAGCCCAGATCCGTGGCTCAGTGATGAGTCCAGGAATCCACTTCTTCCTTACTGAATGTTTCACTTGCTATGTGAGATGGAGAAGCTGGGGAGCAGCTAGGGCCCTCTGCATTTGAATTCCTATATAAATAAAACTTATTGTTTTGTAATCAACACTAGTTGTACAAAGATGACAGAATCAGTGCAACAGGGAAGTCACAGAAAGGTCTCATGTTTTATACTTGTGACTCTGCATTTGTGGCCACTTGTCAAGTCGTCTAACCTCCACACCTCCCCATCCTGTGTTCAGGGCTTATATTACACTCTCAACTGAAACTTTTCCTTCAGCTGTTTGACCAAAACCTATGGATTCATTACTTCAGGAAAAAAAGAGTTTCTCCTCCTTTGGAAAAAAAAAGTTGAAACCGCTCCCAGTTCTTCAACAGTTGGAATTTTTAGCACATAAGCCACCTAAGTGACTTTTTGGTGAGAAGCCTAACAGAAAAAGGAAACTCCATGGGAACAGGGCCCAGAAAAACAGTATTAGATCCCATTTTATGTTGATTTGATTCTAGCTGGAGTATTGCTCCACACTGTAATTACAGTAATATGTAGAAAAGGAAAATAAGTCTAGTTAAGTAAGAGCCAAGTCTGCTCTGATACACAAAATAAAATTAACATTTTTAAGTCAATAGGGAGAACACTCCAAAACAAAAATCATGGTAACAAGCTGTTCCCCTGCAGCAGAGTGAAAGGTACTGCTATACATATGAAGTGCTGTTGGAGCTGGTATTTACTAAAAGAAGTCTGAAAATTACATTGCATCAAATGGCAAAGGAAGAGTTATTCCTACCACTGACATACATCTAGGTCTTTTTCCTCCTTTTAATTACTTTTGTCAAAATTGATAGGTAATTTAGCTCACATATGTATGACTTCCAATACAGAGCTCAAATCTGATTCTTATTACTAAAAAACCAAATGTTTCATTTCTGTTTTCTGTTTTTATTTTTAGGTGAAACTGTCTACATTATTGCTTACTCCTCCTGCATAGCTCTCATCCTAGGAATAGTCCTGTTGACTCTCCTAAAGATCAGGTAATTTGATAGGGATATTAATCACTGGTTCTAGGAAATTAAAAAAACAGAAAATAAAACGTTTTGACTTAGTTAAAAGGTGGACATTGTGATTGTCTTTAAAAACAGTCCAGCATGCCCCAGTGATGGAAAGAACTGACATTGTGGATGTCAGCAGGGAAGAGAGAAATATGATATGTATCTACAATGCCCTCCATTCATGCAGAGATCCCAGGCTTTGGGAGGTTTCATTTCCTGTCCCATGGCAGGGGAAGGTGAAATCTGAATTCAAAAATTCTGTGAGACTAAGTTCCTAGCCCCATAGCAGGCAGGGGTAATGCAAAAAGGAAATGAGAATATTCAGCATTATAACATATTTAGAAACTAAATCATGAATGCTGCTATTGTAGTTAATATTCTTGCCAAATGCCATTTTTGCTCATAGGAGTCTGTAAACAACATCTACCATCCCTGCCATCCTTTCCCTTTCCCCCCTCCCTTCCTCCATATGAGAAACTGCCCATATACCAATTCTTGGTAAGAAAACAAAAATGTGCATTCACTTAGTTAAATGAACATGGCCTTTTCTTAAATGATACATTTTCTTGGACCAAATTAAATGGCCAGATTTCAAGAATTACACTGTCAGATGATAGGTAACAGAACATGATGTAGCAGGAGCTATATATAGTGGGAGGGATATTGAGTCAAATTTCATTATTAAATTCCAAGGCAGATCAAAGAGGAATTGTAGAAAAATGCAAAAAGCAAGTCAAGGGTATATGGGAACAGAGGCTTTCTCTTAAGGCTTGCAGTTACAGGAATATCAGCATATAAAGAAAATTCAGATTTAAAGAATACAGAAAATGGAAGAAGGAACAATGCATTAATAACAATGAAGGGGATTATTTTATACCACAGTGTTCATCATAAAAAAGGGGAATTTTGCCACTGATTTCAATTAAGCCAAAGTTCAAACCAAAAGCTGTATGGTATATTGTTAAATACATGCACATTCTTTATTTTCAGAGCCTGCAAAACAAAATATGAGTCAAGAAATCCCTCGCCAGACCATTCTTCTGAAATGTTTATGGCCCATTATAAAAGTCACAGATGAACTACTCTGTTGCTTATGCTTTTTAAGGCTATTCCTGAAAGCCAGTCTGTTGTACATATGTGATAATAAAATATATATTAGAAAAACTACTATATATTATGGAATTTTGTAGTTAAGCATACAAAATATTTTTTATATTAATTAGCTTATTTTAAGTCTTTCAAAAGTTGAAAAAAGGGGTAAAAAATGGTAAAACTCTCTTATTTGTGTAGATTCACAGATCTGTCCTGAGCTGTACATTTCCTACATTTTTAGATGCACATGACACTAGTATAAATGCTGTACCAACAATGGAAATCTTTGAAGCCCACCCTTTCTGATCTCAATTCATCTGGAAGAAATAAAAAAAAATCTACTCAGAAACATTTTAGAGACCTGATAAAGAGCACATATGTGGCAGTTTTGTACACCGGGCTCCCAGGTACCAAGTACCCAAAGCAGCAGTCACAGCTAAGCTGCCTGTAGTTTGATGGTGGAGCACTTGCAGGGTAGGAGGAGATCAAGATTACAAACCCCTTCAGAACTAAAATGATGCTCTGGAATAATGCTTTGATTCCAAAATTTTGTTGCTGAAACTGTTTTTAATTTCTCCTCCAATACACTTCTGAAAGAAATGAGTGAGGTTTGCCACTTTGAATACAATAACTTTAGAAAGCATGTTTTGGTCTGAATGCCCAGTGGAGTAAGTCACTTGCTTGGGGCTGAAGTGCCTGCTTCTCAAGAGAGAAGCTATGACCCATCTCATCATCTGTTTCCTATTCATTGTCTCTAGGCAAGACCCGAAGTGCCTAATTGTCCCCTTGCACTGTACTGGGAGTCATGGTTCCTAAACACCATTCTGGATCCCACTTTGTGGCCATGAGCTATGGATTTCTCTCTATAGCTGAGTTGTTTTGCTAGATTTAAGCTTCTATTTACTACCAGTGAGTTGTCTTTATTAAATCTTTGTAACAATCTGGTTTTGGTGAGCACAGAATAATGGACTGCTCTTTCTTATTCAACTGTTACCATGAATAGCACATGTATTGTCTTGTTATAATAGCATCTGATTAATTAACTTTATTTTGCATGTGATTAATTTTGCTTGAATTACCACTAAATGTAACTCACCTCCAGTTTTGACCATGAGATGACTGATCGAGTGCCTCATCTAGTGCTAAATGACAGATGTAGGGCTAGAAATTAGTGTGATCAGAAAAGCAAGAATCCTCTTCTCCTCTTCTCTTCTCTTCTCTTCTCTTCTCTTCTCTTCTCTTCTCTTCTCTTCTCTTCTCTTCTCTTCTCTTCTCTTCTCTTCTCTTCTCTTCTCTTCTCTTCTCTTCTCTTCTCTTCCTTTGGGCTTTGGTAGCTTGCAAAAATATTACTGTAGAGCAAAATCTTAAATTGTGTTGGGGAGAGGCTTAGAAATCTTAAACAATTATTAAACTTGGATTTTCTCTGGCTCTATTATCTGCATAAACCAAAGAAAGTCCTTTTTGTTTTTCAATCAAGTGTTCTGTCATTACTCAATCAGCATTTGGACAAAAATACAGAAACAGAAAAGTGAGGTTAGTTTGTTAAAAAGATTTCCTTTAGCAGTACAGCAATTTGCAACATCTGGCTTAACTCTCACCAAAATGGTATATTCATATTCTTAATGTTAAAACTGTGGGAAGACTTCAAACTGAAAATACTGTTGAGAATATGTTGGATAAAAACATTTTATTATACAGGAAATGTACTTCTGACATGAAACCTGTGCTGGGTTTTAGTCTGACTTCAAAAACCAGTGAACCCTCCATGTCACAAAATTTGAGGAGATCCCTTTAAATTCAGATTTAACTATACCTCAATCAACAACAACAAAAGAATTACCTTCTTTCATAGAAACTTTTTGTTTTCTAATTACCTTATATTTAGACACTAGAAACCCAACTCATATATGTGCTTAGACACACACACACTCAGAAACAAGTATGTAAAATGTGTTTGAAACAGGGTATATTACTCTGAGAGACAGGAAGATATTTAATGGCTATTGTGTTGTTCTGCCATTTTACAGGCTCTCTCTTAAGTTTAAATGCTTAATGGGAAAGGTACATTCCCTCCACTCTGTGTGTAAAAAGTAGTCTGTCAATTTTATCTAGGTGTTAGTTATTAAATAAAGGAATTTCTGCTGAAATTATCTGTATTCCTGTGATTTTGATTATGCTCTAATTGCTTCACAGTCTTCTGAAGAGAGAATCATAGAATCAGTTAGTTTGGAAAAGACCTTTAAGATCTTTGAGTCCAACCATGATGGAAGAAAAAGCAGTATTTTGTAAGAGCTTCATTATTAAACTATTTTCCCCTGAAGTACGACATCTGCATCCAAATACTCAGATGAGAAAAATTAAGTCTCATTGATGACAGGATTCCCAGGACACAAGTCGTTTTGGGTAAGGATGTAGCATTCATCCTCTTTCCACTGGAGCTGGGACATCCCAAAGTGAAGAAATGAAGGCTGATTGGGCTAGAGGGAGAGAGCATGAATTTTTGCATTACAGCACTCTCATCTGAAAGGGAGAAAGCTGGGTTCCAATATTTTCTTTGAAGATTGTTATGCATTTTATCTAACAATTGTTTCAAATTAAATGTGTGAAGATTTTTTGAGAGAAGTACACAGGACTAGCTCCTATGCAGTGTGAAGCTACAAGGCTGTAAACCCAAGTTTCTACTTCTGCCATGCCACAGTGAGTCTTGAATTCTTCAAAAGGAACGTTTTTCCCTGGCTGTCTCACCTGCTTGAGTGGTCAAAAGAATGAGCTACTTGGATAGGCATGGGCTCAGCCTTTTGAGACTGTTGAGGGAATCACATCCTGGTACTCTGAGCTAGACAGCAGACCAAGCTAGGAACACAGAAGATGGATGGAGGCAGCACCAACACCAGAAGATGGTGCCATAAAACAAAGAACACCATTCGGTTCTTTTAAAAAATGACTGTGGCTGTCATTCCACCAAGGAAAATACTTACCCTTATGTTCAAACTAGTGAAGATAACTAACTGCAGCTCATGTTGAGACACTTCAGGAGTAGCATGGGGTAGGGAATTTTGCTGTTGAATTTGCCAAGAAAGTTCATCAGCATTTTGATGTTTCAGACCACATGCTGAAGCCATTTAGTCTCCCATGAAGTGTGTAGGGAATCTTAGACATCACTTAGACACCACAGATTTCCATCCTGCATTGGAACATCTGAAGTTAGATAATGCCTCATTGAGTTTTTTCAACTCCTACCTCCATTCCTGCCTGTAATGTTTAGTTAATGGAGGGAAGAAATGTTTCCCCAGTAACTTAAAAGAGATTTGTCTGCTATAAAAACACACAGGAACACCAGATTAAAAGGTAATCCTAAGAAAAAGCACTCAACATGGATTACAAGGTAACAAAGTCAACACAGGCATACACATGTTAGTGACAGCTTATATTTGCTAAGGCTGTATGCATGAGCTGGTTAGTCAGAGCTGCTGAATCTGGCATAATACATGAGCATATCAGTTTCAGTACACAGCCAGACAGGTTTTATTTCACCTTTAACACCACATATTGCAAAATCACAAATGCATTTAACCAGGCGCATACATGACAATTCCTTGACAAACATATCATCTCTTTGACATTGCTTTCAAAGGACTAAGTTGACTTTGGCTGCAGTCCTTCTGCCTGCTGTGTTATTGCAGCAGTGAAGATCAACACTGCATTACATCAGGACTGTAAAGAAAAATAATCTTCAAAAGTATAACATAACAAAAGAAAAGCACTGATCAGCAAGTCAAGAACTGGAATTCATTTACTTCTTGCCGCTCTTATACCTGTTTAGACACTTTCCTAGATACTTCACAATCAATGAAGAGAATTGAAGGCAGTGTTAGAAATCACAGAAAAATTCAGTGGCAGAAAGTACCAATTTTCTGATGCCACAGTAACTAAATAATATTTCTACTTCTTAAAACAAACTCAGTGAAAAAATAGGCAGATTTTATACATTCACACTAACTCTTTGGATAAGTATTATTTCATTTCAACAGCACTGATCCCAAACAGAAGAATTTTACCTCACAGACTTGTAGTCTTCATTTTGTGACTCCTTAATACAATAATAAAAGTTTTATGAACTCAAATGACACTATTAAAAGAGGAAAATTAGCCAAAGCCTCTCTGGACTTATTCACAACACTAGAATATTTAGTTCTTATTTCATAAGCTCTGGTTATACATGAAAATGAACCATTAAAGTGCTGGTCCAGAGCCAAGTTGCCCGAATACATAAAAGTTTAAACTACAAAGCAAGCTGCTTCTGGAAGACATTAGAAGTATATGGGATCTATGTCATTGCTGTGATCTGGAAGGCACTGAAAAATGATTATGCCCATACTACTGGAACTGATCAACTTCTCCTCAAACAAAGCACACCAGTCATGCCTTTAACAATGTAATATCTTGACTTATAATGACAGTGATAAGAACACCTGGCCATGGAAGCCAAACACCTGGTTGCAAGCCCTTAACAGCCAGGGGGCTGCTTCAGGGTGAGGTGACAGCAATGTATTCACTTGGGGACAGTGATAGGGACTAAAAGAGCAGACACCACTAGTGATGGGTCACTGTGACTACAAGCATAAAAGTTTAGGAAGTCAGAAGCACTGGAGAGCCTCATCCCATGTCTTCACATGTTTTTGATGGGGACAGTCTCAGCTGTTTTACTATATGCTGAATTCAATGCTGTCTATGTGAATGATGCATGCTCATGGCATAGCTATTGGATTAGCCTTTGCTATTAAAAGCAATAGATGCCTATTTTGTGAAGCCAGAGATCAGGTGTCAAAATGTTGTGCATAGTCAAAATTCTGCCAGCAGAGGAAAGCAGAGCAGCAGCTTTTTACACATCTAAAAAATGTCAGTAGGCAGAACATAAGATGTCTCAGGATTCTCAGTCACACTACAAGTGAACAAGGATTTTATAGGGACTGCTCACCTGGGCCACAGACCTAAATTCATCCCACGTGGCAACTTTGGCCCATAAACACTGGGTTGGGGTTTGTTGTTTTGTTTTTTTTTTAATTCTGGCTCTATGTTTCTTTCTCTCTTGTAACAATCCTGAAAAACAATCTATTTGTCTGTGACCTCCACCCTGGATAACTATAACTCATGATGTGGTTGAAGCTGAACATGTGGGTAAAGTATGGGCTCCAGATGTGACTGCTCATCTTTTCCAATGCTCACATCATTACAGAGTAACAGACCTGCAATTAAGGCTCTCCACAAATTTCCAAGTAGTTTCTAAAACAGACCCAATAAAGAACTGAGACATTTTAGGTCGCTCATACACATGATTTAATAGGTACCTTGTTTCATTGCATAGGGAGAATCAAGAGCCTTAGAACTGCAACCCAGACAGTCCATATGCCTAGAAGCCTAGGATGCACTGTGCACAGAGGCATAAAAATGGACACTACCTGTTCAGTTCCTTACTTGGCTGATAACTGAAGGCCTCACCACCATCTTCAAGGAAAAGAACCCTGCCATCTGTTGCAGAGGCACTAACATTCTTTTCTAGGGATGTTTCTGGTCTTAGGAATTTTTAGTTCCATTCTACCCAGTGGCACAAATTCATCCAGATTTACTAGAAAGTGTGTTCTTTTTCAGTTCATAATCACAAGATAAGCTGAGCTGGAAGGGACCCACAAGGATCCTCAAGTTCAACTCCTGGACTCTGCACAGCACCATCCCCAAGAGTCACACCATGTGCCTCAGAGCAATGTCCAAACACCTCTCGAACTCTGTCAGGCTGGTGCTGTGACCACTGCCCTGGGGAGCCTGTTCCAGTGCCCAAGCACCCTCTGGGTGAAGAACCTTTCTGTAATATCCAACCCAAACCTCCCCTGGCACAGCTTCATCCCATTCCCTCAGGTCCTGTCATGAGTGTGTGTATTTAATTTCCCCAGTCTGAGCAGCAAGTTCAGTCTCAGTTCAGTTGTTTTGTCCCACATTCAGGTTTGCATCACAACTGCTTTTTTTTCAAGGGCTGACTTCATTTCAGTCTTTGAGAAGCTCAATATTGTTTATGTCATTAAAAATGCTCGCTCAGAGGGTCTTGGGTGGAAGAAAATTCATCAGGACCTACATGAAAACTGCACACTTCAGCTCAAAATGAGGCAATTCTGTGCCTATAGAGAAAACTAAACAAGAAAATTTATTATTAAATAGGAAAGTATTACAGTAAGGTTAGTCACCTTCAAGAGTAAATGGAGTAATTAGAGAGTCTTGAGGATGTCACTTCAGGCACCATGTTTAGGCTTAACTACTAATTATTAGAGTAAGTACAGTCTAAGTACTCCTGCAGTTTCCTCACCTCTTCACTGGGTCTAATCCATAATAGAATTTTTAAGTCTGTGAATGGCTCAAGACCTGGTTTTATTTAAGTTCATGTTTTGATATATGAGCTATAGTGGCTGCTAAATAGCAAAGCCCCAGATGAAACATAGGAAAAAGAGGAAAGAGCTTTTTTGTAGTGATCCAATCATGCATCCAGGTCAGGTCAAGCAAATCGGGGTGTTCACACGTCCAGGAGTACTTGAAAGTCTTCTTAGTAGACTCTGCAAGAAAGATTTAGTTTTTTGGAATGGTAGGCAAGATATTTCTTGCCTCACCTGAACACATTTCTTTGTTTATCCTTTGACTTTCACCATGAGAAGAGTGAAACAAAGTAGCTTATATTAATTTTGACTATCATTACAGCATAAACAGGATAGATATATCAAATAGGACAGATATATCAAATTTATAGCTTTGTGTTGCCTGGAATGCAAGAATTTACTTTCTTAAGTTATGCCAATTCTAAACTACACTACTCGCTAAAAGATCTCAGAAAAATTCACTTTGGTATATCAAAGGCAAACCATGACTCAGCTGTAACTTGGCAGACTTGAGCTCCAGACAAAAAATTATTCAGCCTTTTCTTTTTTTATGTGTTATCTTTCACTTTCTTTCATCTTACCTTTTGAAAAGATTTCACATTTTTGAGGAAAAAATGAGAATATGGATGAAGACACAGTCCAGGGTTTTAGATTTTCATGTCACCAGGCCACGTTCAGAAAAAATATAGATCAAGATTAAGTACACAGAGAAGTACAGACAGATCCTACACAACCAACCAGTAAGAGTACTGAAGTTTCAGGCTGAAAAACATTACAGTATTTCCATGGCACACTTGAACACTTATAAATAGGATAAGGCTCTTTGAACTTGTCCATTTGTTCATTATTGATCTAAAAATGACAGTGCAGTTCATTGGCATACTGTTTAACTAAGGCATTTACAAGAACAGTATCATTATCAGTAGAGCACAAAAAAGTTTGTAAGTTGTCTCCTTTGTGTAAGCTAGTCCAGCAAAATACTATTATCCTAAAAAACCTGTGACTTCTGAAGGAGAGTATCAATTCAGATAGCCTACAGAATGAAAAATCTAATTGTTTGATGAAACCTTGGATGAAAATGTAGCCTCTTCTACACCACTATGAACCTGAATGATGTTGAAAACCTTGCCAATTTTTTATTTGCTTCATATAATTAGGTTTTAATAAGTTGACCAAAAAAGGCAACGACAACAAATTTAACATATGTAACAAATAAGGAAATTTGCAGGAGGATTTGAAGGATCTGGCAGAGTGCCACTCACCACAATGTCTTGGAACAAAATAAAGTCATCCATAATTTAACAGATGTTAAATAAAATTTAAAAGAAGTTCTATTGCTAAAAAATTCTTATGGTGAATTCAGATTTGGCTCCATGTTCATAACACAGTGATTTGACAAATGAAAAGCAAGAATTCAGATAAATAAAATACATAATAGAATGGCCACACACAGTACGAGATCTCATAAACTACTGAAGATATTTGTACTGTTCTGAAAGACATCTTGATTAAAATTTAACTATGTACTCACTGCTTCTATCTGGTTTTCCTGAAAAGAACTAAAAATTCAATTTAAAACATGGTGCCTGGTGTTTACACATTTTTCTCATCTGTAGAAGTACCAAGTACAGGGTTCTGTACTACAGTAATTTATTTCTTACTTACAAATCAGACAATTCCAGACAGTACAGCACAATAACTCTTCCCATTAAAAAAATTATTTATCAGTTCTATTTTACTTCTTTGATGCAATGGTTTTCTTCTTTCTTTTCCTGATGCAAATGTCCTTGGTCAAGGTAAATGGAAAATGTAATCAAGCTGCAAAAAGAAAAATCCATTTAATTGATAGTTCCAGTACTGAAGGAAGCGCGTGCAACCTTTGAGTTTGTTTTTTTGTTCAATGCTGTGCAGATGAAGTTTCCAGCTTCCATCACGGCACGAAGATTTACTCCCTAAAAAAGAGATGAAAAATGTTAATAATAATAAATGCACATGTTGAAAATGCTTAGACTCCAAGTTTTTGCTCCAGACCTCCAATTTTTGCAAATGGCCTGATTCATGTTATAGGTCAGTAATGGGGATCAGTAAAGCTACAGTGATTTACGGATAGTTACAGTTTCGAGTTTTTTGAAAGGTTCTACTACTTTGAGAGTGATTTCTTGTCCCATCAGGAGTGGACCAAATACTGGAGTAACATCTTTCAACCCCAAAAGAATCTGGAATAAAAAACTGGAATTACAACTAGAAGTTAGAAAAATATAATGCCTAAATATGTACTTTACTTCTGTATCATCCAACACTATAAAACTTCATGCTTGCAAGTGCCTCACTTGCAACTTAGGAAAAGTGAGGAAACACACTTGTATTGGTAACTGAATCCAGGAGAAATGGGGTCCTATATTCTCCTGAATAACTATAATCTCCTTCTTGAAGGAGTCCATTTCTATACAAAATTACAATTTACCTTGATAGCGCAGCTGAGCAAAAACTCACAACTGTTTCATCTGCCCATGCTAAAAAACATCCTTTCAGCAACTGTTTTTTAACTGCGATACGTATCAGTACTGCTTGATTGCTAAAAGTAAATCAGATCACTGATTAAAGAGGCAAAACCACTTAATTACGTCTCCTTTATTACTCATGTAGAGTAGAAGTTTTAAAGTTGGATGATGTGAGTGATATAAGTACTTGCTCCAAAGATTGCAATGTAGAAGCCAGAGTAAAGTTCCTGTGAAAAGGATGCAAAAGGAGACTTTGAACTACCAATACACTGAGGATTCATTCAAAACTGGGAGAAGGGTGTCACTCTCCATTAAAGAGTACAAGGTGTATTGCACCAGAAATTACACTTTCATCACGCTTCCAAACGGATGCACTAATATTCAGACCAAAACCTGACTTAAATACATAATCCTTTAACTGGATGTAGCACTTATTTCCACATTCTGAGGTAAACTTTGCCTTTTCATCCTTGGAATTGGATAAAAATGTTAATGAGAATAGAAATAACTTAGCAGAAATGTAATCAAAAATATTTTTAATTTGAAAAAAATGCTAGCACCATCTAAACTACATGTTTCAAATACATTCTTTTATCACTATCTCATTTTAATACAGTTATAACAAGGTTAATTTCAGCTTATTCTTTTTAACCTTTATGGGTCATTGCTTAGGTTTAGTTTGTGAAGTGCTATCGCACATAATATAAACTAAAGGATTTTGATCCATCTGTGCTTTTTAACAAGGAAAAAATGAGCAACATACCACCATAGACATATATGGTAATTAGATTATGGAAGATGTCAAAATAAACTCCGCAAACTACACAATAGTCATATTTTCATCACTGCAACACTGCATAATGTGATATGTGTTGATAAGAAACCTACCTTCACAGTTCACATTCATTAAATGGAATACATGAACCTCTGTTTTTTATGCTGTCTTCCTTAATGTAAGTATTGTGAACCAAAGAGGACCACCATGGGGGCACAAAACCCAGCATTCATTAGCATGACTCAGAGATGGGAACAGGACAGGAGTAGGTGTTTGTAGGGTTGTCACCACAACAATGTGTCTTCAGACAGGTACCCAGGATGCACTTACTAAGTATACTTAATAATCATTCCATATATCCAGAATTACTGCTTCACACTAAAGAATTAATTTTCCCCTCAAAAAACCCCAAAGAAAAGTGCCTCTAATAGTATCTATAAACTTGGATAGGTGCCTTAAATCACAAAAGCTTCTACCAGAAGGCAAAATCCTTTAATTCTCATTGACTTCAAAATTATTTCCCATTTAGTCTGCCAGAGATTAATTTCATGGGTCGCTTCTTGTTTACGTGTTCTGAAGAACAGCATAGAAAAAGCACCAATTATTATTTTGATGTATCTAGTCAATCTGAACCCAATAATTCAGATACCACAGAATACTCTGAGTTTGAAGGGACCCACAAGGACCATCAAGCCCAATTTTTAAGTGATGGGCCCATATGGGGATTAAACCTGTGACCCTGGTGTTATCAACACCGTGCTCTGACCAACTGAGCTAAAATAATATATGGTTAGATACTGTCCAACATTGCCTGACACTTAGGGTGAGCTCAGTCAATTAACTGAAAACTTTAGTGTATAGCTGAGATGAACATGAGAAAGTGCTCCTTGCAAATGGACATCATTAGCAGTTACAATTTCATTTTGTGCCATTATGCAAAAAGGAACATATTAATAGCTTTCTTCAATAATGATTTTACAAAATTGGAAATGGTAAAAAATAACCAACCAATCTTATAAGGAAAAAAATGGCAATAACTTTGAGAGTTCAGGTCTCTCATCTAGTAAAACACTATTTAATGAACCAGAAAGGATTCAAAATTCAAAGCCTTGTGTTTTGCTATTGCATAATCTAAAATCTAAAATTACACAAAGCCTAAATAAAACACAAACAAAAGAATACAAACCAAACAAAAGAAGAACTAAGCATTTGATGGTGAGATTGTCTCCATGGGATTTGGTATCAACCTTTAGGACAAGGTGGATTCTTGCTTGGCCACCAGATTGTTAACAGATTAATCAATCTCAAGAAGCCTGAGACATGGTATATTTCACATAATCAGACTATTTTTGCTTAATTACTTCCTTTTGCTATGAGTCAGTTGGAAAGGTCAACGAGTGTTTTGCCCAAGGAAAGACTGTACTAAAAGCCTAAGTCTAAGATGAACAGCAATGTAAAGTGAAATGCACAATTTCTACTTCTTATTTCAAAGAATTGTGTTGTTTCAAAAGAATAAACATCTTCTTCATGAAGAAAAGATGCCCCAAAGTGTGTACAAACAGTTCAAAACAGAGTTCACATGTACAGTGGACACTTGTGATTGAAAGTTTTCTAAATATGTGTCTGACATCTACCCTGAACTCCCTAAAAAGCAAATGAGAGCAGGTAAATGCTAACAGTGAAATCTGCAAGGCACTGAATACTCTTTAACAGTGCCCAGAATGTGCAATTCAGAAACAAGTTCTGTAATCCTTTCATGTCAAGGAACTGCATCAGCATGTACGCCACACAAACTGCAGCCTACAAAGAAGTGATAAGTTCCAATGAGCTCCTCAATAATTCAGATCTTCCTATTTCAGATATCAGGCATTTAGATTTCTTTCTGCTTTTAAGTGCAAACCAGCCACTTAGTAATTTTGGCAGTTCTTTATATGTTCTCCTTTGAACTTGACTCTCCAAGTCTGTGTGTAAATTAAACATAAAGCAATGCCTGAGTTAGCACAAACTCATTATGACACATATCCAGAAAAATGGGGACTGACAGGAAGACCAAAGACCATTTATTGATCAGGCAGTAACTGAGTCCTAGGAATACAGAATAATTAACATGCCAACCAAGCCAGGGATACTAAATGTGTGCTCTTGAGGTGTGGATGCTCACTAGTAAGGTTCACCAAGGCACAGCTCAGTGAAAATAAGCTGCTCTGCCTCTCCTCCAAGAGCAGGATGGTTAATAAAAATGACTGTGAAGCCTCCTAGCCAGTAACAGTTTCTGTACAATTTTGAAATATATTAAATGGATACCTGAGAAATAACAATGTCCTGTGCTTGGCTGTCAAACATCACAGATTTTTTCAACTTTGAAGTCAGAAAAACTGACAACAAATTAATAACCACTATGAGCCAAATCCAAAACTGTGACAAAAGCTGCACTCTGCTCAGTTTTTCCACAATTGAGATGATCAGCCTTCTGGAGCTGCAATGTCTACAGTACTGAATTTTTTGTGGTCACTGAGGCAGAGCAATGACACAAAACAGCTGCTACTAAGTTCCTCAATAGCTCCAGGTAGAAAGAAGTGGATTATTCAAATTATGTTAAATACACAAACCATTTCTAGTCTAAATTGCTAATGAAGACAACATCATTCCTGTTATGTATCAAGTCATATTAAAGCACTACGTTTGCAACACCTGCTATGGGCTCTGAATATTTTACTGTACAGCACAAGTTATTGTGAGGTATGTATCATATGTTTCCTAGAAAAATATTTTTTTTCCTTAAAGTCTTAAGTAGAAAGTTAAAATATCTTACTGTGTTGATCCCCAGACCATTCAGCATGTATATTACATCCTCTGTGGCTACATTTCCAGTAGCACCTTTTGCATAGGGACAACCACCAAGTCCTGCAACAGATGAATCCACTACAGCAACTCCCATCTGGAAAATAACAACACAAAAATGAAGCATCAGCACAGAGTATAATTTTTCATAAATGGCAGGCCATATGTATTAGTTACTATGCATAAAATATGCATTTCTCCACAAATGGATATGTTCCTTGGAGGAAATTCCTTATAATGGCTTTAGTCCTGACATCTTGATAAGGTAGGACTTTTCAAACACAGGATATGAAACAAAGAACTAATGGTCCATTACACGTGATTTTGGCAGATAAGATGATTGTTCTTTTATAAATAGAGGCTTTTCTCTCTTTATCTTTCAACTTGGTGTTTTTAATAACCTGCATCTAGTATGAAAGATTTTCATGCAAAAAACCCCAATCAATGGAAGTTTTCCCTAGATATATATAGGTTCTGAGCTTGGAATATTTTTAAAAAATACTTGGTGTACAGTGTTAAGCTTTCTCATTTTAACTAGATTTAAATTAAGACTTGAAAAAACACTCAGTTGTGGTAAATTCATAATTGTTTGCTTTTTTATTTTCTTCCTGCTGCATTCAAATGTCTTCTCTCTTCTGATCCATTCAGCATACTCATGATAAAATGCAGCAAATCAGTTACAAACTCCACCCAGGAGATAATATTACATTTCCTATGGGATAAAGTCTTCCCTATGAGACTGATAAGAGAGGGGACAAAATCTGAGCCAGTGACTTCCACTGATATATTTAGTGAGCTTTTGCACCCTCTTTTTTTCTATGACTTGATTTTAAAATAAAGCTGAAACTGGAAAGCTATCTTTTTCTGTTACAACATGTTAGGTATGTGCTCCAGGATACTGGGTCTCCCTTGTCAGAGAAAGCTCTTCAGTCCTCTCCTTGCCTCTGGTGGCATTCAGGCTCTACAGAGAATCAGAAGAAGGCAAGGGAATTATGCAGAACAATTATTAGGTCTTCAAAGACACAAGCTCCTCTCTGCCTTAAGCACATAGAGGGTTCCCTTCCCCACAGGAATAATTAACACAGACATACACCAAAATTGTAAGACAGGTCAGGCAGACTGAAATTCAGGACAGGAATTCCTGTGCAGAGATAAATTTTCAAAACCCTGACTTTGGGTACAGAGAGATTCAGAGGTTAAACCACACCTGTTTGCCACATATGCAGTCAGGAAGTTTGGCTTAGAGGCCTGACTGCACAGATTGCGGATCTCCCTTCTGAGGAACCTACCTATCCCTGCAGGCTGGTCTGGGAGCCTAAGCGTCTCCTTCGCAGACATGCACACAACTAGCTGGCAAGGTAAGCAAATGATACATCTTGCATGTTGCAGTTGCTAAGCCCCCTTTCCAAATATACCTATTAGTTGGTTTTTTAGTTCTGAAATAAACTACCCTAACATGGTTTTGTTTTGTATTTGCTTCTAGTTTTAGCAGTGCATTCCGTAGTTTTATTATTGGCCATATATGCCCTTTGAACTTCCCACATCTCTGAAGAGCAATAATAAAGAATGAAATGTTGTCCCAGGTCCTGTTCTTGGACAGAGAATATTATCTTGATCTAGGTAGCTGCTAAAAGCCTGTAATAAAGACCTCAAAGGAATCGAGGTGCATAACTGTGACAGACTATACTCTCACAGTACTGTGAGAGTACTATTTAATATTGCTCACCCAATGACAGTCCCTAAAAAGAGATACTGGACTTGAAAGTACACCAATCTGTGACTTACGGAGTGAATCACCAAAGTGCTTGTTTCACATTTCAGTCACTTTTCACATTCTTTCTTTGTGTCAGCCACCAGTCAGAAAATTTGTTATTTGACACATCTGTGTCCAGTACACAGAAGATATGCATTCATGACAGGTGGAAATTCAGTCTCTTTTTGCACTAGTTGCTAAGATTGATACATTTACTCTAGAGGTCTTTGCTCCAAGCTCCACAGTGGCAGCTTTCAGCTTGCAAGTGCCCATGCAGAGACACACATAAGACATCTTATTGGAAAGATTTAGGTATGGTGAAGGTCTACTACGCTCTCTCAGTCTGATTTTAAGATTTCCATCAGAAATCATTGTTTCAGAGATGAAAATATAAAAGAACATGTCTTTCATGGAGGTTTTCCCAGTCTGTAAGTTTATGTTGTAACTGCTAGAGCATTATTCTTCATGTACTCATTCATGTACTCATTTTCAGTAACTTTTACATGGGGATAAAACTATAAATAATGTCGTGAGGTACATCATGGCTGTTAAATTCCCAAGGAGTATCAGCAGACTCAGAAATTGCTTCGGTAGCATATAAACAGTCACTTTCTAATCCCAGAAAATTATCTCAAATTCTTGTTCTTTCACACAAATAGGAAAAAAGAAACAACTAATTAGTATTTGGTAAAAAACAGCCAGAAAAGTCAGTAGACTGCTTCAGTCCTTCACAGAGCACTCACTGTAAGCAAAAAAAATAACAATATCCTCCAGCATTACAAGGGCGTGTTTTTTAAAGGCATTGAATATATATACATATGAATTCTTGATATCCTTGTACAAACACTAGTGATGCCACCATAATTCTGAATTTTCAGTGCAAATCTCACAGCAGTGGGGTACAGGTTTCTTATAATTGTTGGTTGAAGGTGTCAGCGACCATATGGATGGATATGGGATATCACAGTAACTTGAAGGTAACATGAAACACCTCTATCTTTGTCTAACCACACCCTTGTATTCTCAGGCAGCCTTGTCTGAGTTATTCAAAGTACCCTCACTGGAAGCTAGAGTAAGCTCAGACAATTTATCTTATCACAGATGCAAGAGCAGGTAAACCCTGATGCCTTCTGTTGGCTAAGCAGTGGGAGCAGTAATTTCCACCTGATGGACAGTGATAATTGCTGTCTTTTAAATCATTGACTATTTTGGCTAAATAGAAAATCAGGAGAAAGTCTAATAGCACCCTTACATTAGTATCATCCTTGGGGGGATGGCTTTAACCCCAGTACAGGCCACTCAACCCATTACTTCCCAGAAACAGTGTATAAACATGAAGTCTCTATTGTATCTCTATCAGGAGATACTGTCTCTCTATCAGGATGTATTTGCTATTTGAACATTAAGCCAGTGGTAGACAAGGTCTAAACATGGCATATATAATACAGCAACCCAGACTGACCTTTAAATCTGACAGTTCTTCAAATCAGTGGTCTTAATATGCAGTGAACAGGTGTCTCTAAGATAATGTCTTTTAAAGTTCTCTTCACAATGCTTTTGATAGGATACCTATTGCAATGTACTATTTCAGCAACAGGGTCAACTGCATCTGTCTGCTCTTGCATGTTGTACAGACACTTATAATATTTTTGCTGACTCAAGTGCAGAATCACTCCATCTTCAGTGTGGCCCCATTCAAAAAAGTCCTTAAATAATCCATACTCTAAGCTCCAATGTAAGTGCTAAAAACAGATGTTGGAAAACATCCCTCAGCAGTGCTACTAACTAATTTGGAGGTTGATATTACAGCCCAGTCTGTCCAAGCACAGAGTCTGAAATAGCAACTAATAAAAAACTCCTCTGCACGTTAGAGCAGCTATGAAGCTGTTTTGCTTTTGCAGCCATTTAAAGCACTAATGCTCTAAAGGAGCGCTAAAGTAAAACCTAAAAATTGACAAAATAAGTAAAACAAGGTCTTTTTCTTCATCAAATCTTCCATATTTGTCAGACTTTTACAGGAGACAATTAGTTTCAATCCTTTTAGCAATCCAAGCTGGCAAAAAATTCACTGTCAATATGTAAAAAGTCCACAGTCCCACTGTCACTTCCTGACAGGCACTAAATTTTGCTGACATTCATGAGAAGTTGTACTGCAGCTATTTCATAGGATATGTCCTAGATGAGCACTCACTGAGCTGTGCTTACATAAGGACATGTGTGGGGGTAAACAATGGCTTGGCTTCCAAGACAACTATAGTACTTCAATATTTTTTGACACTTTTTGATAATCACAAAATTCCTGACAGTGGTTCCTGAACACCTTCCAAGCTTTAGCTTTGGCTAGCTTTAGCTTACTCTCTAGAGGAAGCAGAGGACGTTTTGCTCCTGTCCCATGCTAACTTCCTAATTCCCCAATGAGAAAGCAAGGAATTAAATTCATCACCTTTGTCAAACAGCCAATTTTAACAGGAAACCATTATTGCCAGTGAATAATAAATGCTTCATGTTTCTCAGTTTGCTTTACTAGCTCTCCATAACTTCTTGTTGGGACAGTCAGTCTCCTTCCTTACTAATCTTTAAACCTGGTTTGTCTGGCAGAAGTTTGATTTTGTTTCTCTCTTGAAAATGGCAAGGTCAGCATCAGTAACTCCAGGAAAGTATGTGGTATAAATCAGAAGCTATAAATCAGCTTTCATAAATTTGGCTTCTTCTAAACTATGAGATTTTGAAAGCATAATATCAAGGATACAATGTATGCATTAAACAGGAAAATACTTGTGCCACAAAGTCAAGGGGCCACAGCACTGTGAAGTTCAGAGCCCAATGCCTTAAAGATGGACGCATGTAGATACGCCAAAGAATGGCTGCATTAGTTCAGCATGTGTTCAATGAAGGGAGAAGGCAAGGAGGAAGAAGTACAGTATGTCAGGTCAAAGGCTGCCCACACAAAAGGCAGTACAAGACTAATGCTTTTTAATCCTGAAACCCGGTCAGTGCTTTGCTGGCACTCTTGGAATGGTGTGGTTCTGACATATTACTGTATTTCTCTGGCATCAGCCTGCTATCCACTACTACATGGTGTGCCACTGGCAGAAACACTCTCTCCTGTGGAGAGACAGAGAGGTAACCACAGAAACAGAAATAACAATGCCAGCAGCAATGCTTTGTAAGGTTCAGTGGCTACAATGACCCTTCCATAATTCACATTGTCAAATTGTCTAAAATCAAGGCTTGCCACTCTCCTGTATTTCAATTAAAAAAAAGTATGCAAATAAATATTATTTTGGTATTTAAGAAATTAAAAGTATAATTTTCTATGTATAAGGCAATCAAATTGGAAAACATCTCTCTGTGTAAATCCCTGAAAGTTATCTGCATGTCCTTCCTGCTTCTTTTTTTCTCTGCTTTTGCTAAAGGTTAACACAACACGAAACTGCTTTTCAGAGTTAACACCATCCCTAGTGACCACAGGGTGTCACTGTTACATTAAAATATCTGATTTCCCAGTTCACGTCGTTTGAAAATTAACACATTCATCGAGGGGAAAAGAATTCCTTTTCTTCCAAAACATATTGAGATGCAAGCAATTTGTGGGCAGACGTGCCACATAAAATAGGTTAATACTGCATTCCTTTAACTTATTGTACACATCTTTTCATATTGCTACTGACACATTTAGTATAAGCAAAGCTGGCAATGACATCTAGAGTTAAAGTTCCCTAACACTTTCTGTCATAAGGCCCCACTTTCAGCTGTTTATTACTTTGTCAGCCTTTAACTGCTGGAACTTATATTTTCCATACCTTTTTCTCTGCCTCAGACTAGATTGTTTTGAAAGTTTTAGTAAAAAATGGGCTTGGCCACTTCCGGGAACAAGTTTTGGGGAAGAAAAGCACTGTTACGTTAATATTCAGTAAGTTTTACATGGGTTTCTTGGAGATATTTTTGTAGCTTTGTACTTTCAAGTTTGGCACAGAACGCATACTGATCTTAAGAGATCACAGTCTGGACTTATTACAAGCTTAGGGAAGGTTCCACCTTGTTTTCACCTTATTGTCAGGAACTGGTCAGTCTGGGAGTTAAAATGCCCAAGGATCAAAACAGCAGCAGCTGACCATGATTACTTCTTAACCTCATAAAGAATTCTGAAGCAATTTCTCTGAGACTGAGTTGGAAAATCTGTGTCTCTGACTGACAATGTATCACCTGCACAAAAAGCCTGAGCAGTGAGGTCTGTGTTGCAGATCTGGTTCTTCAGAAAACATTCATGGATGTTTAGGAGAAATCAATTCCATTTGAATTGAGACTGGTTTTGAGATTTTGAAATGCTAATAAAAATCCTATGCCGTAACAAAGTTAATGAAGCAGATGTTCACAAATCATTATTCTTATTGCCTATGCAGGGTTATTGTGCTTCTTTTAAGAATATGTGCACTCTCTTATTTAAAAACACTGGGTTTTGCTGGTGTGGGGCTGTGCTCAACTCAAGCTCTCCCTTGTTAAGGATCACAAAGCTGCAGGGAGGGGGAGCAGAAGGCACACCAAGGTCCTGTTGGAACACATGAAGATGCAATGATGATCAAAACAGTAAGCAACTTTCCAGCCTCCCTTCCTTCCCTCCCCAGGCAAGCCAGGGCATTGCCAGATGCTGCTGCTGACTCAAAGTAGGTAGCTACTGCCCCAGATGCTCTTCAGCAAAAGTTGCTGCTCTCAAGCAAACCTGTGATAGTTTAACTATTTATCTGCTTACTATGTCATGAAATAACCTGATCTATAAACACAAGGCATTTGTTCTACAGACAAAAGTTTGGACACAGTCAGAAGACCAATGAAATGGGTAGGGCGCAGAAGACAATTTTGGGATCTGGAGGGAAAGGGGGAACCAGAAAGAAGAGACACAGGGGATCTTTGGGGTAGGCTGGGACAGAACTATCTAGTCCAGAGGTGCAACAGCTGTGCCAGGTTGCTGTGCCCTACATATCATCAGGTAACAAGAAGGTTTTTCTCATATGCTACATGCCACTGTAAATCACTAAAAACAAACTGGAAAATAAATAGAGGGCTTTGAATGGACAGGGGAGATAGATGGTTACTTAACTCCATGGTAAAGTTACTGAGGGTAGCTTTGGGAGAGGAAAATTTAGCTGGGATTGGACAAAAAATGTTTGGAGCTGCTGACTGTTAAGGCCCAATGAAGAAAGAAAAAAATATCCACTTACTTCCATGGATAGCTCACAGATGATAAGCTGAGAAGACACATATCCACTAAAATAAAATGGCTGAATTATCATAATATGGGATATCAGCTGAGAATAAGTTGAATGAAAGACAGAACAGGTAAAAATCAATGTTTGAGATGCAGGCTGCATACAGTGCACTTCTCTGTGAGCCACAATACTGAAAAGGGCAAAGGACTACTATGAAAAATCAGGGAAAGACATTGATTTGAAAGGTCTAGTATTTGAAGTGCACGTGGCAAATGTGGAACATGTGAGTCTATCAATGAAAATAGCAAATCTGACCCAATCATGACAGTATTTGAAAGTACTTGACAGTATTTTTCCTACATTCAGGGAGCACATAATGAAGTTAATCTCTCTTATGTACCCCTTTTACTGTATCTGTACCTTAGAAAGAAACTACAAATTCTTTCAATCTTGTTTTTTTGCCCTTGCTAGCTTCTGCCAACTCCCAACCCTTCTAGTTAGTGGAAGACCAATTTGTGTTGAGTCACTCTTCAGTTTAAGCTGCATGACCAAATTGTTCCTGGAGGTGTAATTTCCCTCACTTCTTATAACCAGAACACTTGCAGCATTATGCACTGAGTGGCAGTGGACAGTACCTTGTTCCAATGTGAGCAAACAAAATAGATGGATGGCAGAAAACATCTATTGTTTTAAAATAAATCTGCAGCAATGACGGCATTTATAAAAACACAGGGAAAGTAGAGCAGAACTATTTTCATTTCACATTATCGTATATCAGCATCAGGGTATCTAAAGGAATAAAGTAACAGCATTTAAAATGACATCTGACTTCAATTCAGCCTGAGCCTTCATGCATTGTTACAATTTTTCAGATTATTTTAAAATGTACTACAAGGATATGTAGAATTTTGAATCCTAGTTTGGTCTTTGCATAATCTATAGTATCTTTTGCATTTCATATTAATATACATAATAGATGCTTTGTACTTGGAATACATAATATATTTTTATAGCAGTTATTTTCTAATGCGAGAGATTCCTTTTCTCATCTCTGGAGATCAGTCTCACAACAGAAATGAACAATTGTGCATCCTACTCAAGCTGAAAAGATACGTATCTCCATCATTCACTATCACTCCTTATTAGATTCAGAGTCAACCAAAAATAACTTGTACAGTTAATGCTGTTAAATAAAATAAAACCCGCATTTTTTATGCAGACTTAACTATTTCAAGCCTCTCTTAATTCTATTTTCAGAATCCCGAGTGAAAAAATACTTTATTCTACTTTAGTATGTAGGATATACGGAGGTTCAGAGACTCTGCTCATCAATATTCACTGACTAACCACACTCAGCATAAAGAAAAGTGGATTTACAAGATGTATGGTAAACTAACCTTAGGAAAAAAAAAAACAACTCCTGGCATTTGTTACATCTTCTGGATTGCACAGGTGCACATTCATCTTCTCCCAAATATGGAAAATAAGAACTGCATCCTCCATTCAAATCCTTTTAACTTATTTACAGCTAGACTGGAGACAATATTTATCATCACAAAGTATAAAGCCAAATGTCCTTTTTCTTCAGGAGCACCAAAGATTAACAGATTAGAATGTTTTCCACATGTCCACTTTACTGTCAAGAGAATATTAAAGAAGTTTTCCAGCTTCCGCAGCTCAGCCAGATGTCAATGGATCCCACAGTGAAGCAAAATTGGCAGAGTAGCCTTCTCATGACCCCGGCATTGTTTTATCAAGGATCAGTTTAAAAGTATAAAGGGCCATTTCTTGCTGAGATCTGTAATGTTTTTCAGCCCTTTTCCCCTGCAATTACACAAAAGTGCTGACTTTGTTGAACTACTGATACGCAGTAGTATTTCTTATGACTTCTCTCACACTGTGCTATAATTGCTGTTTATGTTGGCACAAGGAAAGTACCACGTCTTGTTTCCACTGTACATTTCCGGACTCTGGTTTCAGTAACATCAGTGTAGGATATTGTACTGGGCATACATTTTGTTGTGTAAACATTAACTGGTAATTTACCCTGTCAATCTCCACAGTATGGCTTCTAATTACCAGAGGTTGAGCGGCTTCAGATGGACATTTTACAAAATATTTACAGCAGCTATCCTGCTTATTTTTTCTCCCTTCACTGGTATTTGTGTTTTGAAAATCATTGCAAGAGTAAAAAATACAACTCCATCAAATGCCATAAAACAAAACTCGAAACCAAATGTATTCATTCTTCTGCACCTCATTCTCTAGAGTAACTAAAGACTGGTTTCCCAATTAGTTCAGCAAAAATCATGGCAATGTTACAGTAAACATGACAGTAAAGTACCAGTTATTTCTGTTTGCTTGCAATTTGATCATTCCCTTTAAATTTTTAACAAGAAAAAAATACTTCTAATGGCATTTTTTTTTCTTAAAATTTATTCTTGCTAAATAGCCTGTGAACTTGTAAATGGCTGTGCACAACCCTATTTGATTCAAGACTCAGACAAATGTACTTAACAAATGGCACCACTACAGTCTTGTCAGAAAATCTACTGCAAAGATTCAGAGCCAAGGAACAATCTCCCTTTAAGAGCTACGGAATGTATGTTTTAGTCATTCATGTGTATAATTTCAAGGAAGTAGCACTTTATATTTTGTGCAAAAATACAGTGTCTTGAGTAGAATTCCAGGATGGGATTATACAGTAACAAAGATTACAGTACCGTGGGCAAATAAGACGCAATCAAATAGGGCATTTTTTGGCCACCCTAGAGAGAGAGAATTTTTATTTCAAGTAAAATTTTCATCACAATGTTCATTATAACGCAAGAAATTTTTTTTTAAAGTGTGATAGTTTCTCATCTTCTACTGTTCCGTTATAATTGGACCAACTTTATAACATTCATCACATTACAGTACCTTAGCATGTTACACTGCCTCCCCTTCAAATACATTGATTAATTAAGTGGTAGCATTAAGGTGGGGAGCCACAAAATGTAAAATGTCTTGAAAATATTTTTCTCTTATTCTTATGGAAGTTTCTTTTCACAAAAAGACATTTGTAATTGTCTATCCAATGTATCTGCCAGCACTATAGTCAGAACACGTCTTTTGTTTAAAAAGGCATTTAACTTATATTTTGCTATAGATGCATGTTATATTGCTCTGCTAAATCTACTTTTATTTTGTCTACTTGGTTTATTCTTTAGAGGAAAAAATACTCCATCAAGTTAAAAATTATTTCCTATTGTTGCAACTCTTGGTGCAAGCAAAATTTAACTGCTATGAACATTGATTAGAAAAAAAAATCTTTCTTTCTCTAAGTGCTTACTTTATGCATTTGAATGGACTCCGTTAAGCCAATCATATCATTTGCCTCTGGCAATCTTACCACGTATCATTTGCACTAAGCAACAAAGAAGAGAAAAGGGGCAAACATGCAAGCTGGAAAAATTATGGAGTGTATTAACACTACCATTCATTTATGTTTAAAAATTATAAAAGAAGTTTTTATTTCTGAATGCCTGGCTGTTTCAATTCATAATGCAATATTTCAAAAGAAAAAAAAAAGATAAATGACAAATTATTTGACTTGGGAGACTGTTTCTGTGTTGCTTCTGCACAGCACAGAAAGAAAAAATGATTGTCATACTTTAAGTACTACATCAGCTTTGGTTTCTGTCTTAGCTGAAGAGTCATCTTCAACTTATTCCACTTATGCAAATGCTCGCTTGTCCTCCCAAGCTACAAAGATCCACCCAACACTCATTTGGAGTGAGTTCAGAACTCCAGCCTTCTGGTCACAGTTATCTACAGATTTTTCTGCAGTTTAATTTACCTTAGAAAACACACTGAGATCCTGTTTAAAGCCACTAGGTGCATCTCGGAATAGGAAGTAACTCTCCCTCCTTCATTGTTGGCTAGATGATAATAAAATTCCTTCTGAGGAGCTGTAAATATGCAAGAATGGCCAGAGGTTTAGTTCCACCCCCTCAGCACAGCTGTCTGTAGAGCTGCCCAAAAAGGAAGGAAACATCATCCTGTAAACACTACACTTCCCTACTGAAGACCCTGGGATTTGTCATTTCCCCAGTCTGTTCCAGGCATGGCAAACTCCTCTGATCTTGCTTAGGTCTGAAATGCAGGCTCCATGCAATGGAACCTTTCCAAGCAAAAACCTTTTCTTTTTCAAGCAAAAACTAGAATGCACACACTCACAAATAATGAAAGATCATGAAAACAATAATTTCCAAGAGGGAAGCATTGTAGTGATTCGGTCCTTTTTTTACAGTTGCTATTAAACTTTAAGAAAAACTACTTTAGGGTAAAAAGGGAGAGGGAGTCATTCCCATCAAGTAGAAAAATAAACATATCTAAAGGCCATTTATCTTCTTCCAGCTGATGTCTACAAATTAAGGTTCCACATGATTATAGGGAGAACTAAAAACAAGTCAAGCAACACCTATAGAAATGATTTATTTTCAAAAAAGAATATAAATTAGATGAGGAATTAAATTCTGGGGGGGGGGAAGGTATTAAAAGTATTTAAAATAATTGTATCTTGTATCTTGACCAAACTTTTGAAATTTTNGTATTTTATTTCTGTCACTGCTCCACATACCTTTTTAGTGTCCAGCATATAAGCTCAAATCCCCAGAGACATCAGCAGCACACTCAGAGCTGACCAGAACCTCTGAAATCTTATCTCCAGAGACATCCTCAGATATCATTATGGAATGCCATTTGTGGAATGCTACAAATGCTACTAGGAATGACAGAAAAAAATCTCTCTTCTGTGTGGCTAATGCACAAGAAGTTGTGCTCTTTTGTGGCTATACATATGACCAAAAACCTATATGGCATCAGGACTGGAATTCAATTGTCCACTGTGTGTAACTCTTGCACAATCCTTGGCACAGCCTTGCCCTGGGGCAGACAGAGCTCCACCAAGCAATTTCTGGCACAGTCTGGGAACGAGCACCCTTTAGGGACCATTCATAGTTGTCAGTCTGGATTTTTGGAAGGTAAGAGTTTGGTTTTCAGGATGCAAGCTTTACATAGCAATTGGCCATAGTGCCAGAGAGGCCAGGCCATGCCGAGCATGGCAACCCTTTAAAGGAGTAATATGAGAACTGTAGGAATGCAAACCCTAATGAGACAAACAACCTCATCTCTAAAATTACCACGGCAGCTGATGAGATAGCAATTGAGGAAGAAAGGCATGTTGTGGCAGGGTGGTGAGAAAGGAGAAGGCAGAAAGGGATGGGCTTACAAGTATGGGTTCTGAGATAAGCCAGTTGTGTAGGATTGTATTTGTGGAAATCCCATTTCATTTATTGTGGAAGTTGGAAGGTGTGGGAGAGACAAGCAAGACACTACAAAACTACAGTTGTGGAGAACTAGCCTGTCTTTCTCTGGATTGAGACAGTGCTTATGTAATGCTGAATCAAGCACAAGAAACAATCTTCAGACCAATGAAAATTCTTTATTTTCCAGTCATCTAGATAATCAAGACTTTCATTTTAGGAGTTGAATCAAACACTGTGGTAAAATAACAGTTATCAGTTCAATTTTTGATTGCTACAGGCAGTCATCTCATTAAACCTACAGTCACTATTGATCATGCAAAAAACCACACCCAAATACTACCTTTTATACATGTAATCCAAGGCACAATAGAAATATGCATGGGGAATTTGACATCAGTGTGCTCTCATCATACTTTTTATGCATGCTAAAGATCAGTGATTTCAGGTTTTTAGTGCTGTATTTTCACAGCTTCTAAAAGTACTAATTATTTATTTTAAATGTGGCTTAGCATTTTGAAAACTATTTTATAGTAATTTGTTCTATAAACACCTGAAACCCTGTTTTGTTTTTTTAAAAAAGCCTTCTTACATTTCCAGCATTTGGAAGTAATTTGTTTCTAGTCCAAAAAAATGAATGTCTGTCTCTAACAAAAAGAGCTGGATTGCTGCCCAATCCACTTCAGAACTGGATGATGCTGACTCTTAGCCATTTAAATAGTCAAGTTAAACAAGACACAGTTGGGATGATAAAAGGAGGTCTGTAAAGAGACTATTGCTCTGGCTGTGTGGACTTAAAACTATCAAACAATGACTAGAAAAATAGTGAAAGAGAGAAAAAAAATTAACCTAAGTACCAGGGAAAACATTCAGTTTAGGTGAATGCAGGAGCATGGTATCTGTTCACATCACTCTTTCCTCTTGCCAGTGAGCTGCCAGCAGGATATTTACTCTACTTAAGCACTGACAGATGCAAAGAATGACAAAAAGGCATTACAAAAGACAACAAAGTGAAGGGGACATAGACAATAACAGACTGTGTGGAGTATTATCCGAAAAAACAACTATAATCTAATTTTGTATCTAAATTATATTCTATGCTATTTTGTGGGAGCCTTGTTTGCAAGCACTACTGTGCAAGCTTCTTATAATCTGGAAAAAGGTGAAAAAAAAAATCAAAATTGTCTTCCCATATTTTCTTAATACTAGTTCATTTCCCTTTTACAAACTATAGTTCCAGATATGACAACCAAAGATGCACCAGAATAGAATCTGATGAAGACCAGAGAACCATTTAAAGTGAACTCTTTGAATCTGCTTATTTTTGCACAGGAAGAAGTGCATTCACAAGAGGATAAAGATGCACAGTAACAAAACCAGTATTAGAAATGTATTTCAAGTACTGATCAATCAAATCAGTATGGCCTTAACGGTTCTAGATTTAATGACCATGAAGCTTAAATTGGAATGTACCACTGACAGTGCAGAATGAAAAGTGCAAATGAATGCCACTTACAGGATGGGGAACTCAGAAATTAAAGTATTTAAGATGTGATTAGGCATAAAAAAGCATTCCAAGAAAAAAAAGTAGAAGTGTGCAAGGACACAAGCACAGAAAAAGAATATTTGGGCCAAATTAATTTTCTTTAATAAATACACAGCTTCAATACTATTTGTATAGAAATTATCTTTGCTTTTAAGACAGAAAACTAAAACCATTTTATTTGTACAGTTGCTGCAATGATTTTCCATTCATATTCCATTCAGACATAGAGTGATAATTATGTATGAATTTGCAGAGATATAAAGAAAGATGTATAGATTTGCATGTGAAAATCAAATCTTTAAAATTATTTTAGAAGACAGTTAAGGTTCGACTGTAAGCCAAAGGAAAGTCATAGCTACTGTTCCAAGTCAGCTCTAGCGAGTAATTCAAAGATGAGAATAATCTATACCTGATGAAGGCTCTCTTTTTTCAGTATCCTGAAACAGGACTTGAGGTTTGTTGGTTCAGTAACTAGGTCTGAAAGCTTCTGAAATCCAATCGGCATATTGCAGGCAGCTAAAACAACGTACATTTCTATTCTTCATTAATCCTTTATAGTATGCTAAGTTTCATTTCAAATAAAAAACCATACATACAGGCTACCTATCAGTATATGCATGTAAACAAATCTTTGCCTCAGGATCTCTCACTGTTATTTCAATACACAGTAACAAATACATTCCCCTTCCTATCCTAAAATGTTCAAACAACACGAACCTTGAAGCAAAGTCTACCATTTAGGTTTTTTCCCAATTATACTGTAACAGTTGTAATAATAGTAATGATAAATTTATTTGTGGACTCTCAGACTATCAAGTTTTTCTGAAGCATAAGGACAGGGGTCAAAAACTTTCACTTCCTCAGAAATCGCATACTGTGCACATTCTCCAAAAAGCGGCAGAAAGCAATAAAAATACAGTTGCTAATTCTTTTGTAATGATCTGAGAGAAGACTAAAACTAGGGTTGCTAATTCTTTTGTACAGATCTGAGAAAAGAGCAGGAGTGGTGCTGCCTGTTCATTTGCTTAATTCCTTATTTTGCTGATATTACAGGGAAAAACATAAAACCAATACAAAAAAAGAGACAAAATTCTGGAAAACATCTGTCAGATTTTGGGCATGAATGCCTATGTTTTCATTTTCTTCCCATATGTAGGTCTGATTTATCCATTTGTGCAGTATGTTTTTTCACTTACAATAGTAACTAGCTGACTGCTCACAGTAGCAATATTATTTGAACAAATGCAAGGTTTTTTCTACTTTCTCAAAGTAGACACCCTCTTTTTAAGTTTTCTTCAGAGGAAGAAAATTAGTACTTTGCAGCCTGCTACCTTTGCATAACTCACCTTCCATTTCTCCCCTAACTCAGCTTTCAAATAGAGTTTTATTCACCTGTCTTGTTAGCTTTCAATCTCAAAAAATTCTACTCACGTGCTTTCCTAATATCACGTATGTCTTTGTCTCCAACATCTGCTTTTTCAAGTGCTAGCTTTATCTAAGTGCTATGTCATTTCCACAGGGAAGAGGGAATAAAAGGAAACAGAAACAAAAAGGCTAATTGATGTTTTCTAAAGAATTTCATTTTACTGCCAACATTTCACCTAGCTTGCTAACAATTAATTCAAAAGTGCTGTTTACACTTTAAAACCCCGAAAATACCTAGTAAGTGCCCAGGATCATTTAATTCTTAGAAAAATCCAAAAGCAGGAATCTAGGAATACCCTTATTTAAAAGAACAGGCATGTTGTAATAAAGTCTCTTGCTTTACCTAAAATTTTGTGTATTCTCATTCTCTTATGTTTGATCTCAAACATTTTCTTTTGCATGTTTTAGAATATTACACAGATTTCCACTTACAAATTGTGCTAGTTATCCTGTTTCTCACAATGGAAATCTAAAATTTGAAAAAATGTAATTTCTATAAGCTAGAACAATTACCCTTAACATAAGCATTACACTATTGCAAATTATTCATTTAAGCAGGAAAACCTAGGACCCACAAGCCAATATATCAACAATTCTGCTGATGGGTGCTTTCCAGCTTAAAGAAGTTTTGTCTCATAATTCCATTTGTTTCCTGCCATTTAGCCAACTTTCCATTTATTACATGCCTCCACACCTTAATATGAACTTCCAGTGCAAAACATTGTAAATTGTTTTCTGAAAAATCAAAGCATATGATGGCCATTGTACATCCTTTGTCTTCACTGGCAGGGACTGCCTCAAAGAATTCCAGCAAAATACTGAAGCATGACCGGCCCTTCTTGAATTCTGTACAGCTACTCTCAGTTAAGCTGAATTTTTTTGTAATGTTTCCCCATATGAACCTACATTCAGATTCCTCTCCTGCTTCTGGCAGTTGAAAGAGCCAGGCCACTGAGTGCCTCTGAGTGAACTTAGGTTTTGCTACATAAGTAAGCTGGATGCACAAAAATATGTAGTTTAGTTAGGGTCTTCAGCATACACCAAAAGGCTAGAATCAATTTAGTTAAGTGATGCAAGAAAAGGTTAGTAGTCAGCCATTCTTATTTGGATTTGCTTTTCTCTTAAGTTTATTTCATCTTTAAAATTCAAGGATCTTAAAGAAATTAATAAAATATTATTAAATATTTTAAGCTCTCTAAAAGGGGATATATTATAATGTTTGTAATAAAAACCTGGACTCTCAAATCTGGATTTTGCAGTCTGAACCTTGAAAGTTTATTAAAGACTTGCTAAATTCTGTTTCTGGTACTAAAGTGGGTATTTTATTTCAAAATTACTGTTTTCTGGAAAAAGAAAGAACTAATTAAATGAAGTTTCATTTGGCACATAATCAATCTCATTCATCTCATTGTGTCCAATAAGGTGAACACGATTACACAAGGTGGTAAAAATCCTTGGTCTTCTAAGTCATTAGAGTTTTATACTTGTTTTATTTAAGTCAGAATTTGATCTTCATAGTGTAGAGGTAAGTTCATTTTAGTGAATTAGGATAGCAATTTGAGTTTGATAAAATTCAATGGGACTATCATATGATTGTTTCCTTTATTCAGGTATCACAGCCAGACAAATATCCTCTTTGCCTCTTAGCAAACTCTTTATTATGTTTGAATATATGTTATAAAGACAGAAAAATCTATTTCTGGCAACTATACAAGCTTTACAGGAAAAATGTTCTTTAACACTTCCATTAAACGCTTTTCCTTCCATAGCCATTCTGTGCACATGACGGGAGTCAATTGCCACTGAAACTCAAATCTCAGATCAATGGCCTACCTTACCAGGGCCTCTCAAGAAAGAAGTTTCCTGACCCATCTTTTTACCCTCCCTTGGAGGTCTGTAACAATTTCCTATAAATGTTTTACTATTTCTTTAGCTACACTATGTGTTTGTCACATTAGCTAATCCACATATGTAATTTTTACTCAAAATACCATAACCTCTAACTAGATGTCCACATCATTTCTCATCTTCTAAATTGTCTCTTTGGTAAATTCTATACTCTGGTAGTTTTATATTAAGCCATGTAACCAAAAGGTAGTCATGTTTCTACTTTAAATGTTTACTGGTTTATTTTGAAGCATCACTTCATGTTCCTCATATTTTTACACAGATTCTTTTCATAAAATAAAGTGAATTTCCTTTCTATCTGTGTTATTCATTTCAGTAATTCAAAAAACTACTTACGCTTTAAAAGTTGGCTAATCTCTCTCCCACCTTTCACTACCTATCCTTTCCCAAAACAACACATATAAAACTGAATACTAAAATTGCAAGACTACTGCCCTGCTAATTTCTTATACAGATATGGTCTGTCAGTTCTAGATGACTTTGGATCAGCTCCAAAAGAAAGAAAATATTCTGGGTAGTATAATCCTGCATGAAACAATGTGATCTGTATAAAAAATCACTTACTGAATCACCAGCAACTCTTTCCACTCCTAGGAGATCTCCCATCGAAGCAATGCCTGAATTAGTGCAGAGTGATTTGTGGCCTTCCAGCTGTCATTCATTAATTCTTAGGAAATACAATATACAATACAACAGTACTCAGCCTGGGATTGTTCAGCTATGTCTTAGGAAGAGTGTAATTTGTCTGCTGAATGTTCTTTAAACTTGTTTTCAAACAATAACTGTAGTTTATTACTTCTACGACCCTCCAAACACATTTCACTCTTGCTGAAATATTGTGTCGGTTACGCAGACCAATAAAGGGGGAAGGGAAAGGAACTGTGTCTGAGAAGAGTTTGGTTTAGGAAACAGCAGCTGAATTGAAGAGAAGGGGTTTTATTCCAGTGTTCTGCCATTCCTGTATCTTCAGTAGAAAGAAAAGCACAGGCAAGCCTGATAGCAGGGACTGGAAGTGACCTGGGCACTCTGATTCACTTGCTTTAGCACTTCACCACACAGCTGACCTGCAATTTAAAAGAAGTCCCTGTTTTAGAAGGAGTATTGCTTCAGAAGGAGTTATAATTCACTGCTAGCTGCCTTGGGTTTTTGAACAGAGACAAGAGAGGATGCTGTGAGGTGCAGGATCTGTTTGAGGATCCAAAAGCCTGGGGACCTTCTTTTAAGTGAGCCAAGAAGCTGCTTGCACAAAGCCAGTCAGAGAGACCGTGTAATGCCTGCTTCATCAAGGACTTTTGGCAAACTCTGTGACAAGTTCAGCTCAGCCAAAACCACTGCACCTTTAGACATGTACTGTAGAAGACCTTGACAACAGAGGGAAGTTTTCTGGTGGGTCACAGGCACCCCGCCTTCTCAGAAATCTGAGAAGATTGCATATGAATTTCTTTTTAAGTCTTTTGCTCTCTTGAATTTGCATGTTAATTATCCTAAACTGCACATTAGGTGTCTAAGAGGTTTTGTTGGTTTTTTTTACCTTTAGCTCTTACACGGTTTAAGAACTAAATAAAAAGATAGGAGCAAGAGGTAAACATGAGACAAGAATCACTTACAAAAAACACTGGAGTTAACAAAGTATAGGCACTGTTCAGTGTTTAGTAGGCACCATGACAGCAATTACTTTAAGGAAGGATTTGAAAAACAATGCTTCAAGTATTTTTATGGCCAACTCCTCCCATGCTCAGGGGTTTTCATGCTTTTAGCTATTGCATCTGTAAGTGAAGCTAACTGTGAAATTAGCAATTTATTTATCCCATGGTACATACACACACATTTGCAACAGTAAAAGTGAGTAAGGGTGAATCATGAATGCTATGAGTAAAAGTTAGAACCTTTCTTACCAGATTTTGTCATTCCCTATTTAATCAAATACTTGTGGATTCCCATATTGAAACTTTCCTTGTTACTTCTTGTGGCATATACCACTAATACTGTCAACACAATTGTATCTAAATAACATAATATGAGCTCTGCCAAAATAACAACTCAGACAAAGGAAACTTTGACCTTCAAAATGACTTCCTGAATTGCAAGGAAACAGAAGATGCCATTAAGTATAAAATAGAACAATAAAGGCCTACAATATGTAAATAGATTTTGATTCTGTAACATTTAGTAAAAGTCGGTCTCCTTAGGAAGGCATATGCATATTAAGATATTTCTTGGCATTATATCTTTACAAAAACTATATTAGAACTTGCAGTCTGCTTTCTGCATTGTGTCCTATTCCAAAAAAATATATCAACATAAGGGAAAAAAATCTCTTACAGAAATTAACCCTGATTATTTAGGCACAGATTTGAAAGCTGATTAAATAAGATATAAAGTTGTTGCTAATCTGACTTGGAAGGCATAACTGATAAACAAAAAATAATAATGAAGGTGTATGAATAGTGATAAAATTATCTAGACGATTCGGTGCACATAACTACCAATATTTTTGATTTATCCATCTAAAATCAAGATGTAATTCTGCATTATTCCATTTTATTTTTAGATACATCTATAAAGTAGAAATTTTAGTTTAGTGGAAAACAAACATACCGCTGTTCCTAAGAAAAATGAAATCTGAGATATCAGAAAAAATTATTTAATGTCCCTCCTTCATCTAATGTCAATGAAATGTAATAATCATCACTGTTTCTTAGTGATTTTGTATGTAATTGAAGGTAATTAATAGAAAAGGTTTGACATTTCCTGGTAAAAGCAACAGCAATAATACCAGTAGACAATCTGATGTGTGAGCAATACTTTCCTCAAGTTTAGTGTGTGCCTTTTTTCTCTTCTAATGATTTCTTTAACGGCAGGATTTTTTAAAATTGCACATTGAATTAAAATAAGAATATCATTATTGTATATATAAAACAAGAAACCAAGTCACCTGTATGGCTGTGAGGATATTGGCTAATGCCTGGCCGTATGTGTCATGACAGTGAACAGCAAGAGCACTCAAAGGAATTTCTTTCATAACAGCTTCCAGCATTTTTTTCATACTTCCAGGTGTCCCCACACCAATTGTATCTCCCAGAGAGATTTCATAACAGCCCATACTGTACAGCCTCTTAGATACCTGATTAGAAACAGAAAAACACCAAGTGGTCAAGATAAAAGAGTATAAAATAAGGTCAAGAACATACATTATAAAGGATATACTTCTGTACAGGTTTTAGGTTTTGACCTACTGAGATGGATCTATTTATCAGACATCTTATATTCATTCTTGAAAACTGCCATTGAAGAAGAACATCCCACAGATCCTCTTATTTTAAAATTATAGTTCTGCTAGATTCTATACGTGGAATAGCTAACCAAGTCAAATCCATCAAAAACTTGCTTTCTGACTCTCCCACAGAATCCAAATGAGCAAAATTTTAACATTATGAATTAAGTTTCTGTCAAGCCCTTTTCTAACATTTTCTTCTCTCTGGGGACTTCATAGCTGTTTGGTTTTCTCCATGTACATTTCAGCTTACAAGCTGTGCAGGATAAAGATCTGTCCTTTTGTTTGCATATTACATTAAGCCAACAAAGATTATAAATAATTAGGAAAAAGCCTGATTCTTCTTTCTCTTGGCACTTAAAAAATCAATGAAAACTGAAATTTTAACATGCTGCAGTCAACATTAATTTTCCAGTATTAATTTTGCTTGCTTTTCATGAAATCAAACATTAAAATATTAAAAAGCAAAACTGCAACTTAATTAACATTTTAAAGTTTTTAAAATTTTCTTAATATCAAACAAAATCATATACAAATAGGTCTTATTTATGTAAGCAGAGCCCTAAATATTTCTGGAATTACATCTTTGAGGAGTTCTTTGCATGAGTGAAAACTGAGGTCTGACTCCATAATTTTTGTACGGAGAGAAACACATTCAGAAGCACAAAATCATGTTTTCACTGAAAATACTGCTTCAGAAATTGAATGCAGGATCTTTCCATCTTATTTTTGTTGGATTCATTTGGAGAGATTCCACCTTATTTTCAGCTGCTCAATATGTTTGTCCCCTTTATGATTCCCCACTGTGTATGAAAGATCCCAAAAGACCACTCCACTGGAACGGAATACCAGTTTAGAAACTAACTGTTTAGAAATGAAAAAATACAAGCCTCTTCCAAAAAGACATCTTAAGTCACACTGCAGTCTGCTGTTAAAACAATTCCAGGACTTCATCAGCGGGATTGCTGTGAGCATGTCTGAGGAAGTGGACAAAGTGCTGCACCAGCAGTCTCGGAAGTGCTGGATTAATATTGCTGTTCACTTAATTCAAAGAACAGCTGAAAAAGAACTTCAAATAGTCTGAATCATCCTGTTTAAGGCTTGGAAGTGCTATGACTATTGCAAATGTGGTAAAACTGTGCTTTAAAGTCAGATTCCCCGGTTCACATACACATAAATTCAACATACATTTTAAGAAAGGGATATTCACCGGAATGCAAAAGGGATTAATCTCACAGCATATTTTTATATCCTCAACACATGGCAGGCATTTTAACTAGACTACTGTTGCAAGAAAAGAAAGGATCATCTGCAGTCAGCGGTGGTTTACATTCAGTTAAAGCCCATCCCAGTTCTTTTTAATGCATGATTCAAAGTTTTTCTAGATGAGTGTTTTAGTCATAACTTGGACTATATAAACTGCTAGAAATCATATTGCATTCACTTCTTTTTCATGCTCAGCCCTTAGGTCTTTCAGCTTCCTGAATGCAGAGTTCTGAAAGATGGAAGAGAGGGTGAAACTTAACAAGCTAAGCATCATTACTGTCATCATGATCTAAACTTCAAGTGATCCTTAAAAAGAGATCTATATTTAATTTAAAGAAGAATAAGCATGCTTGGAAGCTGAATGGGAGGTTTTGGTACTGAATTTTCTATTCTACCATAGTAGAAGGCAGCTTGTTAGTTATAGTTTTGTAAGTTTTCATTCTGGATTTTTGGGAGGAGAGTGTGGGACAAGAGAACACACTGTTTTTTCTATGTAATCAGGATGTGATTATGAGCTTACAGCTTTGTTGATTGAACAGGGTTGTGTTCTGCACCACTGAGTAATTTTGCTATGCATGAGTCTTATGCTATTCCCCTTGGGAATACTGCCTTGACACTAAGCATTGATCAAAATGGGAGCTGGGGAACCAGCACTGCAACCTCTTAGGCACGTGAACAGTCCTACTCCTGGAAACAAGTATCTAAAACTATACTCTCATATTGAATACAAAAGCTGATAATCCAGTTATCTAACAATCTAAAAAAACTGCAGTTCTTGTGCTGTAAGGGAAACTTTAATGATCAAGCAATATTCAAACAAGAGTAGGTACATTTTCAATAGTTTGAACAGAATGTGCCCTGAATAATATTTAATTTAATTAATTCACTGCTTTAGGTTAAAAGGAAGCTACGGAAAGAATTAAGCAGGTAGAAACACAAAAACAGTCAAGCATATGATGGAATCATATGATAATGGATTATACAACTGGTTGCAAGGATGTTATACAGTGTTTCCAACAACTTTTAAGCTTTATCTGCCTAAAGTTGAAATTCTCAAATCACAAAATGATAAATGGTTAAGCAGTGACTTCCCTTCAAGAATCAGCAGAGTAATAAGGTAAGAATAGACAGTTTATTTTAGGATATGAAAACTGTATGTTTGTTTGTGTGTTTTAAATAACCATACAAATGTACCTGATAGATTTCAGAAATCCGAAGGCATCTGAATTTTGCACTCACTAGACAACTAAATGTAAAGCAGCTATGTATGTAGTATGCCATAAATTAATGTAGTCTGCAACAATCTGTAATAATGCATGTAGTCTGAAATAATCCACCACCTCTAATTGCTTTTGCTTCAGTTTAAAAAATCTTTTGCATTAAAAAAAAAAAAAAAGTTACTGACTAAAGGAAAAACTGCCTAAACCTTTCAAACATAGCTGCTGACTGCAATACATAGTCAAGGGAATCAAAATGCTCCAATCCCAAAAAGACGATGACCAGAGCAGCAGCTCTCTGAAAGAGTTTAGCAATTCAGCCAATAATTTTGATAATGCTGATTCTGTGCATGTATTTACATGAAATCCATCAGATGCTTCTATATATATACAGCAGTGCTTGCTGAATCAGGGATAGAATTAATAAATTTAATGTGGTAGCTTTTATTCATGAACACATACACAGTGGTATACAGCTATGCAAGAAGACACGTATTAGGATGAAGATAGAAAATAAAATAGTTGTGTGAGTAAAAGTTTGCATGTCTAGAACATTAAATAGCAATCCCACTGGCAAACTGAGAAGGAGTTCTGTTCAAGCAGAGTTGGTAAAAAACAAACAATGCATGGAAAGAAGCCTTTTGGGGAACATGGTAAGCAGTATGTCATCACTGCTCTAACTAAAGCTGTGTCATTTCTAACCTTCACTTCATACTCAAGCAATTAAATTTAGAAATACTTTAGAAATACAGCTTTTTTTTTTTTTTTTTTCCCAAAGAGTCTGCGTATGTGTGGATGCTGTGGGAGAAGCATTATCACAAATTCCATCTGGAGTGTACACTAGAAGAAGACGCAGGAGAACAGGACCTGAAAACCACCCACACAGAACGTAATATATCAGACAAATGTTGACTAGCTGTCAGTGCTACAATTTAAAAAATAATAGTGGTTTGGATATTCTGCTAGATCAACAAAAATAGGTGATTAAGTGTAAGGGAGAAGACAAGCCTGTCTCTAGGTGGAAGGCCAGCATGTTCTGCCTTTAGCCTCTTGGAATCTTTACTCTCCTCTCTTTTTTTCTTGTCCATTTAAGCTTTGATGCCCTCTTTGCCTTCCTGCAAAATTTTACACTTGTGTTTCACTCATCTCTCTTCTGGAAAAAAAGTCTGGACTAAGATATCCTTTCCTTATCCTTTACTCTAAATGGGAAAAAGGAGCAGGGAGGGAAGGTGCAACTTATTCCATTATGGCACTAGAGCAATTTAAGAAATCATACTGGGGGCGAGTTTTGGTTCATGTGTCAATCACATGACCCTCACCAGAAGCACAACAACACAGTGTGCTTATTCCAGCACAAAATGGATTTAAAAGCAAGAAGCTGTGCTGGAAATCCTCTCGTCCATAGTCCACTGAAACATGTGCTTGAGTCTATTTCCTTAAGTAATTTCTTACCTTCTTGCTAGATGAAATAGTGCATAATATTTTTTCTCATGACTGATAACAATAAAAAAATGCTATTTTTCTCACATTTGACTGTATAGGTTAGGTGAGATTATGCACCAAGTTTTAGCATTAGCTAGGGTTTTTGCCTGTTTTCCTTAAATTTTATCCATTAAAGATCTTTTTATGATTAAGTTGAGGAAATTACTTATAGACATTTTTAAATGTATTTTTGGTTCATTAAAAAGACAAGTCAGAAATTCACTCTTACTTCTGCCACTTTATCTGGTACAATGTTTCCTTCATATGGGCATCCCAAGGCACAGGACACATACCTATAACAAAAAGAACGATAATGTTCTGTTTTACATACATATATATATACATATCTGTATTCATTCATGTTAAATTAAAAAATAGTTTAAATATAATTCTGAACATATAAAGCAGTCAATGTAGAATAAAGATTTAAATGAAAAATTAAAATTACATCAGATGAAAACAGAAGGTTTATCAATTTTCCTTTCAGATCACAGAACAGTGATGCATAGCTTTAATTATGCTCAATATATGTCACAAGTTGTAAAGGACTGACAATGCAGCCAAGTTTACAATGGTGTAGGAGGCTCTTTTTTTATTCCTATTTCCTTCTGAAGTTGCAAGAGCCAGCTCAAGCTTTACCTTGCCTTGCCCTCACAAGGTATTCAGACGAAGACATCACTTTCTTCCTTGTACTACCTACCCAGATCATAGTGAGCAACCATAGACACAGACTACTTCTGACAACCCCATCATCTCATTAGAACTGTGATGAGGACAGAAGTCATCAGAACGGTGGTGAATGAAGAAGCTTTCACACTCTCTCTCTCTCTGTACTGACATTTCTGTCCCAGTGCCCCAGAAGTATTATAGCTCCACTGCAAGCTGTAATTGGGGACAAGAAGAAACTGAGAAGCCAGACTGTGTCCCTCAGGAGATATTGGCTCCACAAAGAACAAAAACTGAAAGCCACAATCAAACTTCCGTTGTTCAGCCCTAATGGTCTATTAGCAAAGAATTCAGTTTAAATTTCCTCTTTTTAACAACAATTAAAAGCCATGAAATTCTAATTAACCTTCTAATTGTTTATCTTAAATTGATCACGAATATGATTAAACCAACCAGAAACATCCAGTCAAAATCAAAAGAGTGACTGTAAAAGGATTTACAACAGATTCAGAGGCCTGCAGAGCCCCAGTCCCAGTGGGAGGTTGCTCAACTGCTTAATAGGAGAACAAGAGCCTTCATCCATCTCCCATCATTCCCGTTCGTTCAACACTGAAGAATATAATGTAAAATTATACACTGTATAATGCAAAAGGGATTGAACAGATGCCAGTTTGTATGTAGTCAAGGTCCATAGGGTAAGGGATGTATTGTTTCTTTGCAGTTGAAGGAGAAACTGATTGATAGAATGTGAAATTAGGATCAGTAACAGGCAAAAACAAATTGTGAAAAAAAAGTCCATATTTTAATGCATAGAGCATATTCCATCCCTTATATGAAGGCATGGTTCTGGCTCACTAGAAGTAACAGTAAAAATGAAGCAAACTTTAAATCTAAAAAGAGCTTGATCAGCTTTGACAAAAGAATGGAAATGAATTTTGTTTCCACAAAAGTGGCTGGGTCTATTACATCCTGCTCATAATTGTAATCCAGATGCCTACTACGCATGATTTCAATTATCTGTATGGCATTATGAAAACCAGGTTTTTGAAACTTGGCCACAGAATTCATTAATGATCAGCCTCAATTTAGATGTCACTGTATGAATTCCAAAATTCTGAATTTTCATCTCTACATTAAAGATAAAAATGTAGCTACTGTTAACAGTTAAACACTGTCCTGATTTTCAGTGACACATAACTCAAAAGCAATTCAGGATAATTTCCTTAATTTCTTTTACGCATACAGTTTTTCAAATGAAACTAAGCATGAAGAATTTCAGACCCAAAGGATTGCTTTTTACATAATACTACAGTGCCTAGAGCTAGTGACTGCATACACCTACTGAAATTATTTTCAATATCAGCCACTTCAATGGCCAATATCATCTTTACAAAGTGATTAAGAACAGTCCTAAATTCTAAGTAAATGCAAAACATATAGTATGTATGTGCATGTGTTCCCTTTACTTACATATCTTTACAGGTTCCTAATGGCTGCATATGTCAGATCAAGAAGACATGTATTTATTTGGTAGTGATAATGTGGCATGAATTACATCTGGAATGGAGTAGGGCAAACAAAAGTAAAAGCAGGCCAAAAGGCATCTACAGAACAACAGAATATTCCCTGTGGTTCACACCAGAGTGCAGAAACTTGCCTGAGCTCACATAATTCAGCTGGGCCTGCTGGGTATGAAAGTACGTGGTGACCTGAGGAATCTGCCTACTACAATACACAAATCTGTTTGAGATTATGAACTCTCTGCATACTTACACCATTGCGACTAGACTGACATTTTAAACAACGAAAATATGGTAGATAAAATCTATCTGGGCATCTGATATTCAATATTAAACTGGAGAAAATAGGGATTACTGAAAGAATTTCACAGGAAAAGAACTTCCTACCAGAGAGACAACAAAGCCCTATGGAGAATATTTTCAGTAGAGTTCACCAAGAATGAGCTTGGCAGAATTTTATCTAATATTTTCACTTAAGGAGTTGGAATAAAAAGTAGAGATGTGGCGATAACATTGGATTTGAAAGCAAAATATTTAAAATGCAGCTATAATAAAGTGCACTCCAGACATATATCAGGATAAGAATTTTTAATAGAGGACATAAAATAGTGGACAAAATCACAAAATAAGATGAGCTGGAAGAGACTCACAAAGATCACTGCGTCCAGGTCCTGGACCCTGCACAGCACCAAGAATCACACCATGTGCCCAAGAGCACTGTCCAAATGCTTTTTGATTTCTGTCAGGTTGGTGCTGTGATCACTTCCCTGGGGAGCCTGTTCCAGTGCACAACTATGCTCTGGGCAAAAAACCTTTTTCTACTATCTGACCTAAACCTCCCCTGGCACAACTTCAGGACATTCCCTTGGGTCCTGTCACTGGTCATCACAGACAATAGATGAGTGTCTGCCGCTCCTCTTCACCTCATGAGGAAGTTGTAACTGCAATGAGGTCTCCTCTCAGTCTCCTCCAGGCAGAACAGACCAAGTAACCTCATCCGCTCTTCATACAGATTCCCCTCAAGGCCCTTCAACATCTTTGTTTCTCTTCTCGAATGCTCACAAATATCTTTTCTTATGTTGTGGCACTCAAAACTGCACACAATATTCAAAGTGAGGTCATGCCAGAGAGGGACAATCCCCTTCCTTGCCCAGCTGGTGATGCTGTCACTGATACCCCCTGGGACAGGGTTGACCCTCCTGGCTGCCAGGGCACTGCTCACTCATATTGAACTTGCCACTGACCAGGACCCCCAGATCCCTTTCTGTGGCACTGCTTTCCAGCATATCATACCTCAGTCTGTCTGTACATCCAGGGTTGCCCCATCCCAGGTGCAGAACCCAGCACTTTCCCTTCATGTGGTTGGTTGATTGCCCAGCCCTCTAATTTGTCAAGGTCTCTCTGCAGGGCCTCCCTGCTTTTGAGGGAGTTGACAGCTCCTCAGAGTTTTGTATCATTTGCAAACTTGCTTAGTATCCCTTCCAGTCTTATGTCCAAGTCATTTATGAAGATGTTGAAGAACACAGGGCCTAAGATAAAACCCTGTGGAATTCTCTTTGAAAAGGTGTTGCTGTATTCTTATAGGAAATGAGACTCAATTTGAGTCAGTTGCAGAAGACTACATGCAAGCTGGCACATATGCAGGCAAGCACTATGTACTGCTAGTGGGGGACTGTACTGTTAGTACAGAGAGCCTAGCACGTGAAAGGAGAAAACATGCATGTCTGAGTGAAAGAGCGAGGATAATCATGTGTCTGGTCTGAGTATTTGCCAGGATATCTAGAATTAAGCAGTGCTGAGTAGGATGCTTTGTAATTGCGTGTTTGTGTATTTCCAAACCATTAAGTGGATGTGTGTTTTTTACAGTGGATAGCTGCATTTTAAGTATTTCACTTTCAAATCTAATGTTATCACATCTCTACTTTTTATTTCAACTCATTAAGTGAAAATAGGTTTCAATACAAAGGTAGATCGGTTATATACAGCTAAACTTGGCTGCTACATTTTTCTTTTTGTTTTAGGGTATGAAAGAACACAAAGAGCATTAAAATCACAAGAGAATACAACCAAATCAGAGCCCCAAGACCTCCCCCCACCTGACTCCAACATGGGAAACAACTTTAAAGGACATTCTGCAGAACTGCCTGGAAAGAAGAAAATTACCAAGACAGAGCCACAGAGAGCAACAGAAGACATAAGTTAAAGGAAAAGTCTGGTCAACTGCAGCAAACGCTACTGACAAATCAAGAAGAATAAGGATAGACTACTGTTTCCGAGATCTTGTCATCAGGGAGTTTGGTGAGAGCTGTTGCAGTTGCAAGCAAGGAACAGAAGCCAAAGTGTAGGAGTCATAGGAGGGACTCACAGAAGAGGGTCTCCAGACAGTAATTATAAACAGCGCCTTCAATGAGCTTAGGAATGAAGAAGAGATAGGCAATGAGATATGATATGAAGAACCAAGTAGGGTCAAAGGTGCAATTTTTAAGAGGCAAATGCTTGCTTATATTGCAAGTGGAAAAGAGCCAGAGGACAGCGAGAGGTTAAGAAAGAGAATAAGGGAGGGAAGAAATAAGAGGAAGAACAGAACATGGGGTCACTGGGGCAAGTGGAGGGGGTACAGATGGAAAGCAGACAAGAAACTTCTGCTGCTCTGACAGTGGAGGAGAAAGGACAGAAGGAAGAGAATATGGTATCTATATTTCTTAGGAGAAAAAGCAAGATCCTATGTGAAGAAAAGCAGCAGAGCAGAGTTTAAGCAATAAACAGAGGCAACTGGGATTTAATTTGTGAATTCAATTAAGTTGGAGAATACAGCTGTTTTCTAAAAAGATAGCAGGATCGAAAAAAAATATATACCATAATGAAAAAGACTGTCCTGGTCTCAGAATATTCACCAGAGACACTCCACAGTATGAAAGCAGAAGCAAATACCTGGGAGTTCACAAAGTGGAATCTGCAATGGAAGTGTTTAATTCTAAGTATGTGCTTAAATCTTTGCTGAATCAAGGCCAGACATAGCTTAATTACATCTTTGGCACATAAAAACGAAAACGGCCCATGAAGCCAGAGATAGAAAGGAGGACTCGCAAGTGAACACATTGATACAGCTGCTTTAGCAACACACAGGTATATGGTGTTTTGCTCACTCAGGTTTAAGAAATCAAAATCCTTCCCTTTAAGAAAAAGTGATTAAAAGTTTTGTACTTGTTTCATCTGGCAGAGTTTACCCAGTCTCTTGTCTGTCTGCAGATTTCACTGCAGATGAGTATCATTCAGTCTTTTACTAAATTGTTTCCTATGCATATAAAACAAAAACAAAAAACCTCACAACTTTACCGTGTAATATTTTGCACAAAAGTGCTGAACAGCCTCTGGGGATGGGGAGGGAGAAGGAAGAGGAAGAGAGTTTTCAATTTCTTCCAGTATGCCAAAACCAAATTTCAATGTTCCACAAATGGTATAGACAGTACAAGGTCCCCATGATCAAGGTCACTAAGAATGGTGATAATCACATCAGCCCAGTGCCTGTGAAGTGAAGGATATAAAACCACAAACAGGCAAAATGAGCAAACATTTCTTAACCAAATCGTGTTAAAACGAAAATGAATCCAAGCAGAAACTGAACTCCATGTTGTAATCAGCCCTTTGTCAACTTATTTCAGCAGGAGTCCCAGAGCCAGATCCACAGCTGCTACCACAGCTGGAAGCATGAAGCCTCCTGAGAAGCCAGTTGCAGACTCAGATGCTGCTGTTTCCTGTTTATTATTATAGTGTAAGTTTGCATATAATTTACCATGTTCACTGCAGATGTATTTATTTTTATTGGATGTTTGTGCTAAAATGTACATGCCTATCATTTGGCGAATTCATAATATTAAGGTTGATCTATTCTGTCTCTTTGCAAAGAAAACCATTTGTTAAAAACAGGAAATCTTTACTGCAGGGAGAGAGAAAACCCAAAGAAGAGAAAAGAGAGAAAGAAAGGAGATTCTTCCAGAAATAGATTCTCCAAGCCAAGTCCAAAATATGTAAATAAGGCCAGGATCCTTTATTCACATTTGATTTAAAAAAACAACTAAGAAAACCCCAAACACCCTCCCTCTCCATCCACCAAACAAAAAAGAAACAATCTCTTCATGTATTTAGTGCCCAGTTACAAGTAATACGTATCCTTTTCTCAGTGAATACTACAGAAAAAATATTTGTTAATATTTTTAAATGCCAAAAAAACACTGTTAAATTGTGAACTATGTTCTAGAAAAGAGTTACTTCTCAAAAAATATAACCAAACTGTTACAATAATGAAGGGCCACTTAACCATTTAACTTTCAATAACTCTGTCAAGTTACCTATGGAACTATCAGTAATATTCTAGCAAACACATCACATTTTTACCTTACAATTTCATACTAATTATAATTTCCACATCTGATTAATGCTACCCTTTAAGAAGATATGGGGATCATTTTTACTTCCCACAGGGATTCCTCTTTTTGTTTTTTAAAGCAGCTCTTCTGGCCTGCTATTAATATTTTCTCTCTACAGGTAGAAAAACAAGAGGTAAAAGTTGGTATAAATTTATTCCTCAGAAAAACCTTCACATAGTGCAATCATCCAGAATGATGGATTCAGTACAATGGTTCCAAGATCCTTTTCTTAATCTGTTCCCAGTACAGAGAAATTCACTAAATCCCCGCATCCCAGCAATGTGGCTTCTTAAACTTCTCCCGGTCACTGATTCCAGCTGGCTTAATACTGCGTAACCCTGTAGATTTGCTTACCATTCACACACAAAAATGTGTTTCTTCCAAATCTATTAAATGCTCATCTACATTTTGTTGTTTCCATAACCCCAAATATACAGGCTCATTGATAGTGACATGAAGGTTTCACACTAGTTTTACTATCTAGAAAAGTAATAATAGTATAAATCACAATATCCTCAAAATAATTGTGACTATGCTGAACTACAGTGTAGTCTTTAAAATGGACAATCTAAAGCAATGTGAAAAAACACATGTATTTGAGCCGTAAGTATTCCAGAATACCAGAAAATATGAGTTCTGAATTTCTGTTCGTATTTTTAAGACACACATAGCCTCGAACTGTATGTATTTGTGCAAAACTGAATTGTTGAGTTTATCTTATGGTTCATCTAAAAGGTTCACTACTGTAAGGCAATCCAAATATCTCAACTTAATTTACTTAGGATGGACTATAATAAAAGAAGAAAAAAAGAACGTTGTCGAACTGAATAACAAAGATCTGATTATCTTGATAATCAGGATGTGTCTTTATAAACAAAACAGGCTTAACTATTAGTTTCTAAAACCAATTGCTACAAGTACATTAAAACAAAAAGAATTTATTCTTCCAAAATTTTTTTTCCAAAAGAAATCTATATATCATTAGCACAAGACAAAGACAACTAAAATCCATTCTTTAAGTCTTGATTAGATTTTTTTAATGTGTATTAGCCTCAAAGTGAACAAATAATTATCTCCTATAATCAACAAGGAATTATGTATCTTGCAACCTGTAAGCTTTATTATAGCATAATATAAAAGGTGGTAATAATAATAATAATAATACACAACATAGTTTGTTTGTTACCGATTTTTCATGGAAAAAATACTGCTATATTTCAAGAATATCAACCAGTATTTGAATTCTGTACAAACACAGATGTAAGCCAAATAGTGATACATTTCAAAATGCTTTTATGTACTGTGAACTGCACCATACAAATCATTCTCAAAAGGCATAGGACATAAACAAAGGAATTACATAGAGCAGTTCAGAATTAATGTGTGTTGCATGTGCTTTATTTATGAAGCAGCAGCTTTGTAAGGAAATGCCTATAGAGGTATTCTACAGCAACCATTTGCACCTGTTCTTTTAACACTGAACCACTAAACATTTGCATACACATTCACATTTGAACAAATGGCCTTAAAAGGGCTAGTCACATGAAAATTTTTCATATCTGGAACATAAATACAACTTTTAATTGCTGACCATGGAGAAGTGTTTTTTTTAGTAGAGGAAAAAAATGACGAATTTTCAGGCTTATATCCCCGGTTCATTTTTTGTTAGGTGTAAGGCAGTCTGATACATTAGATGTGTCAGAAGGAGATAGTCTGATTTCATGCCATGGTCAGAGGGCCCAAAGCACCACTTTTGAAAAAGAGAGAAAAATACCAGTCCTTACTTCCTTTACTGTTCTATTGTACTAATTGCAATTAATTCCTGTGTCTTTTTAAATTTTGGAATGCATTAACTTAGAACAATCTAGCTTAATGGAATACACTGACTTGGAAGAAACCAGCTTATTCAGAATTTACTTAACATTTTCTTCATATGTACATTCATGATACACAACTTAAAAGGACAATCCAAGTGACTACTTCCAATTACCATTTCCCACCATTTTTTATCAATCCTGGCTGTTAAGACTTAATCACTGAATAAGTTGTGATATTTTTAATAGTACTTGAATAATGCACTGCAAGGTGCAAATTTAAAACCAGCACTATTTTGTGTCACTTTACATGTAAAACACACACAGCAGTGATTAGCAGATCACCCAGTTCATAACTGATTTGGCTCAGCGTCTTCACAGAGTGTGTCCCAGATGTTATTGCAAAGTGCTTATGCATATACTAAAAAAACTCCCAAACTAACCCAAAACCCCAAACAAAAACCAACAGAACCCCACCCCTTTATGATGCTAATAAATGGTCTAATTTCAGAGACCATATGCAACATTTCAATTCTTCATAAATATTTGAACTGATTTAGTAAACATTTAGAAAACTGGACTGTGCTACAGATTTTAAATGTGACAGCTGACAACATAAATTTTGTGGATGATGATGGAGTCAATGTTAGTGCAGCTGTAGTAACAGTAAGACATGCGAAAGCTTAAAGTTTAGTTTCAACTATTTGAGTACATTTTTCATAAGATTCAAGGATTGCAAATGATTTATGCTCAGTACATAAATTGCAAATTGCCAGTAAAAATAGGAAATACAATTTGAACCCCTTAAAATTATTTTTGGAAGTATTTTACAACTGCTCAAATAAGGAGTTAGGGCAAGGCACTAAATTATCCATTTCCTCCAAATAAATACCACTTTAAACAATAATAGTGCTTTAGAAAGGAAACAATCTCTGTATTGAAATGAACACAAATACAGATTATCCATATTATTATTTTTATTACTTTAGTAATTCTAGAAAAATATTTAGCCTACAAAATTTATATTAGAATTTAAAATGTGTAGTCCTGAGAGCTTGATTGAGGAAGGGCTGCAGGTTTTGGCTATGGTTCTTTAAATCAGCCAATGTCTAAAAGGGTGATTAAAAACTAAGTCCAGAGAGTAAAAATATTTCTCTGTAGTAGCTATAGCCAACAGCTTCATTTTGTGACACCTTGCAGCACAAAGCCTATTAATACGTTTCTTCTATCTCTTGTAATTTACATAAATTATAAGGTACTAATCTTTTGCCTATGCAGAGGTAGGATGGGATTCATTTGTTTTTACTCCTGATATGAGAGATAGTCATCCACAGCCTAGCCTTAGGCCACTCACAGAATGACCAACACTGGATGGACCTAAACCTCTCTGCAGCCAAAAGGATGGATCATCCAGAGAGTGTTTCATTTTATCCTATGGCAGATAGTTTTAAAAAGCACATACAGTAAACCACAGCAGGAAAGTTGCCTAATCCCCTCTAATAACCACTAGAAAATTTAGGATGACAAGCTCAGGCTTGTTGTGTGGTCATGCTCAGATGTGCCTCATGTTACAACAATAGCGGAAAAAAAAAATTATTGTCAGTAAATAATAGCAACACAACAAAAAAGCTGCAACTAATCTTCTTCAATTGGGTAACAACCAGTCAAACTATGAGAACCTATTCAAAATACTGAATATCAAAAAAAACTTGCCACAAACCCTTGACTGTCTCAGCAATTAAAAAAAATTGTGTGGAATCAGGATACCAAAATGCCATTTATTGTATCAGTCACTAAAGGCAGCTTCTTTAGCAGCAGCTAAATATGGGATCATAAATCACAGACTTTATTAGCTAATTCTTCTTTGTTTTATTTCCAGGAAAAAGTCATCTGGATTGCACTGAATACTTCTGTGAAATCTCAGTTTAAGTTTTACTTTCTGATTATCTTTTCTTTTTTTTTTTTCATTGAGGAAGAGAAACCCAGTGTTTTATCTCATTAAATATAATGAAAAACTTCATAAGTCTTCCAAATGTGCTGCAATATTTGGGAACTAATGAACTACTTTCTCTCAAGTACTAATGATTTCCCTACAATAGTACAGGCTTTTCTACCAGAATCATAGTTTAGTTTTCTAGAATTAACTCTGAAATGACAAACTGCTTCCATAACCTCCCCCCTCAAAAGCATCTGAATTGTTGTAAACAGATTTACTTACTTCCTGGATTTGGGATTCAAAACTGATGCTTCTTTTTTAAGAGTATTTTTTCATTTTTTAACTAATTAAAAGTTTTAAGTTCACCTTCTAGACCTTTTTCCAACTGCTGGGAGATCCACTATTAAAAAAAGAAGTCCTTGTGGATCCTCTGTTTCTATATTCAGGCTTCTGCTACTTTTTTCTGGTCTTCAGAATTCTACTCAAGAAAACACACTGGAATTTTAAATAAAGTAGTGAAGTATATGGACACAAAACAATCGTTTTTGATTATTATTTCTGAGCAATCATTCTGCCTCAATGCTTTGCATAGACTCTTTTAACTCTACGACCCATGAGGACTGCACCTGAATGAGTATGAACAGGGAGGGACACAAGTCAAAGTATCACAATACTTCGCAATTATTCTCTTTACAACATATTTGTATAGAAACTGATCCACAGTACTATTTTATTTCTCATTAATTACTATTTTGATTCCTTAAAATCTTCCCAGGGTGGATTTTTTAAAAGTGCAATCAAAATCCAAATGCATGGGGTTAACCAGTTCTCTTTTATCTTCTAACTTACAGTGTTCAAAATCTCCTTTCCAACATTTTCATATACTGAAATCCATGTTCAGTGGATACTGAGATTTATTGCCTCAGAAAAGGTTTTTCATTATGAAATAAGGCTCCATATTTTGAAATACAGATTCTCAGTAGGTTTTAGCAGATTGGCTACTCTATTATTGAGTTACATTAGATGACTCCTGGATAAATACCAGCAGTTCTCTCTTAAACTTCTTGATTTCTGTAACATTAGTCAATCTTTTTATCTCTTGTGCCTCAACTCTGTTTTTTACTGGATAAATTAATTCTCAAACTAATATAATGATGAAGATAGATGTAACATTCACATAAAAGTAGTTCCTCTTCAATATACATATCCTCTCTATTTGGATCCTTTACTTCATTACAATCCCACTGATGCCAAGATGATTTTTTGCCTTTTTTTAAATATACGTTTTATATAACTTTTATGTATCCTCAGTATTCTTAGCATGCATATTTGTAATTCCTTACATCTGATACCTTAGCATAGTCCATAGCATATTCTTTTAGGCCAGGAGACCAAACATCCTAAAGACTTCATAGTAGGAGGCCGAAAAGGCCTACGCTATCTTGGGAAACCAAGGTCCTTTCTAGAATACATCCGGTAAACTGGAGATTTGGTCCATCCAGGGGGGAATTCCGTGGATGGAGGAATATCACGCCATTCATCCAGGCCTCTCATAGGGGCATCTTTGTTAGATATGCTAATTTGTAAGGTCTATAAATTGTATATGTGATCTATCAATATGTGTGTGCATTGTGGCGCATTCCACCTTGGCTAAGTGGTGCACCATCAGGATCCTTATTAAATATTGAGGTAAAAACCCTTATCCCTTCACCATGTCTGGCTCTCAAAAAGAAAGCTATAGCTGGAGTGCATTTACATGACCTTCATCCACAACTTTGAATCTTCTCACTTTGTAGCATATCTGATATTATGCAGTTCTCTGTTGGTGTTCTGTAATATACTGCATCTGGCATGACAGACTCAATAAAATTTTCCTGCATGTACTGTACGAATTTTATCTTATGTTTGCATATTGCACTGAAATTAGAGATATCTGCACTGGATACACAAAGTACTTTCAAAATATAATCTGATTGTACTTTCCCTGAGTTCAATTATCTCCTTTCTCTTCCCCTCTGTACTGCTCTGTTTGTTTCACCACCTGGTTCTTGATATTCCTCCCTTTTATCTCTTTGCTTTGTTTTTGTAATTTAATTTTTTTTCTGTGCTGTTCTTCTGTTTTACCATTTTCTACCTCCTTCTTCTTTCTCTCTCTTTTCTGTTTGTTTTTTTTTTTCCTTTTTCTTTTTCTTTTTCTGATGGTTTGTCAGATAGTAAATAACAAATGTATGGGAATGTTGTAGAATCCTGTCATGGGAATTGTTACTTCCATCGTGTCAGTGTATCAGTGCCAGAATAATTGGTTCTGGTATGTTACAAAGGCAATAGACAAAATCTGTGGGGGGGAAAAGCACCAGACTGGCACTTTTTTAAACATGTGAAAACTAGTGCACAGAAGACGAATTAGTATTTTAAGCAGAAAATCAGTCTACAGCACACCACAGGGGCTTCTTCATCACCTACAATTTACAACTTATGGACAAGTTGCAAAGTCCCTTTTTTTGACATCCTCCTTAACTATCCAAAAACGTCAACAATACATAGGCTTTGAGGATTTCCTGCATGGTTGGTTGCCTATATTGTACCATTTAGTTGAATTTTACTAGTTAAATGCAGGAATATGAAACAGAAAATATCTCCTGACATTCCTAGACATCTGAAAAAAACAGAAAACAGAAGTTTAGTGCAAAAATGTTCACAAGTGGATAAGGTTTGTTGCTATACACTTGCTGAATTGACTGCCTATTCCTTTAACCACACCTGTCTGGGACCTAAAGTTCAGGAGTTTAATCCTCCTGGAGAACTCAAATTGCTAGTTATAGTCTCAGCTCAGAATTTAGTTTTAGAAAAAATGTGACGAACAACGGTGGCAGAGAGTTTTTAAATAACAGACCTCTTATACAAGAAGTTGCTCAGGGAGGCAAATCATGACTCTACTGGCAGATTAGCAACTGGAAAAAGTATTTAAACTCTGGTACAAGTTACTATTTCTTCATACAGCGAACATCCTTACTTCTCTATTTGGTGATTTTCCTCCTGAAATATACCCAGGCTAAGGAAAAAGAACCTGAGCATTTATGAGCTATCCTTGGTTGGCTCTGAGTTGCGTGTGAAAATATGGAAGCACAGTATGGTTTGGGTTGAAAGAGACCTTAAAGATCATCTAGTTCCAATACCTCTGAAATGGGCAGGGACACCTCCTTCCAACAGATCAGGCTGCTCAGAGCTCCATTCAACCTGACTTTGAACAACACCTCCAGGGATGGAGCATCCACAACTTCTCTGGGCAACCTATGTCAGTGCCTCACCACCCTCACAGTAAAGAACGTCCTTCTAGTAATTGAAACCTACTTCATCTTGAAGCTTTTACCCTTTGTCCTACCATCACAATTCCTGACGAAGAGCCTCTCTCAGGCTTCCCTGCAGCCCCCTTCAGATACTGGAAGGTTGCTATCAGGTCTCCATAAAACCACCACTTCTCCAGGCTGAACAGAGTCAACTTTCCCAGCCTGACCTTGTAAGTGCCATGCTCCAGTCCCTCTCTGGACTTGCTCCAACAGTTCCATCTTGTCCTTCTTATGCTGGGTAGCCAGAACTCTGTGCAGCACTCTAGGTGGCATCTCATCAGAGCAGAGCAGAGGGGCAGAATCTCCTCCCTTGCCCTGCTGGCCATGCTGCTTTTGATGGAGCCCAGGACACGATTGGCTTTCAGGGCTGTGAGCACACACCGCTGGCTCAGGCTGAGTTTTTTGCCAACCATCATCCACAAATCCTTGGGTTGGACAAGATGATCTCCAGAATTCTCTCTCAATCTAAACCATACTGCTGTTCTGTGATCCTCTGGGGCAGTGGTATAACTAGAAGTCAGATTTTCCTTTCTTAGGTTAGATGCCCAAACAACCACACACTGTTGTGAAAAAAAAGGGTGCAGTAACATTACCTCATCACTACTTCTGGAGCAAAGAGAGAAACCAGTATTAATTCCCTGACTGATTTTCAAGTACTTAGTCTCTAAGGTATCTACCTCTACCTATATTCAAGTCCAGGTATTTTCTGAGCATAATGTAGTTTACACTACTAGTAATCCTCAAGGAATCTCACTGCTGAGTTTCTCTTTGAATCTATGTGAGCCTTTCTGCATTCAAGGACCTTCACAAATAATCTTATGTAAGTGTTCTTACCTGTGCTAGAAAAGAAAATGGAAATAAAAATTGATACTGGTCAGAAGTACCATTCAGGATATTCTATGTTTAAAAAATAAATGCTGGACAATTCTAGAGTTTCATGCACTAGAGGCAAAAATTTCAATGCCTAGGTTTTCAAGATAAGTTATACACAGAATAAGTTTTTTCTTTGGAGTAAATTTGTTTTCTCATTTTTATACGTTGATGTTGCAATGTATGAAGTGATATATTATGAATTCTACAATAAAATAAAAATTTGTAGGGCATTTTTTAAGGTGTCAGCATTATGAATTCTCAACAGCACAAAAGAAATTTTATTCTGTCATCTGTGATAGTAAAAACCAATTTGTATAATAAAATCTCATAAACACAGCTTTCATTTTTCAATTTCCACAGCCAAAGAGTCACTATCAGTAGCTGAAATTTCAAAAATAACTAAATATATTCAATCTTAGAAATAAAAATCACAGTAAAGACTATTATTATAATTCATCTACAATGTAAAAATTTGGTAATAAACTCTTCTTCTGGTACCAAATAACCACTTTAACAATTACTCCAGTAACTCTGTATTACTTTAGAATCTGTATATTTACCCACGCACTGGAATATTCATATTCCTTGCAGATTTAATGACTTCTTCAAACCTTTCTATGCTTTCTTCAATTGAACAATTAATATTCATTTTGCTAAAAGATTCGGATGCTGCGCCAAACACTGAGACTTCTGTAGCTCCTGCTGCAATCTAAAAACACATTTCAAGAAAACAGAGTCATAACACTACATTGAAGTATTATTAGATTAGGCATTTAATTCTGTACAACATTCTAAAATTTTAAAGTACATTAAGTATATCATCCATATTTAAAATCTAACTTTAATTCCAATTTTTTTTAAGCTATAGGATACAGACAGATTGAATCAAATTTTGAGATTATTCACTATGGAATATTTTCTGCCTCTTCTAAGCAATTAGTTAAACATGTTTTTAAATTGATGAATGCTAAAGGTAATAAGATGTAAGAAATCACATGAACCAACCATACAAACACAATGACTGATATCTATATTCATATTTTCAGAAAAGGAAAAGATCACAGAACAACTGTCCCACTGTCTGTTCCTCCTGAATACCAGGAAGTCATTCTCATGCTTGGGAAAGCTCTCGCATATGCCTAGAACAGCAACAATAACCAACAGGGATTTCCTTGTTAGAGCAAACTGTAGGATCAAGGGTGCCATTGGTCTTGGTGTCACAGTTGCTAAGGATAATATGGAAAATGTGTACATGAGAGTCTGCTGAGAGAAGTCTCAGAGCAAACATCAGTCTAGAAAATGTGTAAATGTGGTGACTTCACTCTAGGGGCAATTGGCCTGAGCTTGTATTCAGTACCTCAGTAAATTAACGAACATGAGGCAAACTAGAAGGCTGAAAGCCAGCTGATAGGAGAAGAAAATATTTAAGCTTAGGAGAATAATTAAATAAGTCTCGCTCTCCAGTCAGAATAATACTCTTGTTCAATGAAAAACTATGGAGCTTTTGCATTTACTCTCTGCCTCTGCAGGATAATGTCTAAAATTCAGCAGCCTTACAGGGACAAACATTTTTTCAGATAGAGGGAAAAAACATCAGCAAGGAAGAATGCAGGAATAATCTACAACTATTGTTTCATTGTTTTCCCTTCATTATATCACTAAACACGGTATAAAGCACAATTAATTAAACTCATACAGGCTACAATTGAGATGAAGTTGTAGCACTATAATCTGACTGTTGATAATTAAGTCAACTACACACAGGATTCTGTTTTAACAGATGTTTCAGTATGGGAACTGTGATAGACTAGACTACAAATGTCCACCCAGCAGTATGCTCTCCAAATACAGCTTGTCCTACATCAGGACAAAAGCAAAAGCATAAAAAATTTTCAAAAAACAAAAAAAGTGTAAAGATTTGACTAACAATGTCTACATTTTAAGAAGACTGAACTGTTCCATTTTCACACTTTTACACACTTCAAGTCTGTAATTTTGACTATTTTGGAAGAACTGAAACAATTGAAACTTTCAAACCCAACCAAAATGAAATCCCAAATTGCTATAAAGCTTTTTCATTTAAATGGGCCTTTTCTCATCCTTCTTCAGTATTTTCCACCAAGACACTCTTCAGAAACTTTTCTAGGGCCAATAAGCTGACGAGAAAGAACTGTCTTGCCCGTTATATACAAGCATCATTTAAAGGAACTTACAAAGTTCCTGGTCAATGCCTCTGCTAAAATATGAGCTTAATATCACTCTGTGAACTTCCCCATTTTTCATAAAGAAAATTTAGAGTTTTCAGTGAAAAAAACACTATAGCTTACTTATAACATTAAAAAGCTAGTTTCTGGTACTGAGCTGGAAGTGTCTGAAACATAAAAGAGGTAAATGTGGACAACTCCTATGAAGGCACTTACAGCAGAATGAAAACCTTGAAGATTAGGTGTGAGAACTGGATATTGTACTCCAGGATGCCGCTCAATGCCCCTCATTACTTCTTCATGATCTGCCATCTAAAAGATATAAATAATTTGTATTGATCAGCAGTTATTTTCTGATTTTATATCGCTAACCAGAATTTGGCTTAGACTGTGGTTTTGCCTTCACTACTTTTACGTTTCATACCAAAATTCTAACAGCAAGGGGGTTAAACTGATTTTATACAAATTCTCTTTTTTAATTTCTTAACTTTTGACTATTTGTGTCTTTTTAGATCTATGTGAATATAGAACTGAGGCAAAGATTTCTACAGTGTTCCTTTGTGCGTATCTGTAAAAATATAATTTGTATCATAAACTGACAGACATCGTCATACTATTCATGAAGTGTTACATCAACTTTGACTTTGCTTCACTGGACTTGATAGGAGGAATTAACAGAATAACTGAGATTCAAAAAACAGAAATATTGAAAACTTCAGCACTCTGATAAATGCAATTTCACAATGTTAAGCATAACTGATCTTGAATTACTCAACATTGTAATCAGAACATTTGAAGACTAAACATATCTATTCTTAAAATTACAGCAAAATCCAGTTGTCCATATAGTGCAATGTTTTAATATATTAGGAACTTTCTTTCTAAAGAAGAAAATACTTCTTTATTATAGCAAAGATTAGAGTACTTGTGTTCCTTAGTCTCCCCTCACAAAAGAAAATCTGCCTTTTTAAGATACTCTTACATTTATTCTCTCATACATTCACGATTAAATATACTCCCTGTATTAATGAAGGAGGTGAATGAAACTTATTTAATAAAGGGCAGATTCTTTAGATAAGCACATTTTCTTAAAAGAAGTGGGTTGAAAACAAATATTTTTCAATGGTGTGCACACCTGAAAACAATACAATTAATAAATATCCTCTTATTTAATGTCTTAAAGATTCTGAGTTTTAAAAAAAGAATAGTACATTTTAAATGTTTTTTAAATGAGCTCTCATAAAACTAAATCTCTCAAGCAAACACTATTAAGGTGGATTTCTGTTTCTTTCCACACCAGTGAAAAGTATTTTGCGAAGTACCATGTGAAAAGTTATATGAACTACAGAGCTTTCATTACTCCTTACTTTCAGCAGATACCTTATTGCTAGCTATGCAGTGCCACAATTCTAAATACATGGCATTAAATTATACCACATTCTTAACTAAGAATACTACTTGTAACCCTGGAATCTTCCTGTCACTGGCTTCCTTCTATGAAAATGAATGGATTAAAAATATCAGAAAAATCTATGCATTCCTCTTCAAATACAAGCCCATCATGTATCTATAAGGAAGTGGATATATGGTACAAAAGGTGTTTTATAGCCAGACACAACTCATTTCTCATCACAAAATAAGTGATAGCATAAAACTTTTTGTATTTGCTTCTATGTGAACTAAATTGGTCTGATAACCTCACCAAAAACCTCTGTTAACACCTTATTTTTTTAAGAACAATATTTCATTCCTCAATTTGACATAAGTAGTAGCTACATTTCTCAGGGCGAAAAAGAATGTCTGAAACCAAAGGATAAATTGAATGGCAAATTCTGGAACTAAATACACTCTCCAAAACTATAGCCTGTCTTAAAATATACTGGAAAACCAAAATGACGCTTTTTCAACAAGTATAAACCTGACAGATCCAAATAATATTATAAGTATTAAATCTGTCCCATTGCTACTTTTCCTGTAAGTAAAATCCCATCTTTGCACATATTGCACGTTACAAGATTTTAAATTGTAATAAAATATTTCTTTTCCCAATTTCTTTTAAAATAAGCTTCCTAATAGTAGATATTTATAATTTTTGGCTATTTATGTTATAGGTGTGGGATCCTGTTTTATATGGCACATTGCTACTGTGGAACTTTTTCTTTTAGATTTTTCAGTAAAAAAAATCTTTGCCAAAAACAACAGTGGATGGGAAACCATAAAAAATTTAAAATACTAAAACCAGAAATAAGTGAATGAGTGATCTAAACATAACTGTAAATTCTATTCCTCTGACCTGTGAAAAAAAGAAAGAGCAAAGACAAACTCTCTGTCAAAGCAACACAATCTTATCTTTAAAAAAAAACAAAAACTAAACACTAATTAAGCCATTAAAACAAAGTATTCAGACATGAATTTGAGATAAGAAGGGATTGCTCATTTTTTTCTAAACTGACAAACCTGTGTTTAATTTGGTACTTGTAATGGCTCACAGGAAAAGGAAACAAACAAAAAAGGAAGAAATACACCTTTGCTTTAGACTTTTTCTTCTAACATTTAAAAAACTACATTATTCTCTGTTGCAGTAACCGGCAAAATGTGATGGCAGTTAGAAAAATTTAACCTATTCCTTTTTAGCAGACAAGATATGATTGCCCCTGCATTGACACCAAAGAAATTCTGCATTGTCACTCTTCTTTTCACCTTTCCTATTATCCTCCTTCTAGACTCTTCCTTGGTGACCCTGAGAACACTGAAATAAAGCAAAGGAGTCCCTCAGAGTGTTGTACAATTTGCTTTGCTAACTCATGAATAAGCATGGCTGCACTATGTTTTTCTCATAGAAAAGCCTAGAATACAGTCCAGGCTCAGGATGTATCCTCAGTTTAAAATGGACAACTTTATCTATATTTTGTCAGATGTCCAACATGCAATAGACATTGTTAAAACTGAAGTATTTTCTCAAACTAATTAACTTCTTGTTTTAATTTGTAAATAACTTGTATGATCCTTGTCAAATTATCAAGTATTCAAATACTTCTGTGCAAAAAAGTTGTATTTCTTGAAAATTAGTTAAAATTCTTGCAGTTTCTTGAGAAATAGTTTAAATTTTATATATACAACTATTGATTTATTTCTTTATTTGCAGGAAATAATAAATTTGCACAAACAGGTGCTAAATAGTAAACTTCAGGATTAAGCCTGAATTTGCAGTGTTAAATCTCAAATGGAAACGTGGCAGTCTAACGCCAATGCAGTTTTGCTGCCAATTCCAGAAAGGCTAGGTTTTTGCTGAATTCTACCAAATGTAAAAATTAATTGTGCAAAAATAATAAGCAAATTATTATGATTCATCAAAATTTAAGTGTAGTTGCTGATAGAGTGTTAGAATTCAAAAATAAGTAATGTGCTTAACTACTATTACATACAGAAGTCCCAAATTTAGATCTTCCAAACACATTTCCAAATGTGGAAAATTACAATTCACTTAGAAAAGAAACAAAATAACATATACTAATTTTCTTTTTTACATCAATGACTAGTAGTTTTAGAAGAGTAGAAAATAAGTGGGAACAACATTAAATTGTATTACTGATGTGTCACCATCCCAAATCTTTATTTACACCTGAATGTTACATAAATAAATGAAATGGCATTTAAATGAAATAGTTCTGAATGGAGCTGATTTTACATACCTGAGGCACCCATTTGGATGAAACAAAACTGGTCACTTCTATTGCAGGCAGGCCTGTTTTGGAAAGCTGGTTGATTAACTCAATTTTTATATCAGTTGGGACTATCACCTATAGACATGGAGACAAACTTTAGCAAAATATTTCATACATAAGAAATATTTGTAAGTGCAATGTTCCCTGTACATAATCAATAATGAACTACACTTAGACATTTTACCATAACTCTACTGTCTCCTAACAGTAGGAAGAGTAAGGAAGGTATAAGGAAGGTACTAGGCAGTACATCTGATCTTACTTCATTTTCTGTCCATCACAAAAGGAAGCAGTTCTGTGTAACTGGTTATAGATCTGGCCTCATTATTTGTTATTAACCAAACACCAAACTGGCAAGGATTGACAAAGGAAACACTAACAGTGCAACCAGCAAAAAATGAGAGGAAGAAAGCTCCACAGCTGAGGTAGAGTAACTCTATTCTGCTAATACCACTAACATGTCTGGTATCAGTAACAATGCTATATGTGAGCTTATCCTCCTGTTTGTGGAAATAGATGACTGTTTCTATACAGGTTCCTTATAACCTCTTTCAGAGTTCTTCCGTGCTTCCCTACCACCCTTCAGGCAAATAATGCTATCAAAAGAGTAATATTTTTCTTCCGCGTTTCTTTAGCAGGAAGCATGAAAAAACTATTTTACTATTCCTTCTACATGAACACTTGGAGCAGAAACACAAGTTACAAAGATAGTCAGTGTTTCAGTGTTTACCAATTATGTCACGGCAGAATGTTACTGACTGACAAGACAAATCCCAGTAAAAAGAAATGTTGAGTAACAGAAAGGTAAGTTAGCCAAGTATAGAAAGAAATTATATGATCTAAAAGCTGGGTAAATAGGAATACACTTTCATTCTGATATAAAGTAAAGTTATCAATATGAAAATAGATATATTTAATAGTACAAAGGGAAAGAAACATAATTAGCAGGCTGTACATGTTCTACACCATGAAAATATCACTAACATCCATGTCAAAGCACACAGAAAAACCAAAAGAGAAAACTTACCTTTTCATTTTGTAATCCATCCCTTGGCCCAACTTCTACAATCTTTATGTACTCAGGCAGTCCACATGCTTGAGGTTCCTGAAATAAAAACAATACTGAAAAATAAAACAATTAAGGTAGCCAAGATCAAAAGGTACAGCTTGTACTTGTCTTTTCATATGATTCTGGGCATAAAGTCATATTGTCAACATTAAGTTTGCTCAGCACATTTAAAAATCTGTGAGAACATGTTCCACACCTTGACCTATGGAATAAAAGTTAAAAACAGAAGTTAGTGAATATTCCACTGCTCCTTTGTGGTCACAAAAGTTTATTAAAAATGTATACAGAACCATAAATGAACATTGAGTTTTACAGTGAGAAATATTTCCATTTCAAAAATCTTTCCAATGAACAACCCAGTCCTCCAAACTTATAACTGAATGTTCTCAATTTCACTTAAAACGTACTTCTCTGTAAACATTTACAAGACCTGGCTATAAATCTGAAAATAATATATCAGTCAAGAAATGTTAAAGAGATTATTAATGAAAAATGAAAGTTATTTCTCCAACTGAAGATGAAGGTTTTAAAAAAGGATTTAAAAGAGAACAAGGAAAGCCTCCAGTAGACAGGAAGAAGACATTTTCAGGTGTAAGAGCAGCTATGGAAAGGCAGGAGGGTGACGGGGACAGGAGGGAAGGAAGGCAGCAGTAAGGTCAAAGGGCTAAGGAGAACACAGGGAACTTGAGGGGGAGGAAGGAGAAATGAGAACAGGAGAGCAGGTGAAGGGAAATGACTTTCCTTTTCTATTATTTAGCTGCTCTGTGACTGAATCAAGTTGGCAGGTGTGCGAGTTAATGTAAACTGGGCCTGTAAGTCCTGAAACAGTTCAGAGCAGTTGGCTGGATTGAATCCCAAAAGCTGTGTGCCCTTAAAAAAACACCCCATGGCAAATTTGGGGCATGCTGTCCATGCTCAGGAGTGGACAGGAGAGACACAGGCAGCCTTGCCAGGAGCTCTGGAAATACCCTGTCTTCTGTATTGCACTGAGGACAGAAGCCAATCTAGTTCTCCATTCCAGCATTGAAAGCCTGAGCTGGGATTAGCACAAGCTACCTGCAGGACAGCCACTCCACTGAACCCACGACCTCTCCTGGGAGTTTAACATCACTGGAAGGGTGACACTGTCAGCACAGGGGGAGTAACAGCTCCCCCAGACCGGAGATGCTCCATAAATACAGCCACTAATCTCACAACACCCACAACCAAAGGAAAACCCCGTATTTTAGTCCTCCCTGACTAGTATCATCAGGGTTGTTTCAACCAAACGGCTGCTAATTTCTCCTCAGTAATGAAAAATCAGCATGCCTATGAGGACCCTGGGTTTCTCCCTGCATTCTTGGTGCCTGTGGGCAGTTCTCTGCAGGACTTGCCAAAATACAATAAATATATTTCAGACCATTTACTGTATATTTATCTGAGCCTGGTAAAAAGAATGGGAAACAGCTGTATAGCATCTATTTGATCACATGGAACATCTGGTAAGCTGAAACTCTGTCAGGCTCTGCTAAGCCCACACTCACTGACAGTATAAACCTACTTAAATGTGAAGGTAAAACCTTCACATCTGCTGCATATTGTTCCTCTTAAGTTATTTTCACAAATATGGCACTGCTTCAGCACTACAGGCATAAATCTGGGTTATTTCATGATTATCAGATCCTTCTTGTTGCAAGACAAATGCCACAGCTGTGCTATGAGTGAAGCTGTGACTGGAAAATAAAAAAGAGAGCTAAAATAGATTATGTGAACTAAAGCATAATTTAGAGCATGAAAAATGTCCATAAAACTTTGGGAGCAAAAGTGTTCATTTTCCAGGCCAAATCTTGTAAATCCTATTTAGTGTCTACTGTGGCAAAATGTTGTGGAAATCAAGAGCTGTACTTGTCTTTTCAGAACAGTTCACACAGCCACATAAGGTGATGTCCACAGCCCTTGGAGTTCATAGGGGTCAAAGGTTTGGAAGGGATACTGCAGAACGGCATTCAAGTATTGGTTTTTATTTTCTGTCTGTGATATTTGATATACTGTCTCTTTGAAGCATAGTCCAGGTCTCTCAGCCTCTGACTTTCTCTATAGCCTTCCTGTTCACTAGTCAGTCTCAACCTGAATTCACTGTTCATAGAGTGAGAACAACACTGAGAACCACATAGGGAATGACTCCCACATACTGGAAACTCAAGGCAGTATTATAGACAAATCTGTACACTCTTCAAGCTGATGAACTAACAGCTTAGAGCAAACTTCTTGGCTATGAGTTCAGAAGAGTCTTGCTTTGTATTGTATTTCATGTAATTTTATTTATGGTACATTGACTGCTCCTATCTTCAATGTCACTGAGTTCCTCCTGTGTGGCAACCAATGTTGTACTGAAAATGTCTCCTGTCCTTCTGTTATCAGCAGATATTACCACCTTGATACTTTCTTGTGAAAACTTTTGAACTAACATCTTTACCTTATTTTAGTACAAACATATATTATCTCAATAAAATTAGATTAGTGCTATAGAAGAAAGATGTTTTAAAAAAGCATGAAGGAACTCCACCAGCAATGTCTTTCCAGTCTAATAAATCTGCTTTCAACATTATCTCCTATTTCCTCCTCAGCCAGTTTCTTATTCAACTCACAAATTCTGTTCTGATTGTCCCTCTCCCCAGCATAACTAATAATTTCTCTTGTCTCGCATTGCTGAAGCTCAGATAACAAGCAAGTCAAAGATATGCAGAATACTTAGGTTCAGTCCCTGTATACTATTTATACATTTTACAGTCCTTTGCTGCTGGATAGAACTCAGAAACAAATTAGAGACTATAAGAATATGTGTACCACCTTCTGCTAAAGTGACTCTAGCATTTCTCTATGCTGTGGCCCAAGTTGAATACAAGGAGTAAAGTAATCTCACCTGTCCTGTGAATGAATACTTGGTAACTAGCTGTTGGGACATTCTTCCAAGAGAGAAAGTAATATGTACTTGACGAAGCTGTTGGGAAGAAAATGAGACCCCACTTTCTAGGAAGTTTTCTGATCACAGCGCCACACTTGCAGAATATCTGGACATTACTTAAATTACATCTGAAGAAATCGCCTGAGCCACGAGCCACATTCTGGGTCAGGCTTAATGCCATCTGCACTCACTAGTCAAGCTTCAAATGCACAGAACACACTGAAGTCTGTAAGAACTTAGGCAGAGTTTAAACACTTCTCTGTTTACTACCTGGATGGCATCAGACCTCAACCAGGAATTGGGCTTCATAAATGGAAGGACTCATTTCCCCAGATTCTAACTGGAGCATTTCAAATGTACACCACACCCTTGGGTAAAAGGAATATTTTTTCTGAACCAACAAGACCAACTTAGAGAATTTCAACACCTTTAAGTATGACATTAAATGCCCTACAGATAATAATTAGAAAATAGAAATAAATAGAAAAAATGAAAACCAGTTTCTGTATTTTAAATGAATGAGAAATGGTGAACTTTTCAGAAATGCACAAGTACCAACTTTTGAACCACTAAACACATCAGGTATACAATTTTGTATCACAGAAAAAATTTAGTAAATTGAACTATATGAACTATTTTTATCTAACAATATGTGAAAAGCAGTAATGGCAAATACTTAGGGGCAACTGCTTATTGAATAATACAGGGTCTCTGTTAAAAAAGCAATGACCACCAAAGTATCATGTTTTAAATATCAAAAAGGAAATAGCTGACATAAAAGACTAAGAGCCTGGATTTTTTTTTCCATGTATCAAACCTTGCCAAGAGAGCACAAAAAGCATATAAAACCACAAAAAACCCCCTGCCTCTCTCAAAACAGAATGCAGCCAAAGAGTATTTTTAAAAGAAATAGAAAAAGGAAAACCAAACCATTTAGCTGCAGACAATGAATGCCAAATTTCTGTATGGAAACATTTTCTCTCAACTATAAATAGCTGCAAATTTAGGTTCATTATAGAAAACCCTAGTAACATTTAATTAAAGCAGTAAAATCTCCCTAATGTAACAATAAATGTAAACAAATTAAATAAACACTCTTTTTAAGCTTTGTCACTACTCCACTACTTCTACTAAAGGTGCTGAGGTTCTTTCAGCCTTCTGATTTTTATTCCATGAACGTCATTCATAAGAGCAGAAACAGCAAAGGCAAATATCACCCAGAGCTTCTCAAAGGTAGCTGAAAAACATAAAAGTAAGAGAGAAGGATCTGGAGGTTCAGGCCTTTTCAATCCTAACCAAGAAAGATAAAGTTCTGCTTTCCTCTTCCACAAGGTGGTGTTCTGGCACAGAGGACAACTGAACAAAGGTAGGTCCATCTTGTACAAAGAAGAATTACTCAGGAAAGCAGTTTTCAACAAGAATCAGCAGGGAGGTGGCATCAAACGCCATAATGTGTATCTGCAGTGACATGGAAAAATACCCAAAAGAGAAGGCTCTAAAATAAATAATGTGATTGCTGGAAGGAGAACAAAGAAAACTGGTCAATCTTCTGAACACATAGATGTCTCTAAACTTTGCAAGACATAGAGGAAATAACCAGGAAGAAATTAAAATCCTTGTTCACATAGTTCACACTGATAGAAGGCACATATTAAACATATTAATTCCCAGCTTAACTAGAGAAAAAATGAAGATTCAAAAAACAGCTGGATGCACCTGAAGAATATCCCTCAGTAAAGATAAACTGAGTATTCATTCTAGAACTTCTGCTGTATGCTGCTGACATGACCACTGGGAGAAGAGTAGCCATGAATATACCATGACTAGTAAAAACCCTCAGCCCCTGAGAATCTTTCATCAAATGAAGTTTTCTTATGATATCACTTCATATACATGACCTGAATGTTAACACAGACATACCCCAAACAAAGCAGTTACAGCAGAGTACAAAATTCCATTGACATACACTGACATGCACTTCAATAAAAGCAATATAAAGATAACACTTAGCACTCTCCATATTGTTTCTGATGCTGTCTGACTAAGTAAAAAAATGAAATGGCAAAACTGATCCTGGGCTATAAACTAGGATGTCATAGATAAAACAGTAGCCTGGCACTTAATGGGTAGAAATATTGGGACTTCCTACTTCAAAAAATAATTCAATCAACAGAGATTGTCCATGGGAGGGCGAAATATAAAATGCAAGTAAATCATTACAGAATAAAATTAGTTAAGAGCAGAGTTAAATTATCTGGAATAAACCAAATAATTGTTGAGGTTAGAAGGCTTGTTTGAGCTCATGAAAGAGTAGTGATTTACATACATGAGGAGATTGTCTGAACTGAGAGAGAATTCACTGTAGGGATTGCTACGGTAAAGTAATAGCCCTAACATTTCTACTGTCATTTACATTAATTATTAAATTCCAATATAATCTGCTAGTATATTGCGTCTTATTTTTGCAGGCTTGTTTATAGTAAAAGTCATTCATAAGAAAACATAAGAAATACGATTTTAAACAAAGAGGAACTTAACTAAACCATAAGAATTATGCTTATGCTGCTGGAGTGGCCAGCTGTCTGATCTAATCCTGTTGACAAAGAGGACTTTAATAGTAAAGGACTTTAAAGGTGATAAAGTACAAATAATATTAACTAATAAATAAAGAAAAAACTTTTATTTAGAAAATAGAAATTAAGATTTGGATAAAAAGAATGCTGTCAAATATTCTAATGAGCTGGCAAACCAAAAGGTAACAAATGACATTAATAAGGAATGCCCAAAAGACTGAAAAACAAATGCTGCCACATTAAGAATACTACTCTTATACAAAACAAGAACATTCAAGTCACACTCAACTACACTACTCATGGACACAGTTACAAATTTTAAAAAGCAAAACATCATCTATATATCATAATCCCTTTTGAAAATCCTTTAGAATAAGTCTTCCAAAGCTACAGCAGACAAGGTATTCAGATCAAGGTTAAGAAACCTCACCTCATTGCTGCTGTCTAAATAGATCTACCTGGAGTCATTCTGGATGACTCCAGAGTTCTGGCCTCCAAGCTGATCAGAAATGGCAAGGCCCCACTTTGTCCATTTACTGCAGGTCTCATTTCAAATCTGTCAAGATGTCATTACATTGAGAGGCATCTGAAATGGCACTAGACACATCTGTTTGGCAACTGAGCTACTAAATGGCTCCCCTCATGCATGTTTATGAAGGCATAACAGATGTCTAAACTGCCGTTTCAGCTAAAGAAGCTCCAATATGGCTGATGGAGATAAAAAATAAGTCAGGTCATCCTAAGGTTCCCACCTAGTGGCTGATGATCTCAACTGTCAGGTTTGTTTAACTGCTACGAGAATGCCACTCCTGAAGTGCACAGGTCTCTTGTGCATTTTACAATGTACCCCAAAAAGATGTCTCATATATCCTTTGTGCTTCCAACGGCATTAGGCATCTATGTTTAGGCAACAGAGTCCTGCCCTATGTCTGCAGTGACTATCACAAGAACTTCAGATACTGTAGATACCTACTTATGTCTTAATTCAGGTGTCATAATCCCAAGCAAACATTTCCATCAGGTGAATTATGTATCATCTAATGGGTTATCAAGAGAAATCAGAGGAACTTCCCTGAGTTCCTCATTTCTTCAGTAGGGAATATATTCTTTCCATCATTCTAAATCAAGTTTTCAGCCTTCCTTGCTGACACGATTGCCCGTCCATCCTGCTGCTGATTTCACCTTTGCCATTAATTTTTTCTCTCTGAACAACTGGAAGACAGGTAAATATGTAGAAGAAACGAAGTAACTTCACTGTTTGTAGCAGACAATTTCAATCCAAAATATACTCTCTGTTGCTGATATCTTACACATCAACAATTTTCCAGGTAAATGGAAGGCATCATTTAGCACATGAATACTTAGGTAGCACCAGCCCAATGAAGAAGATACTAAGTCATTTCAGAGCATCTCTTTGGAGCAACTGGCATGATCTCTACTCTTCTGCCCAAACTACACCTAAGAAGCAAATCAGACCAACTTAATTCTTCCCTCCTTGTTTTCCCATGACTCCTCTGTAAACAGAGAAATCACATTGATCCATACCTGTGGGAAATGGATTTGTAGAGAATTCTCCAAGCTTGACAAAAAGCTCACATAGTATGCATCTGTATGCAAACTTTGAGATAAAAAATGGTGACTTAGAAATGCTATAGAATAAGACAGACATTGTTGAGAGAGAAATAGAACTAGAAACAAGTTGCAAATGATGGTCTTGCAAACAGACTAGATACTTTAGAGAAATAAAACTATGAAAGATGCATGGTAGTAGGACCCACGAGGGGTAATTTTCGATGACTGGCTTTAAGCCATTAACAGTATTGTGTGGCAAATGATGATAAGCCAAGAAACACTTATAATGTATTGTAATTAAGAAACAGTTTAGCTTCTGATTGTGATGGCGTGAATTGTAACATCTGTACTATCTCACCCTTCACATGAGACTGAAAATAGAATAAAAGTTTTTAAAACGCCTCTCAATTGCCCCATCTCTCAGTCAGCAAAAAGTATAATCCAACACATACCTAGACCCATGGGCCAACTTTTCAGCTTGACCCTGGATCTCTCTCATTACTATGGACCTGCCTGACGGGCACAGGGTCACATGGCCAACTCTGTATATCACTACTGGACCAAAGCCTGATCATGACTCACTGACCTGCACTCCCAGCTGTAACCTTGAACCTCCCTTAACATCACAAAAAGTCATCTGATGACCTGGACTGGTGCTTGAAGTCCCCCTAGACCTACCCTCTAGGATACCACTCTAGGCCTACCCTTCTCACCCCACTTAGCTCCTGTGGGACTGCCTGGTGACCTGTTACCACCCTCAGATCCCTCCCTTAGGGAACTGCTGGCCCTCACTGCTCCATGACAGAGAAACTTCTTACTCTAGAGTCCACTGTTACATCTGAACCTTGTTCCTTAAAATCCGGTTCAGACATATATTCCTTGAGTATTTCTTTATCCCAAGTCAAACCAGCTGGGATTAGAATGCAGCCTTTTTCTCCCTTTCTTGCCCCTTTCTATCAGTTGCACCTAAAACAAAAGTGTGGTTGTTGTTAATGCCTAGCACCCGAAGGATAAGCTTTGTTGATGGAGGCCAGAAATATCACACTTTTCAAACTAGAGTAGCAGCACTCATAAAATACATCTGAACATCAGGGTTTCGTGTATTAATTCTCTCTGATTTATCTCCTTACCCACTGGAAGCTACAGCTATCAGATGCTATGATAGTAATCCCAAAGAATAATATTTTATTCAAGCAATGAACAAGGGTTTGACATGAAAAAATACACCAAAATCCAATAGTAAAACAGCTCTGTCTAATACACAAACAGAACCATGTTTATAAAAGAGAAAACTTAAGCATAATATGCAATTGTGCTAAATCACCTATCACACAGACAACTGCCACAGACGTACTAGGTTTGCAAACCAATTCCACAGCACAGTACTTCCCTGGTTTTAGCAAAATGCAGTGAGATGTAGCAAAACAAATACGGAACTCCTTTCTATAAGAAAGAATATTTCTTTCAGATAAACACAAAATAGCACATTTTCTAAAGAGCTACAGAGTTAATAAATCAATATAATTTCTGTCTGCAGGAGTCTAAGAGAGGCAACAGGAGGAATTCCTCACTTCCTAGACTATTTTCCTTTATATTAGATCAGAAGAGATCAACTCTCACATACTTTGGGTGAAACACCTGCTGATTATTTTCTGTGATTTGTAGTTTAGTATTTTGCTTACAGTGGATGTACTTAACGGATGGGAAACCAGAACCTGCAGCTGCTCCAGTATACAATTAACCTCGTATAACCAACTGAAGTGAACTCAGCTTGAACTATGAACACACATAAACTGAAAGTCTGGAACTGTTTTGTTTAAGTGAAAGGGTAGTCATACATTTCAATACTGTTTGGAGGTGTCTACTTTCACTTTTATTTTAAAAGCATAAGAATAAAATATAATAATAATACGTTTTTAAATGCATGAGGTGAAAGTTGTTTTCTGTTGTTCTTTTCATATCACATCAAAGACTAAACTCATGTTCCTTCTTAGGTTATTACTCATTTTCTCCTTCCATGAAGAAGTGCAGAGTTCAGAAATGGTAAACAAGCTTAAAGTTTCTTCACTGTTTTTTTTACCGTGTCCTGGGTTTGGAATGCATTCTGAAGCTACTACTTGTAATCAAACAAATTACAAGGGTTACCATACTGATTTCACAACAATAGCATTCTGTATTTCTTCATGACCTTCTCAGTTTCTTCATAAACTAGATTTTCTTCTTGATCTCTCCACCCTTTGAAGAGAACACAAAATGTAACAGTGTTTCTTCCAAAACTGACCAGCTACACTGAACTACGATGCCAGGCAAGTGCTTTTCTGAGTAGCAGGATATAAGGCCATGAATTGTTAGCCCATATTCTTTAGCTTTAGTCCTGATTAAATCCTTGCTTTGTAACTTTTCAGACATTGCTTTCCAACCCCAAAATTGTACAAAGCATAGATATGGTGAAATGACAGCACATAACTTAACTGGTGGTGTTATCTCAGGGATACAGTAAAAGCTATGATGGATAAAAAATCAATAAAACAGTATTTCCCACTTTATATAATAGTCATGAGCAAAATCTATTAATATAAGCATTTATGAAGAAACACATATAAGTTTTACATAAAACACAATTACTAACAGTATTTCAAATAATATAAATAAATATGGGAAAAGATAAGCATATGATTTTCAACATTTAAGATTTATTATTAATTTTGTAATTTCATTGTTATTTTTCTAACTCAATAGAAACAAAAACAGTGAAAGTATACTGGAAAATTCTAAGAAGTAATTTTGATGTGAAGATAGTAACAGATCCTCGTAAGTTTTTCCCTTTAATAAGCAAAAGAAGAAATGTGAATTATATGCATTGAATTATATACACTACATATTTTAAATTGTGATCATCAAAATCATGAGAGTTTATGCGACATTCTAACTATGCAGCCAAGGACAACTTACTACATGTCAGTACAGACATCCCCTGTGGTCATGGCTTAAAATGTACCAAGTGCAAGATCCAGTGGGTCAGAAAATTCCACAGGCACATGACAGGCTACCAAAACTCCCATTCTGACAGCTCTTCAAAGAAGGAAATTTCAGCAACTGAAGACTGAGTGTCTAACAGAAGCAGCAGCTAGTTCTAAGAGTAACTGGAAACCATGTCCAACTCCCTGCCATGATGTTGGATGCTCTCAAAAAAAAAAAGAAGTAGCATTACAGCTCAAACAGAAAGATACAATCAAGCCCAAAGACTCTCCACTACCTTTGAAAACAAAGAAATATCTTCTTTAATATTCATGTCTATATTTTACAAAAATTCATTCATAATCTGACAACAAATGATTAGCCACATTTGTCAAATAATGGTGTCCTGGATGAGACTGAACTTTCTGAATCATCATGGACAACTTGACTTGACATCTTCTAAAAAAACATTTGTTGCTGTTTTCAACAAATGTAGAGTACATGGAATAGAAGAGATCTGAAAACCCAAATTACAGCCAACAGTTCATGTAACCTAAAAAGGCACACAGATGTGTTGTAGTCACAGACAATTTTTGATAACTTGAAAAATAATGATCAAGGAATCTATTAGTAGTGCCAGGTGGTAGCAGTCATAGGCAACCACACTTGTGTTACAATGAAATCAATAATAAATGGTACTAGAGACCTCTATTATTAACAGGAGGCCAACACAGCCAGTCACTTCAGCAAAAATTAAAAATGTATTTTCAGGACATGGTGTATACATTACCTTTTTCTATTTCCCTAAATGCTTCCCTTGGCTAACAAGCAGCATTTCGCCATTAACCAAGCTGATTTACAACCAACTCACTTTCATCCATATCCCTATCTTTGTCAAAGCCTGGAAAAGCAATTATACTCTGCCATCTGGGCTGGATTAAAAGGATACAGAGAATGGAGATCAACAGCACACTGATGACACTGGAGCCAAAACCTCCCACACTCTCCTTTACTATTATTTATGGTAATAGTATTATGGTGTCTACAGTGTTTTACAGGCGAGACTGAAGACAGAATTCTAGAAGAGAGAGAGAGTGGTGTTTTTCCACACACATTGAAAAAGCAGAGGCATGATCATCATTACAAATCCAACATGTGCAAGTAATTTGCTCTTTAAAATACTTTGGGATATCAGTGGGGGGGAAATGAATATACTGACAATTCAGCCTATCCATCCTATCAGGTAAATCTCACTAAACAACTCATTGCCAATAAAAGTGATTTCTGCATAGTTCTTTAAGAATTAAAATTAAAAGCTGAAAGTAAATCAACTATTCTCCATTACTGTTGCAATCAAAATCATCTTTTGTGTCCAAAGGCTGGGCCTAAAAGATCAAGTAAATCATGAATTCAAGTACAGGTGGCCCACCACTACGTTTTCCCTAGCTCTCTTTCCAAGAGACACTGATTAAAATGACAGCATTTTAATGGCTATTTATTTCATCACTGTTGGCAACTCACCCTCCAGAAGAATCTGAAATTTATAAAGCTCTTTAGAAAAATAACATCTGTAAAGCGTTATTGTAATAATTTCCCAATAATGATAAGGAAATTATAACTTGAATACTACACCATTATTGGTGTTACAAAAATCTTTCATTTTCACAATGAAAACAGTCAAATGTGAGCATATTTAAAGAATATAATTTTCTTCCTATTTCACTGAAAATATTTTAAGGCATTAAAAGTTTTCCTTATGTGAAATTTTAAAAATATAAAGATATAAGGTGCTAGTTTTTAAATAAACATTTAAAGTAAATTATCACTTTCTAAAGGCTTACTAAAAATAGTCATGTAATAATGATATGTCACAGCATCTTCTGAACTGGTTAAATTTCTAACTTATTAGAGTAAATAGTAATGTAATTTTTAGCACATTCTAATCATGTAAACCTGAAAACAGTGAAGTGGAACAAGCAGAATAAAATACATTGGTACTGGAGGAACTATGACAAAGACAAAACCAAATCTGGAACATATCACATCGGAATGCTTGAGAAGATTAAGCGTTGTCATGGCAAAACGAATCATGATATTTCTTAATTTTTTATTGCTTTCACTTCTAGGCTTTGCACATTTGGGAAGTTTGGGTTTTTTTAAGCCTCCATATTCTGGATAATAAAGTGCTCACCTGATGAGAAAGAAATGTATATTGTTGTAAAATTGATAATAAGACCAGTGTTAACTAAGGACAAGAAAAAAAGGAAAAAATATCTAGTAGTACTACTATTTATTAGCTGTACTTTCATTTTACTGTGACACACAATCTTAACTGAAGGATTTTTCCAACACTGACAGTAGAGAATACTACATGGACTAAATGGCAATGCAGCCATACCACTCATTAAGCTCAAAATGTCCTGAAATGTTCTTAACAATAGGACTCAACTGGACTTCAAAACACCTGAACTTAAGTATCTACACAGTTATGTCTACAGGTGTCCTAGGTATCCCTGTACAGTCAATGTATATATTCACATAAAATGTCTTAAGGTTCCTTAACAGCATGCAAGACACAGGACCTGTGGCTTTCTGGAAGCTGGAGATAAAGGAGGATATTACAGGGCATCTCAAATGGTGTCATCAGTGAAGACTGGCCAACTGAATGAAGGCACTGTCAGCAATGGCCAAAAGCATATCCAGGAACTCAGCAAACACTAGGGACACAAGTCAAATGGCTAATTACGGGCACCCTTGTGCATTTGGGATGCATCTGACTTGACCTCTAGCCAATGTGCCAAAGAGCACGAGTCTCCTGTAAATCCTATTCAACACCTGCCAATCCTATAAGCCATCTCAGCTACCTTAGGGCATCTCACATGGCACCAGACAAGAGTGCTTACGAAACTGAATCAAAATCATGGATTTCAAAAAATGGCAGGGAGACAAGAGAAAATTTTCCATCACCAGTTGATTCCTCTCCGCACAGCCAACAGCCAACTGGCTTAGTAGCTTGACTTTCCATCATCTTCATTCATCCCATCCTGGCAAAAGTGACGTGCCAAGGCCAATGAACCGGCCTATACTCTGTCTTCTCTTTCCTCAATAAATTATTAATGTACGCTGCTTTACTTCCTATGACTAGTATATAGTTCAATTCAAATTATGTTTCCAGGGTTTTTAAAATTCAGCTGTGATCAGCTGCAGATTCTGTTAAATCTTTTCCCTAATCCCAGTGTTCCACATGATATACCTTCATCACTTACCTTGTTCCTCCATTTCTCACATACTAACACCTATATTTAATCTCATCTTAACTACTTGCATTAAAAGTAAGCCCTAAAGCTACATACAGTTCCTTTCCAGATGCTGCTGTTGAATTATTTCCCTCTGGGCTTCACCTAACATTCCGGCAATGTCCTCCGGCGCTTCAGTCCACACATCTCATCCATTCAAAGCCTTTAAATGTCTTTTTCCAAGAAACTCATAAACTAACACCTTTATTCCCACACAAAACAGCTAACATCTGTGGACAAAAAGAACCCACTCAAAGAAGAAATGTCTAGCCAGCACAGTTTTTTCACCAGTGCACCTTTTAGCAGTTTTTGCATGTAATAAATCTGGTTTTGTCACAAGAGCTGCTGAGAATAACTCTCAAAAGAATATTTAATCCAAATAAATTCATATGCAATGCCACAACTGGAGTAAATTTCATTCATTTACATCAAACTGTAAAATAAATCTCCATTTAACAAGGGAAATATCTAAAAATAGTATCAGCTACAATAACATTCCAACAGTAAGTGTCATTTCCTTATCACCTGCACATCTTTTCCATCTTTTGCAACATTAGAAGTTTGTCCCAAATGTTAATCAAAATCTTCACCATTGATATGATGCCTAACCCAGTAAAAGTTAGAAAAGCTGTGAGCTGATTATTTCTAACTGTAATAAACTTAAGTTTGAAAGGCAACCCTTAGAACTGTCCCTGGAAGTATTTTTCTGAAATGTAAACCATGCATTTAGCAGTTTTCTGGTTCCTCTGAAGTGACTGATTGAAAGACCAGATAATAAAATACGTTTCTGATTAATAATATCTTATTAATTAACTTATTATTCATTGCATGTTATGTCCCTATCAACATATTAAAAACCAGAAAAATCCTTCATCTCTACTGCAGTGCTTAATTTTAAAACATATGCAACCATTTGGGCATTTCTACCCCAAAAGGGCTATAGAAGCATACATTACACAGAAGTAATAAAATATTTCCCTTTTGCTGAAAACCAAAAATGCTGAATTTTTTACAGGTATTTAGCACAGTATGAAAGTCTGATTTTGATCATGCTCTTATTCTCAAAAAAATTTCAAATCAACCAATTAAGCAACTTCTCTCAGAATTTTAATATCCTGATGAGTTTTCCTAAGTGACAAAAGATGGATGGATTAGATAGAGAGAACCTTTTCCTACATATTTCTGCATGATTTTTATTCCCATTCTTAAAATTATTATTTTTCTGTTACAGCACTTTCTGAGGTTTCTGAGCAAACTTTTAAGGTGGCACATTTTGCCCAGCAAGTTCACAATATCAGATAACATCATCTCTTTCATACTTCATCTATCTTTTTAAATATACCTTTCGGGGGAAAAGAAGGATGCTACAGAAAATATTATACCTTTGTTAAATGAATGAGAGAGCTAAAAAATAGAAGAGAATTCAACACAGCCTGAAGTACTAAATAACTGCTTTCCTGTAGCCCTCCACAGTTTCTTTAAACATACCTTCTCTCATACTTTACACATTAAAGATTTTCAATAATTTTCAGTTCCTAAAATTTCAGAGAATCATCACCTTGTTTAAACACCTCCAATATTTACGTAGTGAAAGAAGTATGGATGACAAGAACTCAGCTTTATCTCTGGACTGTACCTACACTGCACCAGTTTCTTACTGCATAAACAGAAATTCAAACACACTTCCAGAAACATGTGAATCTTTCAACCCAGGTGCTGCAAGAGTTGAAGCTACCTTTTTCCTCAGAAGCACCAAAAAATAGTCCTATCATTGAAATGTAGAGAAAATAAGTGTAGCTTCATCCTAGGTACCAAGCACTCCACCCTTAAGCATTCTAGGTACTCAGGATTCCTTCAAAGCAAAAAAATCCCTGAAGTGAGATACAAGCCACTAGAGCAACAACAGTTACTAGTATTTATTAGTAACCACATCAGACAGTTCAAAACCAGAAAACTTGATTAATTAGGAGCAGTAAATATTTTGCTTTATGAAAACTTCTATGTCTGACCAGCTGGTACAGTAATCTTCTAAGGTGAGATTTCCTTAACAAAACTGAAAGAAAGAAGATCCACAAATTGTATGTAAGATCGTTATTAAAAGATATTCTGATTTACTTCAGCAGGAATTAAATTTGTATCTGACTGATCTTTGGCAACTCCTTTATCTTCACTCCCAGGTGAAGCAATGAGAAAAGAATGATCACAAGATACATGGATTTTAAAATGAAGACTTGACATGTGAATTGTCTTAAATCAATCCTCCTCCTTGAGCTGGCATGCGAGGAAATGAACATCACTGTGCCCATATTTAGGCTTTGAAGGAGATGAAGGTAGGGAAAGAAAAAAATAGGATCTCACCCAACAGCAGATATGGGGTCTGAGTAAAAACTTCCTGTGCATTTTTTTAGTTCCTAAACTTGCAAAGCAAATCCTTTACAATATTTCCATCTTTATTATAAAGTTTTGAACTCCCTTAATAATCCCAGTATAGCATAGATATCTATCAACTAAAAAGCTCCTTTCATCTGTCCAGTATGTACAGGCCAATGGTGTATAAGAACTAAAAGTCAGTGACTCTGCTGTAGGTTTGACTTACACTTTATTATCAGCCTCTTAAATTCTAACATCCTGTCTGGCATCCCTCACAAAGCAACTACTCAGCCTTTTCAGACTTTCTCCCTTCAATGTTCTTGAAAACTTACCCTGCAGCATGTAAAATACCTGACTGAAGAAATTGGTATGAGTCTAGTGACTAGATCTTCCAAAGGGGAAACTCCTCTTGACTTCAAAGAGTATTTTACAAAGAGCTCAGCACTGCACTCTCCCTACTCCAGTTAAATTCAGTGGGAGGGTGTTTTATTTACTACCTTCATGTCAGCATGTATTATACATCATTCATCATTTCAAAATTCAACAAGAAAAACCAGCATGCTGATACAAACTTAATAGACTGTTATAATATAAAATTAAATTATAATATCTTCTACTTTATTCTTCTATTTCATTTTTATAATAATTTTGTATGCTTTACATCTTATGAAAACTAAGAAAATAAATGTTCCTTGGAATCTCCAACAAAGAAAAAAAAGGTCCCATTCTTGGGATATTCTTGTAATGGATTCACTGAGAAAAAGATCCATTTAATAACTTCTGTATTGACAAGGCCTGTGCATGTAAAAGAATACAGAAGGGCTCGAAGAATGTAGAACGGGAAACCAGGAATTTTGTAGTGTCTTAGTAATCAATTATTTGATCTTAGGTTATACGAAAGACACCACAAGGTCAGGATGAAAATAGAGAATGAGATAAGAATGGCAAGCAAAGGAGAGGGAAAAAAAGATCTTTGCCCAGTGAAATAAACATACTTGCTCTATAAAGATTTCATTAATTATCTTTAAATAACGCCATCCTTTGAAAGAGTTAAGAAACAACATCTGCAACATGAAGTCCAGAAAAACTACCTTGTTTTTTTTCTACTTATATGCAATTTT
>VXBB01024392.1:264751-286631 GCA_013399915.1 Illadopsis cleaveri
ATATGCAATTTTCATCAGAAATAAAAAAAATAAAAATAATAAAAATAATAATAAAAAAAAGATGTATAGTAATTGTCATGGTAAATTAATAAATTTGCAATATTGTTATCAGCAATTTTTCATAGTACTTCTTAACTAGATAAATTTAAAAATGAAAATAGCCTAAATAGTTACCTGATGACAGCCTGCAAATTTTAATTTATTCCTGGAATATATAATTACATGGAGATAAAAAGAACATGAAATACAGTATGTCTCAAATCAGTTCCTCTGAGGCGTACTTAAAGACTCAAATAAAAGAGGTCTGCTGTCTCCTCCCAGGTTACATAATACCTACCATATCCCTCATTTTTAATGCTGTAATTTGAATCAAGAATCAAACATAAGCGAGTAAGACATATATAATTGTCACATGGACTATGGGTTTTGTTGCTATTCTTGAGTAACTTTAAAAATAAATTTGAGAGGTTTTTAGCATATGTTTAAAACATGACAATCTGTTAGAAAATCTAAACTGGCAAATTAAAGCTGCAAAAGTAAGACACTTGTGTGCATCTCTTGATCCAAGAGTGTCATGCAGTGAGGAGATGAGGAAATCTTGGTCTGTGCATTTTCAGTCTGGATATTTAGGCATGTAGCATATAAATGATTGCAATCAAGGCTCTGAAACAGAAGTGAGCTGTCTAAATTAGAGGACCCAAGTTATTTTACGTATTTCTAGTTCTCTCCAGTTGTAAAACTTTCCAGTAGTAATATCCTGAGCAACTGTTAATAATTCTGGATATAGCATTCCATATGACAGCCAAACTCTGTGACAGAAATCCAACAACATAACATAGCACACATTAGCATTATTTAGACAGATTACACTTCCTAGAGTCACAGCTACATCCAACAGAATAAGAGACCAGAGTCTTATTTTTGTCTTATTTTTGCTTTATTTGTTGTAAGTGTAGGTAGCCCTCACTAATACATTAGGAGACCTCATGACTCCTAAAATATTCTTATTTTACTATACCCTTTAGTACACCTAGCTAGTAGTACATAAATTCAAGGGTTTAAGAAAAAGATACTTATAATTTAGCTATGTTTAACCACTACCCTCTTGCAGAGTAGAATTCCCTAGTTTAAAGTGGCAAATGAGTACTCACACTAAAGTTGACACTCTGACCTTAATAAAGTATCGTAAGCCACACAATGTAATTTAAAAAACTGGACATGGAATTGTCTCTATTTTAAAACATTTAAATATCTATTCCTTAGTATATAATCTTTAAAAGTTCTTAAAAACCAAATAATTTTCACTATTGTGGAAACCACATAATATAATCCTTTTAGTAAACCTAAATCATATCCTCATTACTATGATTACAAAGTTCCTAAAGAACTGCACCAATGGATAATTTGCTTTTCAATTTCTACTTTATATTTATTACATGGACTGAGTATAAGTGTGTGTTTGTGGGCAGCAACATCTTCCTTTATTTTAAGCAGATAATTCCTCTTCTTCCCACCCTGTCTGCACATCCTCCAGGTCTTAACTCTAGATATCAAACAAACCTAAGTCATTTTACATTTCACCCCCTTTTCCCAATCATTCCAGTGGTGCAAGACCTAACTTATCCCAGCTGGAATTCAATTTGGTGAACATGACTAACCAAAACTGAACAGATACAGTTTCTTTGCAATGGCATCAACATCTCCCTGTTTGACTGGAAATACTTGATCTACTCTATCTGAGGACCTAACTTGATTTTTTTTTAACAGCTATTACTGGCAGCTCATAGTCATCCAATGATTTGTGAGGATTCCGAAGTTCTTCTTCAATCTCTTCTAACAATAAAGTTAAAGTTTCTAGGTTGGGTTATAGGTCTCAAAGCACCTAATCATTCTGTATCCTTGAATTTCATCCCAGTCTTTTACTTCTTTAGCCATCCAGCTCTTCCCTGTTGTGTCCTTAGCATATTCCTAGTGCATCAAAATTCCATTCTAGCCTACATGAAAATATAACTTTAAGTCTGTAGGATAAGACCAATGTCAGCGACTCTCAGACCATCTCTTCTCCAACAAGAAGGTTCCTGCTAAACCTGAGGACACCAGCAGCAGATAAACACCTTGCCCACTGCTCAGCCTGAGCATTTCACAATAAAGACCATGAAGCACATTACACACTCTGGTCAAGTCCTGTCAGTCACCATCAGTACGGACCTTGATCGCTGCAGAAACCTCCCCAACACTGCAGTATCTACAGCCACCTCTTTTCTGCATAGATGCCAGCACATTTTACAGTTCTGATATAAATCCATGTCTTTAAAAAATTCTCCTGTGACTATCGCTCTTATTTTGTAAAAAATAAATCAACCTTTCACATTAAGTTAATCAGATCTGTTAATAAAAACCATGTACATTGGGGTAATACTAAGAAAATGAAGCTGAACTGTAATCCTTGTATGAAGCATTATGGAAGCATTCTGAAGCAAATGATTAAGAAATTAAGAATATGAAGGAAGATGAACACACTGCAACAGGAATGTGGTGTCTCATTGACTAGTCAGGTGTTCAGTAATTTTTTGATGCAATGCAGACTAGTCTCAATAAGACTGAAATAGGTATTAGTAACTTCTACACAAAGATAGTAGAAAATTCTATTTACTGTTAAGCCACCCAGCCAAATTATCTATTACTTTTCATCTCTCTTTTTTAGTAACTTTACCACTCAAGCAATTCTACCTTTTAAAGTCAAATATTGTTCTAAAAATACCACTAAAATGGTTGACTAAATGAAACAGAAAAAATAAGGGAAAACAAAGACTAAGACATCCCCGTACTCACTCTAGAACCCATTATTTCGCCTCCAATAGAGCTTCAAGTGGTTAAATCTGGACAGGACTACAAATTAGTCAGCACAGTATATAACCAAATTTTTATATATTTGGGGTTTTTCGACAAAATAGAATGATTTTATTTTTACAAGAGTCCTGGCAGCAACATTTACATTTTACTTGGTGATTAAAGAAAAATCCTGAGGAACTCCCAAAAATATTTCAGCAAGTAAATAAACTCTTTATTTTTATCAGCCATGAAAGCATTACTTCTGGGAAACTGTTCTTGCACCTAAACCCCCTTTCCTATTTTATTTCCTAGTGTACCCTCACAAATATAATTATAGTGGTGCTGCCATAACTATCTTGCATACACTTGTCATTTAAAAAAAAAAAAAAAAAGACCAACAAACCTTTTTACAACCATTTCTTGAGCAAGAAGTTTCTAGATCATGTAAGAAGAAACACTTTTTTTCTTGAACAGGATTGGTATGCAATACACTCCTACATAAGGAAAACCTTTGTGGGTTGTTCAAGAATTCATGTGAGAAAAATGGAAATTTGAACAGATTCACGTAGTCACAGCAAGGTAATGCAGAAGCAAATGTTAAAACATGAACTATTACCAACTCTGGATTTAATAAGTGCACTGTGCAGCTCACACCCACATCAATGTGCACAGGGAGGTTGTCTGCTGTTGATTCTCATGTTTGCTGTTTACCAATGAAGACACCTTGGCGGACGAAAAATGGTGATGAAAATGAAAGAAGAGCACTGCAAAAATTAAGTAAAATGATCCATTACAACAAAGAAAACCTTTTTTTTTTCATCTACTATTTTCTGAGATGTAAATGATTGTTTTTGACTGTAAATCCACTCTGTTGCAAAAGCCTTTTCAAACGCTTCATCTGATAGGGGGAGAGAGATCGATACAAGCAAGTGGCATATCAAGATATTTTAAGGAAACTTTCAAAAAGTGTTCAGATCTTTTGAAAGGAAATGATGCACCAAAATGCAGCGAGGGCACATGAACAGAATTATAGTGCTTTGCTTCCCGCCTGATTAATAAAAGTCCGTTAATTCTATTTTATTTCTTTACCATAAAAAGAAAAAAAAAGGGGGGAAAAAAAAAAAAAAAGGTTGATTTTTTTTTCCCAAAAAATTTAATGCTGGATAGACACTATTCCCAGGGAATTATGATAGCTGGAAGCTGTATGGGGCTTACCTATACAAAGCCTCACGCTCACAACAATGTTGCTTTGGGAATTCCATGCACGCATCTTTTGAAATATGAGGCTCAGACCATCTGAAGCAAAATTAAAATGCTGCCAATTTTCATACCACTCAGAACATTTTTCATCATCTCTCCACTTCTGAAGTCACATTGCTACCTAGTAATTAAATTTCACTTCCAAAGAGTGGAGAAAAATAAAAGATGATCCCACTGCCTATCTGAAAACACAAGACGTAACAAACAAGAGGTGCTCTTAAAAAAGAAAATTAAAAATATATTTAAATATAGTTTAAACAGTTTTGTTCTAGGCTTGGCTTATGTTTTTAAACGTTTGAAGCACTAATTACTGGAGCTGGAGTTGGACTGAATGACTCTTCAGAGAGGATATTTTGGCAACTTTCCTTCACTTCTTTCCCTACACAGCCATGCTCAGGACAGTCATGGCCTACGGTGTTGATTTGGCAGCGTGCCCGGACGCCTCATCCAACCTACACTCCCTGTAGCCACTGTCCACACCTGCTCACAGCCAGGACGGTGAACAGCCACCTTCACTCACCCCGCCGTGACCACCCCCGGCTCTGCCTCCGCACCCCTACGGCTGCAATGACTCTTCCCTCGACAGCAATGCTCCCGAAACACTCGTGTGAGCAAGACACGCTGCGTGGAGCAAGAGCAGTGCCGTGGGCCCGCCCAAATGCGTGTCACCCTGCCATTTTATGATTTTCACACAGTGAATGGTCACGCGTGGCGGACGACTGCTGGGTGGGTTTGCCACTGCCTCACCGCCCCCAGCGCCACCCACCTGCGTTCACACTGCCTGGAACACGGTGTAACACGGGCCATGTGCTCAAATACGGACCAGGCACTGCCCAGCGGCGCGGGGCGGTGGGTAAGGGCATCCCCCCCTCCCTCGCTGGGAAAGCAGACAGAGGAGAGAGAGGGAACAGATGGAAGAGAAGAGAGCCGGGCGCTGCCGGCGGGCAGGGGCACCAGCGGCGCAGGGGACGTCCCTGAGGGGCGAGNGGTTCGCCTCGTGCCTCTCCCCAACTCCTGCCCTACTCGCCTTCTGCCCCTCTCACCTTCCCGACTGAGGAGCCGCGGCAGCGGGTGGCCGCGCTCGCTGCGGGCTCGGCCGGCGCCGCAGCAGCCTGCAGTCACGGGGCGTGCGTGCTGGGGAAGCCGCTGAGAAGAGGACAGCCAGCCGTCCTGCCCCACATCCCCTCTGGCGCCCCGCGCGCCCGCAGGACACCGGGCCCAGCCTGACCTGGCAAGGCTTTAGGCAGCAGGGGGGAAAGAGAGGAGCAGGGGGAAGGGTCAGGGCTGCTTCCAGATCAAGCCTACATGTCCTGTTCAGCATCCCGGGGCTGTGCAAACGATGCAAGATAAACCGGGTCGTGCTCGCTCGGGCGTCCAGGTGACACGGGGCTTCGTGCACACACTGGCATGTCTGCTTTCCGTTTAGGTAGCAAAAACTTAGAGCACAGCAAATGGAATCCTATTCAGATTTCTACAGCTCTCTCCGCAGCAGCAAGTTGAATTTTGTCTGCTCCCTTACATTCATTGTGTCAGCCAACTTTCCAAACTCCTCTCAAGCAAAATTTGTTTCTGGATCATTCCTTTTCTGGTGTGTCAGGGATGTTTTGTTAAATTTATTAACCTTTCTGTCAATCATTTTCTGCAAAAGATGGTCAGGTTTGCTACCAAGTCTCTGTTTCAGTTGTTCACAGATAGACATGATGCTCTCAAAGCCCCAGCTTTCTTTTGCAGTTTTGCATTTCATCCTTGTCTTTCTGTGCATCTAAAAATTGTATTTCAATAGCCATTGTAAACCAAAACTGGGTGCTAATTGATTGGGTGGGAAGCTTTTGTTTTTTAAGGATAATCATGGCTTTTCAGAAATAAGATATTTTAAATACAATGTAAAAATTTAAAAATATTACTGGTGGTTATCTCTGCAGTTTCAAATCTGGCCACTGATGAGTGCCAGGAGGTTTTTTAACTGACTACTATCTGATGCAGTTAGTATCTTTTCTGCCTTTTTCCGCTAAAATATTTGTGAATTCAACATGCTTTTATTTTCACAGTTCAAAATTCCGCTTAAATGCTGGCTCTGGTCTTGATGGAAACCAGCAAAAGACTTGCTTTGGTCTTGTTACCTGTACAGTTAGGGATAAAATGTAGAAAAGCTGGCAAAAAAATAATGCCTTTCTTTTTTGTCTCCCAGTGAGAGGAAGTTTATCAATGATGTGGTATATATGAAGGGAAAGGCACTTTATTAAGATTAATAATTTCATTTTCACTTTTCTATACATTCCATAGCCAGCTGGGAAAAGGATGAAAACTGCAATCGCAAGAAAGTTAAGAGTATGTCTGTGAATGAAGTGTACTTCTCCTACCTACCTTGCCTGTTCTCGCGTTACTCCAGTTCCAAAGCCATCTTTCTTACAAATAACTCTGAAATTAGCTGCATTGTAATGCTCTGCAGGTAGCTTATATAGCTAACTGCTATTTTCTCCACATTAAATCCCTTCTAATGGTATTGTTTTTATGTCTGTTACTGTTTTGCCTTTGCAGGACTTAAAACCTCGGTGGGCTCTTCCAGCCTACGTCCAGTGTGAATGTTTACCGTCACAAACCTTCTTCAAGACTCACAGTGCTGAGTCCACATATGCTGAAAAAGAGCATCTTTATCTGAAAACCCAGTGTTGTTGGGCAGAGAAGGAAAATATAACAGATACATTCTAAAGTAATCCCAAATTGAATTCTCAATCAACAGTTTTCTCATTGTTTCTCTTCTGTTCTACCCCTCATTCTCTCTGCCATCAGAATTTGTTTTTCACCTTTGCCAATTTTGCACTGAATTTTTCAACTGGTCCTTCTAAATGCAAGGAGTTGTTTCAAAAACAAGAGACATATAAATCAAACACATTCAGCTGAAACATGCATACTTCTTGGGAGAAGGGCATGATAATTTTTCTATTGAAAAAGGCCCTGTGTGTTAAAATCTTTAGAGCTAAAATGGATTGTTATTGCTAACATGAGTCATGTTGGACAGCACAGAGGGAAAGAAGCTCCAAGAGGATTGTGTTTTGAGCACACACAATCATCTTGATATTGTTCTTTGCTTGCAGATGCTACAAAACTTACTCCACCCCACTTTATGAGTTAATGAAGGCAGATACCCTTGTCCTGTGATAGTACCAGTATATTTACTAATTGAAGGGTTTGCAGGGTCATGCAAAGAATAATGGACACTTCTGGCAGATCTTTCTGTAACAGCACGTGGGCTTCTCGTGGTCTGGCCTTTTATGTGCCCTGTGCTGTTCCTTATTTTGATTCTGCATGTCTTTTGTTCAACAACAGCATTTTGGAACAATTTCAGTTTAGTAGAACACATGGAAGGGCTCAGATGTGTTTAGTGCTGTATCAGGATAGTGAGTAGAAATTGCGCATGACTGGCTTTTGGCTTTCCATCTGTCTCAAAACTGTTTATCATTCTGATACTCCTCTGAATTTATCATTGTCATTGGCTCACACTGTGTTCTGGTCAAAGGTTTTAAAACGTTTATTAAAAGGAATGCTTTTCACTAAAATAAATAATCTCTTATAGAAGTCATGCCACCAAGCCAACCAGATGGGGAGAACAGGCACATTTGTGTAATATGCGGAGTAACTCCAAACACTATCACAAGAGATGTTTCTGTAGTCCTTATTGTTCCCATGCAGTTACACAGGTAATTGGCAGTCAAGTCATTAGGAGTGGAAACATAAAGCTGTTGGATTTCCTGCAGCGTGACACAAAACCTTGGCCAAGAAAGCCATGGTAAAAATAGGTTGATCATTTATAAGCATCTAAAAGAAAATAAGAAAGTTGTTTAAAGAGTGATTTGATGACAGCAAGAAGGACAGAATCAGAAGCAAGGGAGCTATTCATACTGATGATAATCATAAGTGCCAAACTGGCAAGCAGCCAAAGTGCCTACTAGGCAGGGATCAAAGACACATATGGTGAGTCTCAAGCAACAAGTAAGCCATAGAATTCTGGCAAGCATTGCAGGAATAATATGCTCCAGCCCTGACAAAGATGAGGGTTAAAAAAAACACAATGGAGCTACCAATACTGGATCATACCTCAGGGAAAGAAAAGCTTTCATCATTTCAGTTTTATTGGAGAAAAATGTAGATAACTTCTCACATATGGTAGGTCTGGTTGATCTAAATTGATGGGAAGTGTAACACAATGTTAAAAAATATCCTTTACAGTTGTGGCAGTAAATCAGTATTCCATTAGCTGCAGCATCATTCAGAGACAGCATTCTTCAGAGAGTTAGTAATAGATTTACTTTGCCAAAGTAAAACTGTATCCCAGGTGATGGACACCTGGCATTTGAAACAGACACAATCAAGAAGAAAGTCCAAGTTTACATCTCGCCAGATGTTGGAACATGTTTTCTCTATTCTTTCACTAATTTGGTCAGATGGCAGGGTTTATGACAACTAGATCACAATGTAAAACAAGCAAACACAAAAAGGGACACATTTTAACTTTAGTCTCACGCTACTATGCAGCATCAAATAGGAAAAGATGGAGATTCTGTGAGTTTAGATCTGGTTTCATAGTTATATACCCTTACGCAGAGTCATAAAAAAAGGGACATGTCATAAGCTATGTTATTTTGCATTGTAAAGGGTGCTGACTTTCACACTGGCAAGAATGGTACTCAGCAGCCCTTTGGGTCTTTGGGTGGTCTCCAAAGTACCAGCACTACATAGCTACATAAAATTGTTATGAGGTATATCAAGCACAGCAGAGAATTGTAGCAGAAAGTGCTTATTTATGGATTACATTTTCCATTTGAGATATTTCCATAACTGACAAAAATGCTGCTGAACCAAATGTGTTCCTTGTCTGACTCCATCATTTAGACTGTGATTTCTTTGTCTCAGTGACCTGACCTACCACTCGACAGTATCAGGAGAAACTATGAGCCAATTCCTGAATGGAGTTTCATTATAATACTCAATGGAGTATTATAACGTTTAACACTTGCACATCTTGTTAAGTGTTTTGCCTACTGTTATGCAGACTTTGTTTCCATCTCTTTTTTTTCACATCAATGTACTTAATATCTCCATCTCCGCCCAATCTTCTCTGCCAATAAATACTGATGTGATTTCTTATAGGGATTATAAGGGGCAATATGCAATAACCTCTCATTTTCTTCCTCTCTTTATGTTATTAAGAGACAACAAAATAGTACTGGTTGTCAGTGAAGCCAGTTTTCTTGTTTTTCAAAAAAGTGACCCTTTTACATCATGTAGGATAAAGAGAAACTATAAATTACTCTTAGGAAATGTTTGTTGGATAAAGAAATGCTGGGATAGCTTTTATACTATATCCATTCCTTCTCAAATAGAGAGCATTTATCAGAATTTAGTCAAAACAGAAAAAAAATAACCACCTGAAAATTGTACCTGCACTGCATTCTGGGAGTAGTGCTTTCCAAACAGGAAAAAATAGTTAAAGACTGAACCTTTTCTGTTGTCTTAGGGAGCAATTCTTATGATTTATTTTAAATATATATTTTAGTATCTAGTGAACCATATTCTACAGACCATACGTAATTTCTGTTTTTCAGACTTGTCCACCAAGTGAAAATGAATTAGGCATTCTCCAATAAAGCACACAAATGTATATAGATGCTATGAACCCAAAAGATAAATTTACATGTTATTTTTTTATTTTATTCTTCTAATTACTAAGTTAATGTGCAAAACATGTTTTGTGGACATACCAGGAATAAGTGTTTAGGGGGTTTTTGAGGCATTTGCCATATAACTGTACTTTTAAAATTACTTGCACTATGTCCCAAATTGCTATGCTTCTGTCATTAAATTGTTCCAGAGCAATAGCAACAGTTTAAATTCAAGTATGGTGATCAGTTTGGCACTAGAATTTTTCTATGTCTTCTGTCACCAACATTGCTCAGCTTAGGACAAAAAAACCCCCAAACAATGGAGAAGTTTTCTGGTGCAATAAAAACTTGCTTTATTTGGCAACTAAACAGTTAAAAAGGCAGAGTTATTACTTAAGAGACAAAGAAAAGTTTGTGTTATGTGCTTGCCAAGGTAATTTGCTCATGTTTAATATTCTGGTTGCATGTTTTTCAATTTAGTTCATATCATTTTGCCTAAGCAATGTGCAATTAAAATGTATATCCAAAGTAACTGAAAGCAGTTTTTAAATTATCAGCACAACAAAAACTTTTGGACAAAATACTACTAAATAATGAAAAATAAATCAGAATAGTGTGTAATGTAGGATAAAACCAAATATCACATGTGCCATAATGCAAAGTAATCTGAGATCAGGTAGATGTGTGCATCATTTTTTTCTCCATTTCTGTTTGTATTCAGGGTCAGATTGAAGTTTTCAGCTGAGTCTTATGATCTAGAATCCTCTTTAGTAGTCTGTGTAAGTGGGACAAAGAATTGTGTTTTTTGGCTTCAATAGTAAAGACTGAACCAGGCAAATGAATACTGTAACTCTAGAGGAAAGACTGACATAGGAATTACTGGAATGGTATTGACATTCAGAGATTTCCTTTTTAGCACAATGGTAGTAACAGCACTATAAAGCAAAAAACTTGAAAAAAGTCAGGTTTTTACATCTTGTTTTGCTATCTTCATCACTAATACAAGATTTAGTCACGTAAAATTGATGTGCACTACTTCATGTTGCATTTGCAACAAAAAGCACATTCTTGAATTCTGACAAAAATTTATCTGTAAATTTCATCTGGGCAGAAAAAAACTACAAAGCCTTTAAATTAAAATGCTGATATCATATTGTGAAGCAGAATGGTCTTACTTTTGTTTAGGACTCACAGTAAAACAGAGCAGTGTTCTTTTTCATAACAAGAATGGCATTTACAGTATCAACCATTTCATGCTAGCTTTAATTATTTCTTTCCCCAATTTAAAGTTCACAGTTCACCTCCAAAGCAGATGTCTGTACACCAGGATGAGAAGACATTTTTTTCATATACTACATCTGAGAGTTTTAAGGTCTATGTGTCAGCTCATAGAATTATCAGAGAACCATAAAATTGCTTAGGCTTGGAAAGACTTTAAGAATGATTGAGTTCAACCATTAACCCAGCACTGCCAGGTCTATCACGAAAACGTGTCCCTGAGCATCACAATTACCTGACAACACAAGAACTAGAATTTTCTTAGGAAAATTCATAATTTTCTCATCTTTCTGATTGCTATTAATGTCTTTTAGAAGTGTTAATATGATCCTAGTACGACAGGGTGCTGGTTTTGGCTGGGATGGAGTTAATTGTTTTTTCATCACAGCTTGTATGGTGCTGTGGTTTGGATTTGTGATGTAAACAGTGTTGATAAGACACCCATATTTTATTATTTTATTCCTGATCATTGGCAAAGCCTTCTCTGTTTCTCCCAGTGGTAGACTGGGGGAGGGCAAGAAGTTGGAACACAGCTGACCCCAGAATGATCAACATACTAATAAAAGCTGAGGAAGGAGGAAACAGGGCAGAGGTATTCAGGGTTAAGGCATTTGTCTTCCCAAGTAACAGTTGTATGTGGTGGAGCATTGCTTTGCTGCAAACGGCAGGACACCTGCCTGCCAATGGGAAGTGCTGAGTTGATTCCTTGTTTTGCCCTGCTTGCCCGCACAGCTTGGCTCTCCCTATTAAACTGTCTTTATCTCAACTCACAAATTTTCTCACCTTTGTGCTTTTGTTTCTCTCCCCCGTCCCACCATGGGGAAGTCAGTGAGTGTGGGGTTGAACTCTACACCAGGGTTAACTCACAAACAGATCCAATATGCACGAGACTGCAGTGGAAAAAAATAGACATGTACAGCATTAGTCAAACCTCCTATTTTAGAGACTTAAATTAGGCATTTCAGCATTTCTAAGCCTTTAGAGAAATTTAAGCTGCCTAAGCTGCATTTTTTCTGGAGTAAATGGAGGGACCTAGGTGTCCACATCACCCTCAGGAAGCATTTGCTCCAGTTCAGCTAGACATGCTTTTCCAGTGTGATGAAGGAAACTTTGGTGTTTTCTAGGCAGAGCAATATATGCACATGTTGAACAGTTAGCCACTGAATTTTGGCCAGCAGGAAACATCAAGAACAGAGGAATAATTACAAAGTTCCTGGCTGAGTTTGAGAAGTCTTCAGAGTACTGGACCTACATTTCCCATTTATTAAGAGAGAATCCTAAATTCCACACTGCATCACTGTATAGCCAGGAGTGATAAGGAATCAAAAACAATGCATAAAGTATTTCATTAAGTTCTATAGTAATACATTAGTGTTACCGTTCTGACTTTTCTTTGACCTTTATGTATTGCGGGTCCTAGTGCAGAAAGATTCTTTAAGATCTATAGTTTTCCAGAAAGTCAACAAGTAAACAGACTTTTGGACTTAAAACTACTGTGTTTGGGGTTATTTTTGTTTGAGTTTTGGTTTGTGGGTTTTGGGGGCGTTCATTGGGTTGGTTTGTGGGGTTTTTTTGGGTTTTTTTTGGTAAAACTTTTTGTTCCTTTTCTGCTCATGCAGAACTTCAATCAAAATTTTTGAGGTGTTTTATACCATGTTAAGGAACATCATTTGACACTATGCCTCAATTGTTATAAATCAGATTTGGTATTCTGAGCTCAAGTAGAGCACTAACAGGGATTGGAGGTAGTATGAGTTTTTATAATTCTCTTTCAGTGGATCTTTTGAGAAGCATTAGCAAAGGGGAACAGGTCACCATGGGGTGCCGGAAGACCTAGCATAGACAGGAGAGACAGCAATAGGACTGCTCCAGTGCTTGACAGCCAGGAAGGGGATCTTTAACTTTCTTTCACAGTTGGTCCCAGAGAGACTTTGGCTCTTCAGCCTCATTAGCATCCATTTCCTGCTCCTTCCTATAGTGTTGTCACCACATATGTTCATGAGACAATGAATGACCTTGTGTTCCCACTGTAAACACAGTGGTGTTTACCCGTGTTACATCTGGGCTTGATATAGTGACCACTCTATTTAAGTTGCCAAAACTTTTCTGTTACAGGAGTATGTCCAGCTGTTTCAAAAAGGACAGAGATCTCCATGTCTTGTAGCAAGAATTTGGAGTTTAGAAGCAGTATAGCCTGGAGTCAGGAACATGTCTTCTGTTGTCTCAGTGAATATCACTTTAATTTCTAAAATGTTGAGAAATGTGATTTCTTAGCTGTGTTTTACTCTTTCATGTTTGCCAGACACTAACAGCTAAGCAGTTTAATACTCCAGTTGCTCTGAACAGATTTTGCTCATGCATGTTACTCCAGCATGGCAAACAATACTGAACCTACATCTGGAGCCCACATAACTCAATTCCTGCCACTGCTCCACAACAAACACTCTCAAAGAGTAAAACTTAGTTAGACACTAAAGAGGAGTTGTGGAATGAAAATAAAATTTCATGCTTTTGGGCTTCAGACAATCTCTTAAGTATCAGGGTTTAGGATGAGACCTCCTTAACAGAGAAACAATCCAACATCTGCCTACTGTAGGGGGATTTTGGCTACCATCACGGACAGGATGCTGTGCTTCAGAGATTATACATTTGATGCATATGTTTTTTATAGTATGGATAGAAAGTTTATAGAATGCTAATTCAGAAAATGCAAGTTCTAAAGGAATTTGGTTGTACCTGTAGACTATTTTATTTCTACTAAAACAATGATTTCCAGCAAGAGATCATTCAGGCAATGTGTATAAGATGCTAATGATGAACACATGAAAATATAACCCCACTTGCATGCTTGCCTTGAGATTGACTGTATCCAGACATAAAATGAAATGTTTCCTATCCCAGTTTATCAAAAGAGAATAGAAATATGTTTAGAGAAAGGTAGTCAGAAAAAATATCAACTTTTAAAAGCCTATTATTGACAAAGTAATATAAAATATAGCCAGCCCTGTTCCTTTTAGACAGAAGGAGCTAGGAAAATATGGTAGACAGGGTAAAAGATCTTTTGCTGTTCTCTGTTTATGTGTGACAAGATTTTAGGAGTTAATATGTTAATTATGAAAAACTGCATGCATTGTTGAAAACATTTTAAGAAAATGAAGAAAAATTTCTGTTTGTCATAGATATCTGAACGAACCATTTCTATGGCATCTGAATAGCTATATGATACAAAGGGAGTTTGTTCAGCCATTCTTAGAGGGAAGAGAGGTCAAAGCCAGCTCTAGCAGCAGAGGAAGTAGGTGAGGATCCCTGAAGCTGGAGGTAAAAGTCTAAGCAAGGCATAAATTTCTACTTCAAGGGATAAATTTGATGAAGGCTCCACCCAGAAAACAATTGTATGGAAAAGAAAAAACAGCTGAAGTGTCTTTTCTGCTGGAAAATGTGCAGCGATCAGCTAAATTAATGAGTACTGCCTGATGAATAATTCACCACCATTATTCTCATTAATCCTGTAGTCTGTCCAGATAGATTTGGGATCATTCTGTAGAAGCATAAATGGCCTGTTAAGGGCAGTAACTGTTGCATTATATTCAAAATGTAGTTTATCTGAAATTTGCAGTCATGAATTGTTGTGCAGCTGGTACTATGTACAGACATAGAAAAAATATTAAAGAATTAAAGAAATATAATTTTTTTTATTGTCAGTGGACCTTCAAAGTCTTTATGAACAACACCAGTGATCTGGGCTTTTCAAAGTATGAATCCAAGTGAGAGTGAATGAAGTCCACAATCACTGAGATCCACATTCAGGATTAACTGGGCATAAAATAAGTGGCCTATTATTCTACATATTCCAACAAAAAATGGAGACTTGGCAAAGAAGGTGTTTGAAATAAATCTTTATTAAAAAAAATTATATGTCCTGCTTAAATAAGTTGTGTCGCTACTCTGAGAGAAAAAGGGGAGGGAGATATAACTGAAAACATATTTCCTAGGAATAATATCTGAAAACAGTGATTCAGTTTTTAAAAATAAACTGCAAATTATATCTCCATACCATCAAGAAAACAATTCCTTTGATTCCTAATACATCATCATGATAAATCAGAAAATTTTGACTTTTTAACCAAGGTTAAAATTGAATGTGTCACATTTTCCCTTAAAACTTCAAAACAAGGATGTATCACATGTCAGGCAGAACACTTCAAACTCATTACAGTGTTCTTGTTACAGTACATATTTAGGCAGTCCTTGACTTGTAGGGATTATTTTCTTTGCATAAGATCTTGGAAGCTAAGACCTCAGCAGAATTCTAAGAAGGACGTCTATATGTATGAAAAGATAGCTACAAAAGAAAGTTTAAAAATATAATAATTATTTACCCAGTTGACAATAGGTGGAATTAGAGACTTCTACTTAGAAGCATATTTAAATTACCGTCTGATTTCCTATAGTAACCAATGGATTCCAGATCCTGAGACACATTACTTCTTAGCTAGACCTTACAGCTGTGTTAATTGTATCTTAATATGGACAGAAAAAGTACTTTAATTCATACCTCTGATGTAAACAAAACACATCATGTACACCAATATGCAATGTTATGTTTTTAATATGGATACTAATCAGGTCATAATTTTAAAGACTGGATTGCTCCCTTTTATTGTGCCATAAGGAAGCCCTTCCATCTGTAGCACTACAAAACATAAGACTATATGCAATAGCTGAATAGACAATGACAGTGATAACATGAACAACACGTGCTCAATTGTGATTTCACCTAGCAGCACAGTGAGGGATGATGTCAGAAGTCAATAAAGTTGATGGATTTGTGGCTGTGCTAAAATCAACTTTCTCCTGAAAATTCTGCCTATCAGTAAAGGATATCCAGGCAACAGGGGACACCAGACTTCATATGAGATATGAATAAAGACTTTGCTAGTGATTCATCTTTTGGGGGATGGCCTGGAGGATAAGTCAGTAAGTAAGCAGAGCATCCTATTCTTGGTGTCACTCAGTACTCTGCAGAAGGAAGAGTGCTAGCAGCTGGTCGTTGGGCTGGTTGCCATTCTTAGCCATTACTGGTACACTGGTCTGTACAGAGACATACTCTCAAAGTCTGTTGTCCTGCCCTGTGCTGCCAAAATACAAGTGCAATGCAGAAGAAGTTATCTTGGCCTCAGGAGCAGGATTTGCCCCTAGGCAAAGGGAAAAAAAGGAGAAAAAGGGAGAAAAGCATTTTTTGCCCCCTTGCAAAATAAGAAATCCTGAAATCCTGTGTAATGACAAGGTAGTTGGCCTTTGTACAGGTGTTGCATCTAGGGTCTGGAGTAAGACAAGTTGCCACATGTTCACTTTTGCTCTACTCTTGCACTACCCCAACAAGTATTCACAGAATCTCAGAATCAATTAGGTTGGAAAAGACCTTTGAGATCATCAAGTCCAACCTGTGACCAAAACACCACCTCGTCAACTAGACTGTGACACTGAGTGCAACATCCAGTGTTTCCTTCAACACCTCCAGGTGTTTCCTGCCCACCTCCCTGGGCAGCCCATTACAATGCCCAGTCACCCTTTCTGTGAAAAACTTTGTAAAGTCCATTGTAAAGTCCAGCCTAAACCTCCCCTGGTGCAGTTTAAGACTGTGTCCTCTTGTCCTGTTGCTGGTTGTCTGGGAGAAGGAACCAAACCTCAGATGGCTACAGCCTCATTTCAGGCAGTTGTAGAGTGATAAGGTCTTGCCTGAGCCTCCTTTTCTGAACAACCCCAGCTCCCTCAGCTGCTCCTCATAGGACTTGTATTCCAAACCCTTCATCTGTCTAGCTGCACTTCTCTGGACATGCTCAAGCAGCTTAACATCCTTCCTAAATTGAGAGGCCCAGAACTGGTATTAGAGGTGTAGCTTCACCAGCGCCAAGTAGAGTGAAAGAATCACTTCCTAGACCTTATGGCCATACTATTCTTGATACAGGCCAGTATGTCACTGGCCTTCCTGGCTACCTAGGCAAGCACAAGCTCATGTTCAGTCAGCCATCAATCAGTACACCCAGGTCCCTTTCTACTTGTTGTCCAGCCACTCTGTCCCCAGCAGGGGGTTGTTGCGGCCAAAGTGCAGCACTCATCACTTGGTGTTGTTAAACTTCATATTGTTGGATTTGGCCCATCTCTCCAGCCTGTCCAGATCCCTCCCAGAGCCCTCCTACCCTCCAGCAGATTGACATTCCCCCCAACTTGGTGTCATCTGCATATTTGCTAACAGTATTCATAACGCATACAAAGCTCACCTTTCTATGAAGCCCACTATATTGTCACCCCTTTTTCCTTATTCATCCCTTCTTAAGAGCAGTAATATAATTTAACACAGAAATTTCCTACATGAAACTTCTTCGGCCACACAAGGCTCAAATATATCTTATGATAATATCAGTGAAACTCTCTGTCCCTGGGATTTTAGACTGCTGCCTCTTCCTGCAGTGTTTGATTGCTTCATATATAGAATCAGTAACTTTGGAAAAAAATAAACTCCCTTTGGACTAGAGTTTGTTCTTGAGAGACAAAACTATAGTTGTTAATTTTTGTTTTTATGGATATGTTCTCAAATACTAGCATTAGAAGCAGTGTTGTGACTGTGATTGATATGTGTAAAAAACAAAATACCAATTTTCTTGTTTAATTCAGTTAAATGCTGTTTGCCTTGCCTGTAGTAAAGAGAAGGTTTTTTCTGCTTTTCCCTGTTAAATGCTTTGGCTCAAGCCGATTGTTATTGTAATTGGAGATACCTCCCCTAAATGTTTTGTCTGTCAAATGTTAATTACCTGAAACCCCTTTGTAAACTAACTGCTCCTGGCGTTCCCTGCATGGCAACCACATAGCAACCAATGACACCACCCGACATGCAAATAAAAAGCCTCGAGTGTTCATGGGACCCTTTTTTGGACATAGAACCCCTAAAAATAACGAGCCAACACCAAACCAAGAACTAAAAATAACCACTCTGAGTCGGCAGAACCATGGAGAACCTCACACCGATCAGAGCTGAGTTCCAGTTTGTCACCATAAGTTGAAAAGTACCCTCGACACAGGACACCCATGGACTTTGAAATGAGCCAGCAAGCTTTTCAGAGGGTCCTGTGAGACAGAAGCCCTGGCTCTGCCTTGTGGCAGAGCTGAACATCTCCTCTGCTGCGTCGTCCATTGGGAGCAGCAGTGGATTGTGCAACCCCTCAAGCCCCCACCTAGAGCTGATCTTAAATAAAGGCATTAAAAAGGTGCTGGTCTCCTTGCCCATTCACTTCAATATGCATACGACATTTTTGGTCAGATGCACTATCTTAAGTAGTCTTCATCAATATTTAAAAAAAAAAACAGATGATCTCTTGGGCACATTAAGCCATCCTAGTCCATCAATTTCTAGCTACAGGGTTAAAGAAGTTGACTAGTTGACAGATTCAGTGTTTTTATAAGCAAATGAGAAGTCAGGGTTATGAATATTGTTTTGCAGCAGCAAGTTTCTTCACAGAAGGATTTTGTTAATGGAATAAGAAGTTTAATGTTATAAAAAAAATAAATCTGTTTTGTCTAGTCTTACCAGATTAACTGGTAAAACAAACACAAAACTTGGTTCCTCTGGAATACGATCCTGTAGATTTCCATGTGTTGCTGTTAATTTAATGCTTTGTATGTACTTTTACAGCTGGATTCATGAGCTGAAGCTGTTAAATTTAATTTCTAGCAAACTAAATAGCTTATGGTGTAGTTTTGTTATTATTCATATTTCTGAACCTTAAGCAATACGGCATTGCCTGTAGGGATGTTTTAAACCAACACATGACTAATCCACCCCACCAAAGTGTGAGCAAAAGAGTGGCAATATATCCACAGCTGATCCCCAGTGACTTTTTCTCATTATTCCTGCAGTCAAAATAATATCATTTTAAAATTAGTGTAATAATAGAGAATAAAGCTTGGTGACTAACCCGATGAACTGTTTAAAAATTTAATAAAGCAAAACAAGACTGAAAGATAAAGTGGACTGGAATAGGTCCACTTGGTATCCTTCTTCACCTTTGACAGACTCATCTGCTGTGAAAATAGATACAGGACATTTCCCACTGAGATGTAAACTTTTTAGACCTTCTACAAGTCACAGAGTGTGGAAACCAGTCTGAGGTGGGCCTTGCTCTTCAACTGGAATTTATTTCAAATCATTCTGGAGTTCTGTAGACCCACACTGGTTTGGATACCTATATTAATCTTAGTGATAGAGTATATTTTCTCAAATGAAGCACCAGTCTTCTATTAAAGCAACCATTCTCTCTAATAAAGTCTACTTAAGTATTTTTCAGCAAAAATACCAGTTATGCATATTTTTTAATGAAAAATGACAGGCAGACTGCAGTTGTGTTATTTGATGTATGAGTTGTGCTCTAAATTACAAGTTTCAATTTGACCCATTTTGTTTAGGGGGAAGCCTCTGTGTGGATGAAACCTCCCTCACGTCGGATGAATGCTTCAGAGACTTGCCACCCAAATTTGACAGCTTAGCAAAATTGACAGGCTCAGATCAGCCACTGGTGTGGCTGATCAGAAGCAAAATGGAACAGGAAAGCAGTGATAGGGATGGTTGCTTAGCATTTCTGCAATATATTTGTTTTTACTGAGGTGCAGCTGGTTGTGCAACATGGCAAACTGGCCTCTTACTGTAAAGCAAAAGTGACAAACCTGAAAACAGCAAGCCACCAAAACATATGAATAGTATAAAATTGATGCCTAGTCTGAAAAGTAGGTATGATGTAAACATAATGAAATGCAACTTTATGGCTGTGCTGGTTAAGGACTCTCTTTTGTGAGGTGCTGAGCACTCCCAACTTAAGACATACAATATTTTATAATAAGGAGTAGTGCAAGGCAAAAAGGAGGACATTTCAATATGTCATCAGGTCTAATTAATCAAAATAACAATGCTTGAGTGCATATATCCTATATACCAACTTTATATGAAAGCTATTGAAACTTAAAAGAATCAAATCCATAAGTCCCTCAACACCTTCATTGTCTGAGCAGATTCATTATTATTATTTTATTCTATATAACAAAGCTGTTGAGATAGAAAAGCGTTAGCTACTGTGTTTAATGTTAAATTTAGAAATCTAAATAAATGCAGCAATTTGTACATAGGAAGGTTACCTATTGATCCCAATTGGATCTTATAAGCATGTGAGTTAGGAGAAGATACATAATACATATCAATAATGTATGTTAAGCTTAAAGGAATAATTCCTTCTCAATATGTGTGAAAATGTACTAGATTAAAATTTCCAATAATATATTTTCTAGGGAGAAAATCTGCACATGTAAGTGCATGCACATACACACACACCATACACACACACAAGGGAGATGTTACTAATATTGAGACATGAGCTTGCACATCATTCACATATATTTCTACCAATATTCACATATTGACGTATCTACATTTACTATATCTAAATTACACACAGAGTACTTGTTTACCCATAAAAGCAGCACCAGACAACCAGTGAACTATCTGTTATAAACACTTGCAAGGACCAGTTTCCCTTATGTCTTCTTCACAATTAGTTCAGAAGTGACTCAGGTTCATAAACATGGATGCCTGGTATCTTCAAGCACTGTAGTTAACAACACATTTGTGTGAGAATGACAGACAAAAATAGAGAGGATACATGCTTTGAATAGGATTGGCAGACACACAGGACTGTGATCTGTGCCTTTTTAGAATGGCTGTGCATTTGCCTTCGTTGTCTAACAAGTGGTTTAAGGCTAACAAAAAAAAATAAAAGCAGTTCTGAATTTTAAGCTGTCTCATTCTCTGTCACAAAAACTTCTGTTTTTATTTTCTAATGAACAAAACAGAAAGGAAAGAAAGGGCTTCCATATATATCACTCCATCTTACTCATTCAGCTATGTATTTTGCATAATGAAGCAAGATCAGACAGCTTTTTTGTTTGATCAGTGCTTTTGATTTATTTCTCCCGTGTGGGAAGTGTCAAAATCTGTAATATAATATCATAAAGATTTGTTCTTCTCATTCTGAGAATCATCCCCAGTGTTTTCGGTCAGCCAGTATTAACAATTTGTTATTTTGCAATTACATATTTTGGGCCTGACAAATTCCATGTTACCACAGTGAGAACTGATTTTGTTGGGTGCCAGCAGTGCCAAAACCCCCAAAAAACTTAATTTTCCAAATTAAAAAAGATAAACCATAAAAATATTAAACCTGTATTTCGATATTTTTCCTCTATTTGTATTTTGAAGGGTTTTTTTATTGTTACTGTTATTTCGACAACAAAGTACATCTAAAATACTGAATTTATCCAAAACTCCAAAACCCAAATTTGAATTACAGCATATCAGCAGGCAGTTCAGAAAACTGGCCTCTTAAAACATTTTCAGAATGGCTGGAAATATCATCTGCCAAAAGCAGAACACCTCTTAAACAGATGCAGGTCAGTGTGCTACAAAGGACACTGAATTCAAGCGCCCTTTAAAACAGTTATCCGCCCTTAAATACAAGCTGAAATGAAAGCCAAAAGACATTCATGAGACTGAAACACTATTGCGGTGCCCCCTGTCGCACGGCAACAAAACACCATAGCTTGGACTTCCTTGAACTGTGTGCTGAAGAAAACACTGCTGGCTGTAAAAAGTCATGAGCTGAGCTTCCATTGACCTTTGCTCTGCCTTCTTAACTGTCAAGAGTGCAGTGCTTCAGGACTATAGATAACTATAGTCATGCTTCAAGAAGAGATATTCCAGATTCAGGATCCCTGCTAATGTGCATATAAGTACCAGAGAGGGAAAATAA
>VXBB01024392.1:287151-335126 GCA_013399915.1 Illadopsis cleaveri
GCATATAAGTACCAGAGAGGGAAAATAACCCAAATCCTCAAAGATGACATATTTCTACTGCGTAATTAAGCAAAAGAAAATGGTTTAGGAATATCTTCTTTTTGATAACAGAATCCTCACTCCTTTTTGACAACTGAATTTTAAATTCATTTTCTTTCAATCTCCATACTAGTTCCCTTTTTTTCGGTGGATGTTCTCCTGTGTTGGTTTCATGGAAATATTACAGGAGGCTGAAAAATGGAAAACTGCCCTCTTTTTTGTAGTCCAGGTTCTTTTCTGTAGGTTGAAAGCACAATTTTGAAAGCAGTCTTGTTTTTCCAGATCACATACTGGAAGGAAAAGGAGTAGCATGCTCCATTTCTAACCCCTTCTCCTTTTCCTTTCTTCTTTCTTTGCCCTTTTGCAGTCACCACTTGCAAGAAATTTCTGTACGGTGTCTCCAAGCTTATACCCCGTGGAATTATTGCATTTCCTACTGAGTTTCACCAGCAACAACAGAAACATATCTTTTACCATGATCTCAAGGGAACTACCTAAGTTACGTCTTGAACTTATGACATAACTGAAGATTTACAGAAAATCCAGAAAAAAGTATCAAATACGACCCCTCCTAGCTTTATTGTTCATCTTGCCAGGTGCAAGATGGAGTCTCACTGTTGTATAAAAAATTGCGTTATGTATGTGAAAGACTTTTGCAACTTTAAGTTTACCAATTCCTGTGATCACTGAAAATAAAAAGGCAATTATCTGGTTGCCTTTTGATTCAAAAGCATAATTTACCTTTTTTCTTTTTTAACAACAGGTTTTCACAGCTCAGATTATTAAGAACTGCACCAAATTTTTCCTATAACTGTCGATTTCCAGCTGTTGAGATTTGCACTCTGCCCACACCTGTGAATATCTGCAAAGCGCTTCTAAGCAAGGTGTGGGACCAGGAGGCCTTTGACTCTTTCAATGGAAGAAAGGCAGCAGAAAGGATAGCTAGTAAAATGATTAAGTCAAAAGAGGAAAACTTTCTTGCCTTCAACAGATAAGAAATACAAGTCAGAGAACAAGGGAACCAAATGCTCCTCAGGAGAGCCACAGAAGGGTTCACTTGCTCCCATTGACATGAAATGAAGGTAAGAGAGAATGTCAGTGGGAAATAGGTGATTAGTATTTCAGAAGAGCTAGGAAGCAAGAATCCCACTGGAAGGGACATGAGCCACAAATATGATAACTACATTTATTTTTCAGGGACAAGAAGAAATATTGTGAGGTACTTCAGAGAATACACTGAAAAGAAAATACAAGTAACAAGTTGAAACTGGGAGAGAGGGAGAGGTGTTTTCTCTACATGGGACAAGCACATACATATTGCTCAGTCCTGTGAATTCACATTCCTTTTGAGTAGCTCTGTTGAAATCAGTGGCCTCATTCCAGATCAAGGGAAGACATAGACTTCAGTGGACTTTCAGTTTTCACCTAGGTGTGGATTTAGAGAGTAAAGGGGTATTGTCAAGGTTGGGGATAGTTCTTTATTTTGTAGTCAGGAAGGCCCTGAAATTTTAAGGTTTTGAGTTGTGGAATGATACTAAGAGTGTCTTTCTCAAAAAGAATCCATTTATGATATGTCTCATGTCAGAACATCAGTGAAACTGGGTTTGATCCCCTACTAGTTAGCAGGGGGAGATCTTTTTTTTCTTTTTAGCAGAAGGCAGAGCTTTTAAAACCTACATGGAATCCAGAGTGTTGCCTGTACATTTTCTGTAAAAAGACTGTGAAGATGGAGATATTCTCTTTTCTGTATTTCCCCAGGGCTACACCTTCCATAAATTATGTCACTGTCTTTGTGAAAGGCTTTCTTCAAGGTTAGAGGGGGAAGAGCTGAAGCAACTATAGGTGAAGGTAAAGTCAGTACTCAAAGGGAATGATAACAGCGTCTGCTTTTAACATTCCTCAGCATCCTCTCTTTCCTTGAACTGAGGCCCCCCGTACTTATTATAGCAAAGTTGTTCTCTTCCTGTAAGCTATGTGTAAGAGTTTGATTGCTTCACCATATTGAAGGCAAAGTACATTCTTTGAAGAAACACAGTTCATATTTTAAGGTATTTCATCACTCAAGACCACAGCTGGCCAATACCAAAAGAACAATCAAGAGACTAAGGACTGTCAACAAAGAACAGTTCTCTACATCAGAGAATCAGACACATTTGCACTCAATTAACACTTCGCTTAAAAATAGACAGAGATAAGCCCTAAAGAGTGTGGTGCCCAGCAATGCCATCATTGTATATACAATAGCAATGCATAGCAGCAGTTATCATCATGCCTTACCACTTCATTTGCTATAACAACAAAAACATCCACTATCAATTCCTTATCATGTTTGGATATATTTGGAGATATTATCATAAAGCTGTCTCTGTGATATGGTCAAAGGGGTGATAATCTAGTTTGTTTTAAAAGTGAATTTTATATAATCTTATTCTTTTTTACTTAAATTCCTTACTAAGTGCTGATTAAGCACAAGCCTCTGTCATGTATGGGTGGGAAAGATGGTTTTATGTCATTTTCACTGGTTTTGAGATTCAGCAGAAGCTATTTTGTCTGTTGTTGAAGTTAGCTCTGCTTCGAAATTACACAAATCTGTGCATAGTGCCAAAGATACAGGAATCAGTGGAGTGCAGAAATGCCATGGACTATCAGCTCTTCAGGGAGAGCCCAATTCTTTTTTTTATGGCTGGAAGTTAGTTGGTACATAGTTTTTCATTCCTTTTCCATCCCTATGACATGGGGATTTAGGCACACAAGAGAGTTCAAATCTGCATAGATCAGCTAATCCAGCAGCTGTTTTGCAGCACCTGAGTAGTGCAAACCAGGGAGAATTAGGCTGAGAAGACAACTTGTACTATAGCAGGTCACAATTCAGTAAGGTATTCATCCTCACCTCAAATATTTCCATCTGCAAAGCAGTATCTGGAGAAGGCATACAGCATTTACAGAGCACTCAACAAAAGAGTAAACTCTTTGTCATTTTCCATGGCAGCTTTCTAATGAAGGAAAGCACTTGTAGAACAGCAGTAATAAGTTTCCTTTTACAGAAGTACAGTTCACTTGAGATGGTTCCCACATGGAGAAGAAATGCCTCAGACTTTTTTTTAGCATTTACTTGGCAGTTGGGACCTATTTATTACTTCATATACTTGGATGTAATGGCAGTTAACACACAGTTATGATGGGGAAGTGATGTAGGATTCTAAGAGATACAAATTGCAGTACATATTAAACTTTCATTTGCTGCCAATCTCAAGCCCTTTAGCTCTTTTAGGGCTGGAGGGCCGGTCCAGAAGTGTGGTGGACATGAGCTATATTAGCTGTTGGTCAAACCCAGTGCTGCTAGATAGCTCCCTGGGGGAATAATATCAATGTGTTCTCTTCTCTTTGCACTTTCCTGATGCTGTGGGGAAGACATGCATAAATAATTGCAGGTTTTGTGGAAGTCCACATGTACGATACCTGGCTTCCATGGCCAATTTAGAGTTAGGTGGTTTTCAACATTTGCTTTTCTAGAAATATGTTCTCTAAATCCTAATTGTTTTACATAACACAGTGAAAATAGTGGAAAATATGACAAGTAATTATAAGATTCGGTGCATGATTAAGACACCTGAATTTATATGCAAAATAATATATGAAAAAATAGATCGACATGAAAATATCTCTCCTTGTGCTAGGCACATGAGCTCCAGTGCCAGCCAGGAAAAACTTAGCAAATGCAGTCCTTAGAGATGGAAAAGCAATTCCCAGCTCCAGGCACAAAGAGAATTAAATCACTCTCTAGACTGTGCTGATTAGATAACTGCTATCACACCAGCCTAAATGCCCTTACTGGGATTCAGTTGCCTAAATTTAACATGCCTGCTGACAAAAATTGAGATGCCATAGTCTCCTGGATGCCCATCTAGAGGAGGAGTAGTATCCTGCAGGCCCTGTGATATCTGTCAAACATGCCACGGATGTCTTGGACATCCCTGAGCACCTCAAATTAAAGTGCTATAAATAGATTATCTTCAGCTTCATGCCTTTAAAATTTGGGATGTTTAATTACAAATTAAAGAGATACTTCTCTCTCGTGACGTGTCAGTTTGAACACTGAGAGCAGTCATTTTGTTTCAAGGAAACCAGAAAAATCAAATACCTTCCATTTAGTCCATAGTCCGGTGGTAGTGATCCACATCCTGCCTGAGCAATTTTGAACACTTGTATTTAACTGCTGAAGTTCCCTAGCCATCACTATAATTTTTCCAGGGGTAATATGAATCAGCAGGCTGTAGAGTTACTGACTTACTTAATCACAGCCACTGACTAGAAAACATCTAATCAGGCAGTGGAAAACATTAATTGAGGAGGAGAAACTGACAGCTTCTATTCCCTGAAACCTCTGAAGCCTGGCAGTTTGGAAACACTGTTGGATTCAGACCCTTTCAGCCAAAGGATGGAACAGAAACCACATTTCTCAACAGTGATAAGTGCATTGTCTACTGTGGGATTCAAAATTAAATCTCTGCTCTCTCTTCACCTTAAGACTGAGTTGTCTGTGGATATGCTGAGAAATAAAATTTGTGATACTAGAACAACTTTGAAATCATAAGTTTAAATCCATAGGAATTTTATATACTGCAGCTAGTTTAGTAAGGAGTCAGAAAATCTGTGCTTTAGAGTTAAGCTGGTAAAGAGGCATTCGGTTATATAAATTCCTCTTTGATCTCCATTTGCCCAGTTCATAAGTAACTGAATCATTTGTCAGGAAGGTAATCATCTGGTTATAGAAAAAAAGTTTATTTAAAATGTTCAAAATTTTAAAACAACTTTTAACCTCAAGTTAGAAGTGATTTATCACATATTTTGTATATAAATCTGTTGTGGATTATAATTTTATTTTTCTGCCTTGTACTTTAAATCTGACTAAGGAAAAAGAAACATCAAACACAAAAACAAAAGCAAGCATATTATTATTTTATTATTTAGTACTGAAGTAAGTAAACCATAAGTAAATGTCACTGAGAGCTTGCTGTGATGAAGTCAGCTAATCATTCCAGAAATAAATATAGATTGGAAATACAAGGGAATCTGGAAAATTACTATGGGTATTTTTAGATAATGGCATCCTTCCACTCCTTGAATGATGACACAATAACCTTCAAGTTGGGAACTTACAAGGAACTTGGACTGAGTTCTGTGCAGCGCATATAATCTCAAGAAAAGACAGTTCACAGAAACATGGATCTGAATTTTTTCTTTTGTCTTTTAGTATTACCTGATGGAAAATGGTATCACGATTTTTTTCTCTTTTTAATTACATTTTTCTTGCCTCTCCCTCTGGAATATTTGTAGTTTTTCAGAAAGATAACAGCAATCAGGAATGCATTGGCAGTCTAATAGTGATAAAGCACATGAAGTCTAATAGTTGCCTTTGTGTTCATGAATACATTTATCCTACTGAAAGGTTTCTCAGTGTTCAAACAATACACATGTTTAGTGAATTATTTAACTTTTATATATTTAAACAAGAAACATTCTGTGCTCAAGGGTAAAAACAAGGATACAGTCTGAACTGTACTGTACTCATGTTCAAATGATGAGCATCTTTCAGAAAGAGATAAAAAGGTCTGTTAGCACTCTTAGGCAAGAATGGATTAATTTTTATCTTAATCTGGTTTATGGAAAAGCATTTCCTCCTCTTTGATGTGGTATATGCTAAGTGAAAACATCATGCTCTACCCATCAGAATCATGCAAGTGGTCACTCTTTCTTTTGCAAGGAGATAGCCTGCATGGCTGGAAGATATCCATGATATTAAACAGTTCGTGGGGCTGTGAAGTGCTGAGAGCAATCATGCAGAGCAACAGGCCGCAGGAATGCAAATCATCCACAAAGCCAAAAGTGGAGCTAGCAGGTGGCCTCTCCTATTCATCTGATGTCAACATACTGTTCAGATCAAGCCCTTTTAACATCTGGGTAGGCCCACTATTGCTTTTAATTAAATATAATACAGCCATTCAATGTTCTCGCATCCATGAAAACCACGCAGTAAAAAGCATATCTTCTGCACTACTGAGGGTCACTCTAGTTATATAAATAAATAGTACAATTTAACTTAGATTGTGAGGTAGTTTAAATTTCATATACTTTCCATATATTGCTCAGTTAGAGCCTCTGACATTTCAGTGACTGACCATATTTCCATGGAAAATGTTCCTGTTCCTTCAGAGGATTTAGAAGGAAAAAACCCTCTTGTAATTAACTTTTTCTACCTTTGAAATATTTCCACTGTAAAAGATTTTGAATAGAAACATTTGTTCTCAAAATTAGTTTACAGAGAGAATTTAACCGTGTTAACATATAAGCCATGGAAACTGTCATAATATCTAATTAAATTATTACTGACGTTCCAATCAGTAGCAAAAAACCATCTGTAACTGTAATTCTACTACAGAGAAAGTATAATTAAATCTATTCAGTAATGGGTAGCAAGCTATTGAAGAAGTATACTGCAATGCTTTAGAAAGCTGGAATGCTTCAAATATCTTTTACAAGTATAATAAACCTTTTTTTTAAGTGGGAACATGAATATTCTTCTGAAGACCCTTTATTAGGATTTAATTTCAATGCATTTATGATTACATTAGTTTTTCTGTTTGAAACAGACTGGAAAAAAAAACTGCCATCATTCAGAGTCCAGGCTAGAGAAGCCTGTAAGTGAGTTTTTGTTCTATCTCTATGGAGAGCAAACGGTAACAGCATGCTTCATTTTGATTTCAGGAGATATGCAAAATAAAGCACACAGTGGAGTGTTTTCTTGAACAGAAACATTTTCCAGAACTGGAGCCAGAAATGTGTGACAAAGCTGAAGTACATTATTGTAAAAAATCAGGAAAATAGATGACTTGGGAGGAAAGTAATGGGATGTGAAGTATTTAATGTAAGGTCACAAGGTCAACTGTTGGTAATGGACTGAGAGTTTTTATGTGAATGATGGCTGCTGGGTAACTCTGTGTAAAGAGAGATGGATGTCCAGCCCCTAATGGGCAGATGTGGCCACCCCAGAACTCCATCACAGTTACTTTTTTCTTTTCCTATAGTCAGAAAAGGCTGCATCCAACTGGAATCTCAGTCTATGACCCCCTTTCCCATCTGCACTGAGGTAGACTGATATTTGGAAAGAAGCTTTGCCTAATTGTCTAATTATGCTCATAACATGGATGTTTGCTCTCCCTCCTCTAAAGATGAAGTTATTACTGAAACAAGAGTTTCTCAGGAAGAGACAACAAAACCAGCAACACATCAAAATTCTCTCTCAGCCACTCTATGTCAGGGGTTGAATTATAAGCAGTAATTTTTTTTCTACTTCCTTGGACATGCTATCCATCCATAAATTCCATCTCTTTAATTCAAATGCTCAATAGCATATATTACAAATAAACAATGTCTAGTTTTCATTCATTATTCTGATATAAAAGCCCGTATGTCTACTAACAACCAAACTATGTACAAGAAAATGGTACCTTAATAGCACTTTCAGAGCAAACAGCAGGCTTCAGCTGCCAAATCTCTGTTGTTTTGCAGATTATATACCTAAAAGCCCCATTAAATGCTTTCAGAATTTATGACTTTTCCCAATGTCAAGTTAGACTAACTGTAAGCAAAAATACGTGGTACAAATATGTCGCTGTCACTGTGCAAATAAGAAGTTTATTGGCCTGCTGGAATAAAGGAGGTTTAGAGTGCTGCCCTTACTGAGGTAATTGGCAAAACTTCCATTGACTCCACCTGCCACAGAGTTAGGCATGAGGGGAATGAGATTTTCTTTCTCTTGTATGGACTTTGGGGTTGAGTTGAGTTGGGCAGGGTTGGGTTGCATTGTGTTGGGTTGTGTTAAGGGTGATTGCCTGCACTGAAGAGAGGGGAGGAGGAGAGAAACTACTGCCCAGGGCCTTGACATTTCTGAAAAGCTTCAGGGCAGGAGGCATCACACTGAGTAAAGATCTGCCTATGCAGCTGATGGCTCTTGAAGAAGAAATATGTAACAATCATGCAAATTACTCCATTCTGATCACCTGGCAGCTGATATTAGGCAACAAGAGCTGACAGATTTACCAGCTACATAGTTAAGGAGCAGCTATGTGTGGTTATGCAGTTCAGAATGCATAAACAGAAAAAGGACACTATATTTAATTTTGATAATTGCATAAAATTTCTACATTTTTCCATTCTGAAAACATCTCTTTTAAATATTATTAAGTATTTCTTTTTGGACATAAGGGAATTTAAAGATATACTTAATTAAATGTCAGATGTCTCTCTTTTTAACTTTTTTTTTTTTACCCAAATATGGTTTCTATAGTGTGCAATCTCTTCAGCAAAGATAGAAACACAGTCTGAAGTAATCAAAAGGAAATAAATGTCTCTTTAAGTATAGCTTTGCAAAGTTTTGAAATCTCAGAAAGCAGAAAAAAAACAGTGTTCCAGATTTGCCTTAATTTATAAACCAGTTTGGGTACTATACTTATTCAGAATGTTTGTTTTGTCTTGTAATGAACTGTAGTGGTTTTGAAAACAAATCATTACAATAATTTTCACAAGCTGTAGGAGTTAATTTTAAACCCCAACTAAAATACTTTTCCTGCCATTCTATGTCTTAAAAGTACTAAAGTCACATTAAAAAATTGGTATTTTGGAGGCCCTCTTTGGTGTGCAGATATTCTGCCTCTCCTTTTAAGAAGGTTCAGCACTTTTCTTGGAAAGATTGATTGGTCTCTCTTAAGTACTTCAATAAAATGTGTAGGCTTTCAGATTCATTATATTGAAGCCTCTTTTTTAATGAATTTTATTTTGGAAGTAATTATATTTTGGAGGTGTTATCTCTATTAAATACTTTGTGAACTGTTGTACATCTGTCAAATCTATTTTGTAAATATGATACTCTTCAGAGGAATTCTGAGGTATTCATACAGAATTCAGCTGGATTAAGTGCTGTAATGAAAATGCTTTCCAAGTGTATTTTATACTACAGTAAGTACTTATTTCAGAATTCATTTATACCTACAGGAATATATTCTATGTCTGATTATCTAGGAATGCCAAAGATGCCAGTGTTCTTGCAGAATGACTACAACTCTGCAAACTAAGTTAATGACTTTGAAGAGGAAATTTGGTGAAAATATTACATACAGCCTGAATTTCTTCCTCTAGTTTACCAAGCAATGGCATTTACTTGATAGAAGTGAGAATAAGAAGGTTTGTGTCTTTGCTACCTCTATACAAGCTTTTCTATTACAGCTGTATGATTTGAAATGTAGCTGTTAGACCCTTTTTAAATCGCAGCTTAAGAAAAATAAGAAAAAGGATATGACAGTCAGGGCTAGTACTTGGTAAGAGCTAGGCTAAGATCCTCCTACAGTACAAACAAGAAAGAAGGGAAATCAGAAAGAAATTGCTAGACAGAAGGATGGATTTCCTAGTATTTCATTCTGAATATGTTTTGAGAAGTAGCAATCTTAAATTTTTACTGTGTTTGATTAGCACTGAATAAGAAAAATAAAAACCATTTCTGTTTGCATTTCTTGCCATTTACATCATTCACTCCTAAGCAGAATTCATTGGTAGTCTCTCCCCCTTTTAGCTGCAGTGAGGTTTTTTGATGATATCTTTATGTACATTCAAGAATGTTTCAATTTTACTGATTCATTACTACTTGAAGACTTCATATTTAAAAAAATTCAATTTTACCATCAGCTTGAAGTAATTTTTTTGTTTGTTTTATTTAGGTGTTGGATTTATGAGCCATTTAGGACAGTTCTATTTTTAATTACCTTTTTATTATCTTTATTCTTATGTTATAATTTTGCAAAATAGTTTTTTTATCAAAATAATATTACTATTAATACTAAATATATTGCTGCTGTGCACATAAAGAACAAAACATACAAAATCTCACTGAGAATGTAATTCCTGTTAAATAGTATTATCATTTGATTTATAATTTAGCACCTCTTAATCTTAGTAGCTTTACTATTCATTATTTACTTACCCACTCTTTTGTCTTTATTAAAAGCAAAGTAACACATTCCTTTCTTATCTTTCTGGCATCTTGATACAGTGAAACATTTTAAACTTTTAAAAGTTTTACAATGTGTTATATGATAGTTCCCACATAGAATTGCCCATGTCTTATCTTTAAGAGTTTAGAAAACTCTGTATATTTAGCAGATAGACAAAATTAACTTACAGACAAGCTCAGAATAGATCTCCTACGGATTCCTTAGTCTGTGGTTTTCAGTAATACAAGGCAAGGATTTTAGGAGTAGATATTTACTAGATCAATGGTGTTAGAAATAACAGATACATTTAGAAACACGGAACCTGGCTGATCTGAAATGCAGGCAGCAAACTTCAAATTAATTGCGGACTGATTTTAACTCTTCTGAATTAATTATATTGTTCAGACTATTTAAATAAAAGAGGATGTCAGCAACATGAAAAATTATGAAATTTGTAGTCCTTAAAGAGCAAAGAGACACATATCAGGGAACCCTGTTCTCTGAAGGAATGTAGTTCAAAAGGTACAGTTTGGGGTTTTTTTTAATGTAGTTGAAGTAGAATGTAGAACATTCTATTCTATATATTACAGTGAACAACTTCTGTCCTAAGATTCCCCCAACACCTCCTTGCTCAAAACAAGCAAATGGTTATGTCAGGCAAGTAGTTAAAGAAACCTTTCTAATATATTCAGGATACCAAAATATCAGGTAGAGGGAAAAAAGTAGTTTGGAAAGAAGTGCAAGTGAATACAGAGAGGAGTTGTTCTCCAGCTGATCCTCTGCATGCAACAACCTGCACAATTCAAACTGCAGTACATTGTAATGTGCACTTGGTGTGAGTGATATTCTCTTGCTTGGGCACATTTTGAGAAGAGCATATTGATGTGGCTTAACTACATCTGATTTGCAGGTGCCAGTTTTAGGAAATGGAATTCATAACACTGAGTCAAGACTCTGCATTCCCTATATTGGTTTGTGAGAAAGACAGCCTCCTTAGGAAGATGTGGATAACATTAGCCTACATTAGTATGAGGTACACAGCCAAAGGAGAGTGCTCAGACTTCTGACCCTTGCACATGCTTCATCTGCTGTTTAATATGGATTCAGATGTTAAAACTGCTGTTCTAAAGCACTGCATTTGTTTTTTGGTTTGTTTGGGTTTTTTGGTTTGTTTGTTTGTTTTTTTTTTAATGCAAATGGTTGGCCTGTTCGGAAAAGAGGTGACAGTAGTACCACCACCATTCAGTAGTACTCTGATGCCTATGGTATGCAGCCAAGGTCCCACCTTAACTTCAGGTGATTTGAATCCTTCTTCAGAAAATGAAACCATCTAGTGACTGTTCTGCTGAAGGTTCACCACTGGACTGCCAAGAACACAAATTATGGAATCTAAAGGAATTATGTTTCTTAAAATAAGGGTGGAGAGACACTGGAATATATTGCCTAGAGAAGTTGTGAATGTCCCATCCCTGGAATGTGTTCAAGACCAGGTTGGATGAGAGTTTGAGTAATCCGGAAGATGTCCCCCTGCCCATGGCAGGGAGTCTAGAATGAGATTATTTTTAAGGTTCTCTCCAACCCAAACAACCCTATAATCGTACAGGTGCTGGGTATATAAGATCAAGAACATGCTTGCATTTTTTATCTATATGCTTTATGTGTATAGAAAGAATAAAGCGCATAATCTTGATAGCAAAGACTAAAACAGATAATATGTTATTAGATTGTGCTGATAGTTTTGGCTAGAGAATTATTTTTTAAATCAGTGTTCTGATGCTATTATTTCTTCAATGAACTTGACAAATATAACCATCATCATTTTCACTTCATGAAGAGCTATGTTATAACACATTACAAGAATCATTGAGTACTCTCCACTTAATTCTATTGACATGACTAAAATAGTAAAATGTGAGCTTGTGTCAAACAAAGTTCTATTAATTTTCAGATTATTAATATATTTTGACTTGTGACTGTCTATGCTAATTTTATAGAAAACAGTTTTGTTTAATTAAAGTTCTGTAAAGTTTTTTGAGTAAAAATGAGTAACTACATCAATTTGTAATACATTAAGATAAAAATATCTGTAGTATTCAGAAACAAATCTGGCAATAAATTATTCTACTTTGACTGAAGAATTCAGTGTTTGACTTCAAGATCTTCTTAGCAATTCTCTCATCCAGGCTCCTACAAAGTCCTCAAAATATGCAGAATGATATATGGTGTTCTGTTTAATCACTGAGCATATGAATCGATGGGAGTTTTTTAGATGGGAAAAAGGACTCTGAAGTGTATTTTTATGGTCTACATTTCTTCACTTGTGTTTAAGCAAACACAGACAAGCCCAACATTGTATATTCTCTTAGTGAAAGAGTGTTATAATCAAGCTGATATTCTTCTCATTTGTATAAGCATGGGCGCTTTTTTTCCTGTTTTGGAATCTTCTTGACTAACATAACCCATCTGTGACAGCTGCTGTTGATAAAAGCTTTTTAAAAGCTGGTCTACTTGAAAACATCATGTGCTGTTTTAGGGGTTCTTTTCTTCCTTTCACAACACTAAAAATTATTAGAAATTATTGACTGGCTTTTTTTTTTAATCTGGCATTTCCAGTATCTAAGTGATTAGGTTCATTATGCATGGAGGGCAATTCTAGTAAGAAGAAGCAATGAAACTGAGGAATTTTTTCAGCAGTTGATTGGAAAATTTTATTAGACAACTAATAGAAAGTTAATTTAAAAAAAAAAGTTCAAGAAAATTTTGTAAAGCAGACACAGTAATAAAAGATTACACTAGGAAACAGAGACAAATGCACATTGTCATTAAGACTTATTAAAAAATCTGATTGTGTTTTATACCAACGCAAACTATAGTATTTTCTATATTTATGTTTTATTAAATCATAAATAAAATCACATATTTAAAATATATAATAGAAGGGTGGAAATGCCTTTTAGTCTGGAAATTCCTAAATTATAGGTATCTGAATAAACTATTAGATTACTATCCTTTCATGTATGAAGAAGATCTGGATTTTCATTTTAAAGGAAATTTAGTAAATAAATAAATAAATAAATAAATAAGATAAAAGAGAAATCTGATATAACAGTCCTTTGATCTCCCACTAAACCAAAGTTTCTTCTACTTGAACAAATGAAGTAACTTGATATCACACTTGGATGGGTCTTCTTTGTTGATTATCACTGGAAAGAATTGTTAGCATTTGCTGATAGTGACGTGATAGCAGGGACAAGTGTGGGGCTCTGGATGCAGAAGAGTTGCTTTTGGTGATTCAGGACTGCCTGCTGTGATGTTCCCCTTCTGGTCCTTCTGAGACGCCTTGATTTTGGCCTCTTCACCAACTGGGCTGAAAATATGATTACTGAATATCGTAATTTTGCTATAAATACCCTTATTTTTTTTCTTCCATGAAGAATCTTTGTCCTGGAGGGATTTGCATACCCCATCGCTGTGGTTTTCTGGTCAGGAAAGTAGCTAATTGGGCTACTGAATTCTGAGCAACATCAAAGGAATGGCTACAATGTACTGGCAGATTTAGAGGAGTACAAAGTACCCAGTACATCAGAGAAAAACAGCTCTGTGCAGTAATTTTAGCATGTCACAAATAAAAATGTTTAGGTGCATATATATATTGCACATATTTGGGGGCACTAGATAGAGTGCTATATAGTATGGATGCAGCCAAGTTATCAGAGCTAGAGGGTGGTTCCTGGCCCTTTAGATCATTGATTTTTGGTCACAAGCATAATGTGGAGTTAACGAATGCATGGCGCATTGTAAGGCATGTCCTAAAGATTTGTAGGATGGGTGTCAGCCACTTGAGTTCTGGCAACAGTAGGATCTGGAGCCCTGTCAAGGGACACTAGAGTGCAGCCTACAACCAGTTGATGTTCCTTCAGGTGGCTGTAGCAACAGCAAAGTTGCTATTACAGGGCAGGTTGCAATTTCTGATATGTTCTCTTAAATCTCAGCCAGATTTGGACTCATTACAAATGAAAGGGTATTCACCTAGATTAGCAGCTGCCAAGCAAGGAATTGAGCTGGCAGACACTCCTGCTACTGTGAAGTCATCGGTGCTCACCAGAGAACTGTGTTTTTAATGTGGCAAAAGTACTGCTTGTAAAGCAAAGTATTGGTGTCCTTAACTTTCAGGAAACTGCTGAAGGGGCTTGCCTGATAACTTCAAATAAATATGCACATACCCCTTACAAACTTCTGAATCGAAGGTTGGCTGTTGGCTTGAAATATGTAGGATCAAATAGTTCAATTTCGGCGACTGGAAATTAGATTTTGCAGTGGAAAGTGCCAGGAAACTTTAAATAAACAGAGCTACCAGCCCTGCTGGTAATAAAAAACTGTACACACACAAAAGCACACACATGCACTTCCTCAGAAACCTCATTTGTGCCCATGTGTCTGCTCCTGGAGAGACTCAGCAGAGCTGGCCAGAGGCAGACGGGAAGAGAGTTACAAGAGCAAGAATAAACAATCTGGAGTCAGCCAGAAAATGAGGCTCCCACCTCTCCAGATGTTGCTCATAGGTCGTGGTTGTGCAGCATGTGTGAGTGACAAACTTGGGAGCTATGGGTACTCAGAATGTCTTCCAGATCATACATGTTCAGACATGACCAAGGGGCAACAGCAGAGCTGGACATCAGTTCTGCTAATAGCGAGGATGGCACCATTCCTTTCTCATCAACACTAAATCAACCCCTCTGTAACAGTCCCTGACTGAACAAATAGCTGTCAAACAGGACAAGATCCTCACGAAGACAAGAGTAAAGAGACACACAGAGTATTTCATTGCACCCCTTGACATCATTCCCATTAGGCTAGCTGCCATTAAGAGTGGATAGAAATGTGAACTGCGCTTCTTGAAGGGTGGGTGGCCTGTTTAATGCCTAGACTAGTGTGTGGTTATTAATGCACTCTCTCAAAACAGAGGAAAACCACTACAGCTGCATGTTGAGGGAGTTTAGGGGAACTCCCATAGACTGACAGCTTAAGGGAATGCTCTCTAATAAACACAGGTCCCTAAGAAACAAACCAAATGGTAATATATTATGAAAATTAAACCCACATTATTAAAAGAAGGACTTTATGAAAGTACTTGGACAATTTTTCAGGTTTCTTGGCTCACACTTTTTTCCCTGCTGTTCCAGACTTTCACACAAGCATTGTCATAGCTATAGGATTCGACAGCCCTTCATCTACTCTTGAGGTTCTTACAACATTTTTTCCCCCATTAAAAACTGCACTTAGAGCTCTTTCCTGGTGCCAGTTTTGTTTTCTTTTAATTTAAAAAAGTAGCTTATAATGGGAAAACTTCTTTCTTGAAATGAGAAGTAATAGTAAAAAGAAAAGAGAAAATAGAGACAATATCAAAAATATTCTTCTGTTTCTATTTTACATGCTTTTTTTTCCTGGCTTGCACTTATATTGCTAATTGCATTTTTCTTTTTGCAGTGGTGGGCTCACCTTTCTCTCCATGATGGATTTCAATTCTATCACTGATAGCTGAGGGGGGAAAAAAAGGAGAAAAGAAACATCAAATTTAAACAGTAGTCAGATCTATGGCTCAGAAAACAATTGTTCTCTGCTTTGTGCAATGGGGGATTAAAAAGTAGCTGAGTACTTGTTTGGGCTGTCTGAGAAATATGTAGGTTCTCTATGTCGGAACTGATAATCCATTTACTAGTACTTAACTTCTACTGTATCACAGTTGCTCTGCAAACAGTATGGGAATATAATTTTAAAATTTTTCTTTTAATTTGTAAACAGTGTGAGAGACTTCTGATACTCTGTTACTTTCATAAATGGGCAAAAAAGGAAAAAGGTTGTCATGTTATAAACAGTTAAGTCTGTTGCAATTGGTACTGCATTTTAATATCAGAGGGCAGAGTAAAAAAAGAGGTATTTGTATGCATTGTGCTCTAATTATAAAATGATGTCTTTTTTTTTTTTCTTTTTTCATCTTCTAGGATCATGACGCAGTTAACGTTTTTGTCCCTTTGTAAAATAAACTATAGACAAGCAATGTTCCCTGGGCTCCTGAAGATATTTAAAACAGCAGAAGAAATGAAGACATTTAAAACATCTAAACAATACTCTGGACATTGTTCTCAGAAGAGTAACAGCTGTTGTCAGGTCATATCTTTCCAGAAAAGAGTGAAGACATTATATTCAAAGAGATCATGTCCAAACATGAAATATAACTTTGAATGACTAAATGTGTTAACACTTTAACATAATTAAAAGTGCTGGAAGAACGTCTTAGCAGTAGTTTACAGTGGTAAGAAGGCGCAGGTTTTGTTTCCCTTGAAAAGTTTAGTTTCAGTCTTCTAAAATGATACATAAATCCTGCTGAATATATACAATAGCTTCATTTGGTTTTCTTCAAGGCAAATTTTTCACAAAATATCTGGTGTGAAGAACGTTTCTCTATTCTTTTTATCCAGTAGTTCAGGGGTTAAAGCACTAATCTAGGCAGTAACCAATGAATTTTCTGGGTGGAAGGATTTTAACCCTTAACTTAAAGAAGTGCTTGAAAATTGGAAACCTTGTGGCAGCAAGTGGGTATATTCAGCTTCTTCTGTTTAAGCACTGCTGTTTTATACACTAGATCAGGGACTGAAACCCATGCAATGAATAGTTGTGTGAGTAACTTAACTAGAACTAGAATTTGTATCACTGAGTCAGGAACATAAATCAGCTCTGTCCTGTGCATTACTGGGTTTGGCTCCTTAGCCTCCTCCTTCTTGCAGACCCATCACAAGACCAATATTGATACTGTCCTGCAGAAACAAAGCTCATTATTTCAGACTTGATTGCTCATTCATATGCATTGTGATTATGCTTTATCTTCCAATTTGGAAACCACTGGTATAAGGTTTACTGCATTCATCTGGAGGAGGATTACCAAAATTTAAATTTCCCTGGTGGTAGAAGACAGGATAGTGCTGAGGGCTCAACCCTAGCTTGCTTGAAGGTATGTTTTCCCCAGGAGTATGGGATCGTGTCCCATATTTCTTAATCACTGAAAGTTCTCCTGTTGATGACTTGTACCTTCCATACTGTGGTTTCTGCCTAATGCTTCTTGATCAGTACTTAACTGACCAAGAAATCAAACTTTTTTCTTCCTCTCTTTATTTAAGATCCTCTCACAAGGCACACTCCATGAAGTTTAACACTATTCATTCATTCTTCCCAGATAAATCACGTCTTCAAGACCTTAGATAATTCACTCTGCTTTCCTTTCTTACTTGAAATACATCTTTTTCCTGAAGTGTGAGGTACCAAACTGGGCATAGCAAGATTTGATCAGAATAGATTTGTTTAATGAGTCCTTCAGTCTGTTAATGTCACATTACGAAGACCTTTCCTTATACATAAGAGTGCCCTGAAAAATTCTTGCTCTGTACATGAGTTGAGTCCATCTCATAGAGGCTTCAGAACCTTCTCCCCACTGTCCATTCCCCACTCCAGCTCCCAGCAAATGTTGAGGGGGTTAATGATTAATTAAACCCAGCTGGCTTTTTTCCTACATCTGATAATTCATCCTATCACAATGACCACAGAATTAAAAGAAAATAAAATAGTCATTAAGAACCTGGGTTATTCTATGTAATGGTCACTAAGAAGTAAGCAGTCCTTAGAGCAGTGACTAATCTGGCCAGTTTTTAGACCTTCCCCTACCCAAAACACAGCATCAAATTTCTGTATTAGCTCAACATAATGTATCCAGGAAATCATCACCCAAATATTTAGGGTGTGAGTAGCAGGCTGTGCAAATAATTGCTTTTCTATATGACCAAAGAACCAGAATATACAATGCAATTCTTATTTTCTCTCTCACTAATCAAAGTAACATTAACTAATTGTTTCTGAGATGTTTTAGGAGTTTTAACAGGAGTTCACAAAGAGTGGCAGTGAGAACAACCACACTTCATTCAACTGGAAAAGGCTTGAAACACTCCAAAAGGGAAGACAGTAGAGGGCTTGAGTAGGACATCTTTTAAACAAATATCCATGCTACCATGTTGCATCTTACCCATGGGTGCACTGACAGTGGCAAGAGAGTTATGAATGGTGCCTTAGACTTGTTGTGAACAAACCCATAGGATTTAAAGTATTTGGAAATTTCTTATTGCTGAACTTTGTCTTTATTTTTCACTTGGCAGGAGCAATTAAAAAAATGCAAGTCAACTTTGAAGCTTTTTTAATAAATTTCCTCAAACTGTATTTTAGAAAAGGGAATGAAGGGGTAAAGGTAATAGTTATGGGAAAAAAAATCATTCAGCTTCAGTAGTTAGACAGTGTAAGCAGAGTACACATCTGAGCCTCTATTTACAGTGAAACACTGGGAAAAAAAGCCTGCAAATTTATCATGACAGTATAATAAAATTTTAGACAATATAAACCACTTTAAACGCTATAAATAGTAACTTCCATTTATACTCACATGCGGATAAATTTTTCTTAGAATGGAGGGCAAGAGATTAAAGATGTTCTGCCAAAAAAACAGGATTAAAAGATAGAGTTCAAATGTTTATTTAGGGCTGGGAAAGATGAGGGATGGTAGTGATTATTTTAGAGCTCCACCAAGCACCTTTGTCCAATTATCCAAATGCTTTCTTTTTCAGAACAGCTTGGAGGAGTCCAGAGTTGCTGGCTGCCCTATGGAGCAGATGTAAGTACTGTTGCTGGGGATTGTTAATCTTTTTGTCTTTAAATTTGGTATTCTCTAGAGTGAGAGAAAAATACTACCACTTAAGCCAAGATGTTGAGTGCAGGTACAAGGGTTGCATAAACACATCGAGACTTTGCTTCATAAGAATTTTGAAAATATATCCTTTCACTTCAATTTTTTTCTTTCTCTTACCTAGACCCCAAGCCTGAGATTCCTCTTTCTGAAAAAAAAGCTTGGATTGTCTGCCTAAGAGGCCCATTTCCCTGATTACTTCAACAGTCTCACCCTAGAGTCTATTTTTCTTGAATTCCCTACAACCTGGCATATGACAGTTTAAATGATCTTAAATATTTTGGTTAATGTGCAGGAATCTTCATAATGATTATTTTAGCAAATACTTTTTATAAAGCTGATCATCTTGAAATCAAAAATATTAGATGGTAAAATAAAACTTCATCTGAAGGTTGCTGGTAACATCAGAAGGTTCTCATGGAAAAGATTTAAATTATTACTAAGACTGAATAATAATAATAGTAATAATAATAATAATGGGTTTTTCCTCTTCTTTTCAGTATATGTGAGAAAAACCATCACAATAAAATATTGGTGGGCCATGCTTTAACTTTCTCATTGCTAGAAGATGGTGGTTGTTTGTGTACTCAAGAATCCTCAGATTGTTCCAGAATCCCGTTGCGTTTTTTTAGTTACATCAGCTTCAAAGTACAAAACCCACCCCAGGGGATTTCTCTTCAGCACTAGGATAATTAACACAGTGGTAGCTGTACCACTAGAGCAGCTATTATCAACATAATGAGCCAGCCCAGTGTTTGCTTTAACAAACAAAAGGTTTGGGTCAATAGAAAATCATTAGCTAGGCCCTTTTGTTTAACTCTTTTCACTTAGTTGAATCTTTAAATGAAAATCTTTTCAAATGCAGAAATAAGCTTTAGCTTTAAAAGTTCCAAACCAAAAAGATTTTCCCACTTTCCCGTCTCTATGCTCTGAATTCATTGACATTAGCTTGTGGTTTCAGTCCTCATGAAACTCCTATTCTGTAGGAGTTTACAAGGTCAAAACGTTTCAGCAGATGTACTTAAACACAGTGAGCAAGTCACCACTTTGTCTTCTTTTTGATAACCTAAGCAGATTGAGGGATTTTAGACATTTTCTCCAGCTCTCAAATCATGTTGCAGTCTCTCCAGTTTCTCAACATCCTATGCGAAATGCAAACACCAGAGATGTCTATGATGGTTTTTTAGTACCCATCTCATGGATGAAGTTGAAAATTAGAAATCTGCTCCCTAGAATGTCAGGAGAACAGGATAGGAAAAATAATATTGGGGAAAATTCAAAATATCAAAAGATATTATAAGGACAGTTTCCAGCTGAGAATGAGTATAGATGGTAGGAAGATTATGGCTATCTTTGGGCAGTAAAGCAAGTTTTCTGTGAACAAGTTCAGAGCATCCTGCACATCTCTTTGAGGGCAGTGTGAAGACTTGTATCTTTTAAAAATTACTAATACAGCACTGATTTCAGAAAGGTAGTGCCTCAGTTTCAGAAGCAAACTGATACTGGCTAAGGAAGAAGCAGTTTCTCCAAGGATTGTTGGTGGTGTGCATCTCCGATCTCCCTGAGGAATGAAGGTAAAGATACAGAAATATGAAACTGCTCATTCTATTTGATCAAACATATCTACTTCAATCTCTACATCCCTGTGGATTAGATTCAACATAAAGCATATGCTGCCTTGAGGGCTCAGTGTGTGTTACTGGTATTTATGTAATGGAAATGAAGGAGATGGCCTGGAAATCAGCACAGTCTGAAGCTACTTGCAGGGAAAGGGGGAAGGGTGTAGTCTTCAGGAACACACTCTTCTGACAAGCCTACAGTCAGTCCCGACTCCTGTGGCTCCTTTGGAGAACAGCTGTGGCACAGGCGTACAAGAAAAAGCAAAGTCTACCACAAGAAATGGTCCAGCATTAGCATTCCAAATTTTATGTCCCGGTAGACCCACTACATTCATCTTGCAGACAAACACCTTCCTTCTGCACAGGCAAGTGGACAAGATTCCTACCACTGTTGTCAACTTTATCTTGAGGATGATGACGATGATAACTATTATTATTAGTGGTATGGTGGTTTTTTGCTAACTTTATTTCTACATCCCTTATTGTTTTTCAGCATCCTCTTCTGTTACAAATGCCCAGAACACCCTATTAGGTACACTGGAAAAGTCAATCTTCCTGGCATGCTCTGACAGATGAAAAACAGCTGTTAGAGGAATAAAAATGCAAATATAATTACAAATATATAGTTTCTTTATCATCATTCGTTTGGAGTTATATTGGAAATTGTGCATTTTTTAAGAGTGGGGTCCTTAAATTCTTGGATCATGATCCCGCTATGGTGTCAACTGCCCATGCCGAAGCCAGTTAAATCATCCACATTCCTGGCTCTCCGTTCACTGCAGCAGACCATGTGCGCCAGAAATGTCCATCAGAACACTTCAATTCCAGGAGGGCCAGAACATCTCCGGAAGGACTAAAAGGAGCAATTAAAAGAGCAGTGGCCACAAGAGTGGAAACCTAACCCCGTTAAAGCCCATGAAGGATAGTGGGGCCAGGATTTCACCCCAGCCTCTTTTTCCTGCTTTAAGTGTGTGAGTTGACAGGGGAGAAGTTCAATTAAAGGCACACAGTTAGGCTATACATACAACAAAGAGGCAGGGAGGGGGGGAAAATGAGCAACACAAAGGATTACTTCAAAGTTAGACATCAGCTCCTTTAGCTTTACACAATGAAGGAAAGTACATAGGTTTCAACAGGATAAAAGCAGACTTTTTTTTTGTAAAGAGATCTCAGGATGAAACAAAGGACTGTAATTGTACCTCCTATCTGCAAATCTGAGGTGGTGAAGGAAAAGAAAGTGGGTGGATGGTTAACAATAATAGCTTGAAACCATGCTTTGTTAACAGAGTAAAATTAGCTTGCTGAGAACCTTTATTTTCCACATAACTTTTAACAGGAGCATTATTTTACATATCTCTGTGGTAGAGAACCCATTTACAAATTTGCAACAAGTAACCACTGAACTTCAGCTAATTTTTCTCTCTTTTCTGTTTCATCTGCTTAATTAATGACAATACACCTGAGGTGGGTTGCTAGCACTTCTGTAGCTGAAAGTTTGTCAGCATTTCCATTCTAGGCTCCTCAGGTTTTCACACTGGCTTAATTTCACCCTGTGAAATCAAATCTGGAAAAGGTTTAGAGGTAAAAGTATTGTTTGGTTTTCAAAAAAAGCATCATTCATATAGCTCTGTTGGAAATGTTGGATGAACCAACTAAAATTAAACCAGCAGAGGACTCAATTCATATGTCTTTTTTGTTTACTGGTTTTTGAAAATATGAAAAGCCACAGATGGGTCAGACTAGATATTTGTCCAAGCTCAGCATCTGCCTGCTTAGAGAAAAGTGATCCCTCTGCCCCTCCTGCCGTGCCTCCCAGCTACTGCCATAGCATTGTCCTACATGTTCATCATAGAAATGAGTTATGTGATTTCTGCTTTTTTTTGAAGTTGCATCTTAGCATATGTATACTGTACTTGACATCATAAAACCTGCTTCCAAGTACAGTTATATTATTGTCAGTTCATTCTGCCATGTCTAAACATCTGTGGTGGGGCGTGTGGGAATGTACTTTTACTCTTGAACATTTCTGTTTGCCTGGTGCTTAACACCAAGGAAGTGGTGAGACCTGTTAGTGCTGCCATCCAAAACCAGAAATCATGTTTCTCTTTAAAAATCTGGCAACTTCCCTCTTTTTCTTTTCTAACTTTTTCTGTAATCTTCCAAATGCAAGATGCAGGCTATCCCTGTCATCCATTTCAAAACCTGATCGGCTTTTGGCTGAAAGTCCCCTCTACAACTCCACTTTCAAATTCAGAAATAGAGCTTTTTCCACTCTTTTTTAGGACTTTTCTACTTTGTGAAGTGAATTTCACTATGACTTATGTCATGGCAGGTGTTCATCTCACCTCACCTTCTTAATGCAGGAAGCATATGGGGCATTACCCACAATAATAACCCCACTGAATGTGTCTACCAGCAATGATGACTGGAAAGCCAACTGGCCAGCCTGGAGTTCCCTTTCATAAGGGAAATTCTGTGGGAGTTATGGGGCTTGTGTAATAATAGCCTTATTCTAGAATATTTTCCTATATGAACTTCATGTTCAGGTTATGGACTTGGGAAAACATTTTTTTTAAAGAAAGAAGTAAATGTTTCAGAATAGCAATTCAAGAACACATCAATTCAGATTTAATTTCAAATTGTCATGTTTTGGGGATTATAGATTCAGACTCTTGATCTTATCAGACTGTATTTTTCACACGTTTCATTCTTCTTGAAAGTGTTTTATTTCATTTAAATTTATTTAGCAGATCCCTCTTTGGAGCAGGAAATCCCAACATTATTAAATTCAAGGACTCAAAGAAAGGAAGGTAGAAAAAATATGTTTTTTGGAAAAATCTGTTGATTAATACTGAAGGGCTCTCAAACCAATTTAAAATTAAGATTAATCTGAATCATGTAATATATGGAAAATCATTCTAAAATTGAAACTTGAGAAACTCTATTTTAATCTTGAAAAGTTTTATTTCTTCTGCTACACCAAAGTGAATGTATATTTGCACCCTGAATTATACACATAACTCATCCTCCAAATAATTTTTTTAACATATTCATTAACTGTACAGGAATACTTTTCAAACATTTTGTACGAGCATTTTTTTGCAATACAAGAGTCACATTATAAAAATGCAATATGAACCATATAATATAGACAAATGTTAGGGGGTTTACAGTGCTTCATTATTTCTTGGAATATTTCCAAAGACTTTTTTTCCTTTCTAATTTCCCTTCCTAATTTAATGCATCAGTCAGTCTTTCTTTCCCTCTTCGTGGTTTTAGCCAAACTGTGCCGCCTAGTCCAGAGTGTGTGGTGTTGTTTATACTCTGCTCTCAGACTGGGACAAGGCAATCCATTTCCCTGGTAGTGGAAATACATACAGGATTTCCACTGCTCAGTGGAAGTGCTATTTTAAAGCAAGTTTCTTGCTGGGCCAGACAATGTCCCTACACTACACAGCACAGGGTGAAGATTGACCCAAATGCATAGATTTCACAATGTTTTTCCATAAAATTTTATGGTACACCCTGTCTACACATTCTCCTACTCTCCTTCTAACGAATAAATATTTGCCAAGCAATCACTGAGATAACACATGAGAAACAGATCATGTAAACTATTATTTGTTTTCTCTTTTCTCAAGTACAAGAAAAGATAAAAGTGCAAAAAGGACAGAAAATAAAGATGCATACAAAGTAAATTTTTAAATTTAAAATAAATATTGAGAGCTACTCAAAGTTATTTATTAACACACCTGAGGGTCTTATGGTCAGAGACTGTGAGTTGGGGTAAATATGACTTCCTACTGCTACCATGTTCCTGTCACAGGGAGTGCTGCACCACCAGACTACCCTCTGCAATGGGACTGAATTTATAGCAATAAACTTTTACACAGTTTTACTGATACAACACTGCCTAAAAATCTTTCTAATGTTAAATCCTGTATTTTCAATCATGTATAAGTTTCCTCCCATTATATATGCTCAGGTATTGTAAAAAGATTTAAGTGCTATACTGGAGAAGGTTTGAAAATACTTTTATTTTCTTAAATCTTTGAAAAATTATCTTAAACCTCTGTGACACATGCTGATCATTTGGAGACAAAACCCTTTAAAAATGAGAAGTTTAAAGCCATTGTATATGGGGAGGAAGAAGTTAAAAAAAATGCAATGTAACCTCTACCTGTGCTTCTGTATAATCCATGGTCTGCTTAAGGGTGCAAGTAATGCTCTCATCTGGAGCAGAGTTTGGTTCTTTTGCCTTTTCCCATTATAACGAGTTCCCAACAACAATACTACAAGACCAGGACAGGAGAAGACTCCTAGTGCTATATTTGAGTGTAGTGAATAGTTATAGCCACAAAGACCTAATGATGCTAAAACTTAAGCTTTTTTCAGATTTCAAATTTCACTTCTACATGGTTCAGCTGTTGCTTCATTATAAGAGCTCAGTAACACATATCAAGTATTTACAGGGAAAATGTGATAGAAATTTGTTTAATCTACTTTAAGCACCAAACAGGTACAGATGCAATAAAGTAGTAACAACAAAAGGAACAGTAGATTTCAGAAAGCAGCATGAATAGTACAGTGTGACTATAAGGATTCCTTCTGACAGACTCTGCTTTCACACAGATCAATACCTCTGTATTATCCCCTGAACTTTTCTGGATCTACTTAATGCAATATTAAGTAGAATATAACTTCACCACATGACTTCCACCATTTTTAACATTTGGTGGTCTTATTTCATGCGTGCTGAAATCAGGCTATCATCAGGATCAAAGATTTTGTGACAATAAGGAGAAAAACATAGACTGTTCACAGAAGCTAGAAACTAAGATGTTTTGCTAGTTAAACACCACAGCATTAAAACTTGTGTTAGAACTCAAAAATGGTAGCATATGTACTTGATGGGAAGTGGTCACAGCACCAAGCATGTCAGAGTTCAAGGAGCATCTGGATGAGGTTCACACTCATATGGTTTAGTTTTAGGTAGTCCTGCAAGGAGTCAGGAGATGGACTTGATGATCCTTATAGGTCCCTTCCAACTTGAGAGAATCTGTGACAATACCAACTCACTTTTGATACAAACTGCTGCAGAAGTGTTTGGTAATACCCAGATTGTATTGTAAGCAGCTGTCAAATTATCACAGTCAGTCACCTGACATGGTTGGTCCAACCACTGTTTCTAATCCAATTACAAATACTGGTGAAATAATATGCAATGTCAGAAGATGTTCCTGCAAGTCACAGAATCACAGAAAAGGTAAAGTTAGAAGGAACCACAATGAGTCCCAACTTCCCTCCTCAGGAAGGGCTATCCTAGAGCACATTGCAGGGAATTGCATCCAGATGGTTCTTGGGTATCTCCAATGAGGGAGACTCACAACATCTCTGGTCATCTCCCTCAACCTGCTGGCAATGCTCTACTTAATAGAACTCACTGGCTTTTGTAGCTATAAGGCACACTCTGGCTCATGGACAGCTTGTTGTCCAACAACTGGACAGCGGCTGGATCCCCAGCTTATTTCCTAAAATGTGTGATGTTTTATGTCTCCTAGCATTCTCATCTGGATATTTGGGCTTTATTAGTCTAATTCTTGAGGGTTAGAAACTTACTGGTATATAGATATCCAGCCTCCCTCAGATCCAGTCCCAATAAACTCTTGCAGCAATGAGTTCCACCAGCTAACCATTAATGGTATGAAGAAACATTTCCACATACCACGTTTCTTTCCAGTTGCTGTCAAGATATCTCTCTGTTTTTTCTTCTTTATTTCGGCCAGTTGATCTTTCTACTGAACAAGGTGATCCACCCAGACCTAGCAGCTGTGTCTTGCTGTGATTCAGATGGAGAGGAATGTGGTGATAAATGGGATTTTTCAGGAGGCAGCAGCAGATCCATGGGTTTGTAGGGTTGATCTACAGCGTGCACCATTGCTTTCTTTGCAGTCAAATTCTGTAGTAACCTGTAAAACTAGTTTGAAGTTTGGAAGTGGATGAGTTAAATGTCATTCAGGGATTTTTTAAAGTGTCACAGGTATTTTTGAAGTAGTTGTCTGTATTCTTTTCATGAACTTTGCCTGAAGACTAATGACTGTAAACATTCCTGCATAATAACAGGCCTCATTAGCCGATTGTAAGCAATTGTCTTGGAAAAAAAAAGTAAAAATTGCATGGCTTGAAGGAAATGGTGTTTTTTCTTTTTTCTTTTTTTTTTTTTTTTTTTTTAATTTTCTGGTGCACTGAATGTGATGTTTTGATTGCTTTTTCAGTTTACAACAGTATGTGTTTATCACACTTTCCCTAGTGACATTATGAAATGATGGTTTTGTGAAACTAGGAAGTTACGAGGTTTGCAAGACAAAATTTGGATGCTTATAATGACACTGTCTGTTTTTTTTTGGTGGTTTTTTTTTTTTTTTTGAAAAGATCAAATTGTCCTCTAAGGAGTTAATTCACATTCTGCATATTTGTTGAAAGTCGTGAAATCTGGCTTAGTAAGTAGCATGACCTGATTCAGTTGCTTTCCCTGTCCCTGGCCAACTAATGTTATTAGTCTTTATTAAGTGACTAACAGCATCCTATTAACTTTTATGAGTTTCTACCACTAGATATACAACATAGGTAAAATCATAGAGAATAGATTCATCCTGGAAAACACAACATACATGGCAAATGTTCACCCCGTATTATAGAGGTTAATTATGCATACTTTTATTCCACATGTTTTTGTGTGTAAAGTGTCTGTTACGTGAGAAAATTTTTTCCAAAATATTTTTGAAGGTTTTGCCTTTTTGTCATTAGGGAACATTTGAAGGCGATAAGTCCCTTTTTTTTTTTTTTTTTTTTCCTTTTCCCAAGGAATAGACAGTGATACAACATATTTTTTCTTGAGTCTTACTCAGGGAAATTTTAAAAATAGTGCTAACTGAGTAATAACTGCAAAATCGAACAAAAACATTAAAAAGATATGCATCAGAACATTCTGAAAATGAAAAAGAAATATATAAAAAAGAAGAGGAAGTTACAGACAATACAAGACATTAATGGATTTTTTAAAATTAGTTGTTGGTAGTTGAGAAGACGAAGTTTTTCTGTATCTACTAATCAGTGGGAGTATGGATAACCTTTTCTCAAATTTTATTACATTTATAGTAGTTTTGGCATCGTACCACAACTGCTGTCAGCAAAGGCAGAAAGCACACATAGCTGTTTCACTCTCAGAGATATCACAGCAGTTATTCCACCTGATATGACCTAGCTTTGCTCAGCATAAATGATCTTTGCATGCCCACAAACTCTGCTATTGATTTCACTGTGCTCCTTTCCCAGCAATTTGACACTATAGAGTGCTGGCACTGTTGCAATCTTTCAACATGGAAGCTCTTCATCACCAAGGTAAATAAGGGAGCTACAGTTTCAGTAGATGAAGTTTGTAGCATGTCAGCTTCAAATTATGTCAGTCCTGTAGTGACTGCTCATCTCCTCACCTTGAGCCTGACTGTACCTGCTGGTTTCTGCTTGGTGTATCTGAAAAGAACCCAGTGAAAGTCTCCTCTTCCAAGACATACTGTTGGTGACTTTCTGTTGCAGACCCATTGATCGACCCCATCTTAAGGATTTAAATGCACAGAAATACTACATTCATCCACATTCTTGAGATGCTAAAATATATTCCTATTTATATATTTATATGTATATGTATATGTGTATGTATATGTATATGTATATTTACCCTTTTAATGTTACATGAAGAGTAACCCCTAGGAAGTCTTGGTAGTCTGTCTTTCATTGGTTAGAGCAGATTTTCCCTCAATTAATTCAAAGTTCATTTGCTATGTTAAGGGAACCCAGTAAGATTTTATTCTGTGGGAGGGCAGTACAGTGGGGAAATAGTGAGGTTTGGCTTGCAGCCAGAATTAGCTGGAGAATTTCTGGATTTTGGCTGCATTTGCTGTAATAGCAGATTAGTCTATGCTGAGAGATTTGTCAGGGCCTGAAGAAAATTGGAAAACCAAATCTGCTTATGGTGATGGTGAAAACTTCTCTACTATGTCAAAGCCTGCTTAGGTATTCTCTGTGCAATCCGCCACTGCCTGTTTCCCTCAGACATCTGATGACTGGATCATAGCAAAGCATCTGAGAAGTCCTTTGTTTTGATCCCTTGGATGAGATTTCATGAGCATACTGAAATGAAAACAAAGACAGAGAAAGAAAAAAAAGAGTCTAGAACTTCATTCTCTTAGTTGTTCCTCCCTAGCCTAGCAATTATTCAAGAGATAAATGATTGAATTTTAATATTCATGGCAAAATGTTTCCATTAATATTTGTGAATGAGCTACAATTATGAAACTGTTTTGCTGTCTCTGATTTTTTGCCATACCTCTTCCAGGCAGACTATTTTTGTCATGGGAATTGGCCATAAACATTTTATGCATAAGCATAAATTTAAAATAATTTATTCTGGGTTTATATCAGTATATCTCATTTTAGCTCATGGCATTTTCCTTATTTGAAACAGTACAAATCTCAGCAGCATCTGACTTAGTAAAGAGAACCACGGAGGTTCCATGGATAGTGAAAGTCATACTTTTTTTAACAAAAGTCTCTCTGCCTATGTTAATACTATTGAAAAATGTTTTATGCCCCAATAGAGCATAAATATTAATCAAATCTTGGTCTGCTGTAAGGGATTTCAATCCTTGTTTCTGTAGCTTTTTTTTCCACTTTTCTCACACAATTTGTATATTTGTGTTTTATACTGAGTAACTTAAAAGAGTAAATGTATTTGCATATATAAGTCAAATTTAGAAATGAGAAACGTGAGAAGGCTATTTCATGGAAACAGCATCAGGAAATTGTGCAGAAATAAATATTATATCTCATCTCTGACCATGAGGTCATACTACACCCAGTTATGAAAAGTCATATTTATAAGCTCCTACCTCTGTGGTTTTGGAGGAGGGGGAGGGTATTCTCAGTTTGCAAGCTGCAAATCACAGAACCAAGGGATTCACTCTTATGGGAAGAAATTTGTGAGTTATATCAGTCTAAAACAGGATACTGCTCCTGAAACCAGGGTTACATTATTGAAATACAAAAATAAATAAATACAAAAATAAACAGAAAGCTATACAGGGGCAGGAGGAAGAAATTATTTCCACTGTAGCATGAAATCCTCAGATCAAGCAGCCTCTTTTCAAAGTGTGATTGTGGAATGCAGCAGCTGCTCAAGATTCTGCTAACTGTGGAAGATTCATGACCAGTAGATTAATTTACTTTTCGAAAATTATAACTTGTCTTACATCAGACTGTTTACAATTTCTCTGCCATCTACATGCATTAGCCCCAGGTTAATGTGCAAACCATGCACTAAATTATGTTCTGGATAAATCTCTCCTGCTAAATACCACAGTCCTTGTCCCTACTTCCCGGGAATAACCTTTGATCTTCACATCAACAACAAAAAAATAATTACTATCTTTGCCCAACCCAGGACAAGTAATTTCACTCCTAAATAACTGCACAGCTGGAGACAGATGCGTTCTTCTCTCTAGGCAGACCCTGCAGGGTCTTCCACGAGGCTTTATATCATACTTGTCATTCGTTTATCAGGATCCAAATGTTGTACACTGAAAACGTGTGTAAAACATTCTCAGAATTTCAAACAATAACACATCAGAATGGGAGAGGGGGAGAAAAGGCTGCAGGAAAAAATAGAAGTCTCCCAGCTGTGCAAACTCAAGTAGCTGGATTAGCAGAAAATGCACTCCAAAAGTTACCTTTTTGCCATCTTCAGCGAAAGTTGATTCAAGGAATGTATTACTAAATTTTAAATTCAGTGCCAGACTAAGGAAAAAATTTTTCAAATCTTCTTTTAGTGTGCACAAAGACATCCAGACTATAGTAGTCTGTTCACTCCTACCCCCCCAAATAAATTGGTATTTTCTGATGAAGAACAAAGAACCCCTTATATCTTTCATTTCTTCAGTTAAAGATTTTTCTTTGAAGCTTATGTGTTAATGTTTGATTCTGGTTTTCCCCTCTATGTTCATGTCTCTTTTAGGCACTCTGGGTTTTTTGTTCCTTAATCATATAAAAGATTGTATCATTTTTGCTACATTAGGAAAAAGAAAACTAAATAAGCAATATCATTTAGGGAAATTATTTCTTTCAAATAATTTTTGATCATACAATAAAAAGGGAAAATTTAAAGGAGAAAAATTAGAACATATAGATTAAAGAAATATTTTAAATATCAACTTTTGAAATTCAATGCCACAATCAATATGAATATTACAATCAGTTATATGGTTACTGATATATATTTTATTAAAGATTAATGAACGTAGTTGTATATGCTAAAAGGAATATAAAAACCTGTAAGCCAATTTAATGAGCCAACTGATATTAAGCAAAACTTTAAGCAATGTTCTGAGATCCAATGTCATATGAATTTGATCCTATATGACACGTGCAACACAAAATGAAAAAGAAACATGAAGTTCAGCAGTCTCGATAATAGAGGGTTTTTTTCTTTTAATTCAGAAATGAGTAGTATTCAATCAGAAAATGTCAATCCTGTCGAAATGAGGGAAGATTGGCTCAATTTCACTATTTTTTCTTTCTGTTCTTTATAACTATTTTCTTTTCTTCAGTCTTCCCTGATCTCTGCAGGACAGTCCTGCATTGCTGCTCCTTTGTTTTCCACCTGAGAGTGGCACCTCTCCCAGCTCTCTCAAAACATCAGGGTGAAAACAAGTGGGAATACAATCCAGAGGGAAAAAAGTGAATCAGCTTATTAGCAAATGACCATGTTCAATTGGCTACTCTTTCTATACTCTGCTATTTGAGAAGTCTGGACAGATCAGTCTTCTCTGGCTGAAACAAATGTCTTATCCTTGCTGAATGTTCTTTTTCATCCTGGAAGTGGGTCTGTTGCCCTCTGTAATCCACAATAATGAATAAAATGACTAAGGACTCTGTGGCTCAAAGGACAAATGGTTTGGCAGGGTGATGTCCACAGAGCTAAGTCCACTGTGTACTTGTCTCCCATGCAGGATTTCCTCATCCATCCTGCCTGCTGGCAGCAGTTCCCTAGCACATACCAGCCCTGAACTGAGCCTATGAGACAGTGCTAGTTAGCATGAGCCAAAACTGTCCAGAGAAAAACCTACAATTGTTAACCAGCAGTTTGGAGATGGACAGCAGAAGAACACAGAAACAAGATGATCCCATGCCCCATTCCTGTTAAGCTACAGCAGGCATAGTTACAGTGACTAAAATTGCCATTCTGCTTCATGAGATATGTTTTAAGTGAGGAAAATGGACAAATTTTTTGTGAGCATTTTCAGATCTAATGTGTATGGTCTTACAATTTTTTAGTTAAAGACAATTCTCAAACACCACAGTCACAAGAAAAACAAAATTTTAACTGGCAATGATAGAAGAGAACTGGAGCTAACAATGCCAGACAAGAAGAAAATGCTCCTGTACTTTTAAGCTGGTTGCTGAAATACAGTCATGGAAGCAATTCCTTTACTTTCTGCAGTGAAATCTCCTAAAATAGTGAGCTAAGTCTGATGAAAATTAGATGAGCTACTATGTGAGGGTCTCACATTACGTTTGCCAGAGAAATGCAATAAGCTTTCTTGGTCTACCTCTCTTAAACGTGTCAGCGAATGGGAGGCTTCACAGTGACCACAGGGTTCAGAGTTCCAGATTACATATCCTGAAGCAAGTAGGGAGTATCACATTCTGTATAAAATATTTTTCAGCTAATATGGCAGGCAATGATACTTCCAAAAATTTCTAAGGGACTTAAAGGTATATGTTCCCTTTCCAGCTAGGACCCTGGTCTGTACATAGGGTATAATTGCCAAAAAACTAAGCACCATAACCCCAAGGGTTTGCGTATCTCACTATCTCCAAGAGTAATCAGTGAGACTAAAGTTACTGTCTCTGAACAGAAAGTGATTGGAGAACTGACGAAGCTAAGGAGCAGATACTGCTAAAGTAATTTTTGAAGATTTGCCAGAGAGGAAGGCCCTGTGTAACTGGAATTCATGCCATGAATTCCTTTGTGAACTAATATTTTTGCAGTCTTTGGCAAAAAAAATGTGGTACTGGTGGTAAAATGTAGTCATGCCAGTGCCAGTGTTCCCTTTTACCCAAAAAGCTGAGTGTTAGAGAGCAAGGTAACGTGGGGCTCAGAGCAGCTTGAGGAGATTACAGCCCACATATCCCATGTGAGTTCTTCAGCCACAAAGGTAATGATCCTCATAATCATAAACATATTTGCTCTCCTACACAAAGATTTAAGTATGCTACTGAAAGAAGAGCAATTCTGTCAGACAATACAAAGACCATTTTATCCCAAAATATCCTTCAGAAGTGAAAGTCTACTTGTAATATCTAGTTAAGGCACACATGGCTGAGAATGGCAAGTTGTGTGGCACGTACCTGGGAAAGCAGAGAGGCATGGAGGAGCTGTAGGAATAGTCCATGGGTGGAAGATGAGTCCACTGGCTGCCCAGACTCCCAGAGGGTGGAGTAAGCTGGGCTGCATGCTCAGCCAGGTTCCAGGAAGGTCTGGCAGTGTCTGCTTCAGTTCTTGAGTCACCTACTGCCACAGAGAAAATGTGCGATGCACAGTAGCCTATGTATAGGGTCAGGGGATTTGGCCTCCGAATGAGAGCCCAACTTAAACTGCTCATGGCAAATAAAGCAGATGGAAAAATGAATGTGCAAGTCCTCCATGGTTTAAGTGACTGGGAACAACCTTCACAACCACTGGGGTGAAGAAAACACCTTCATTCCTGCTTTTGCCATGTGGTGTGATCCAGCATTTGCCAATGGTGAGTTTCTAAAGCAGGCTGAGCCAGATGGTTCTGCCCACCCTTTGCTCCCACCCTTCCTACTACACCCACCTGAGCATTTGGCTGGTGGTGTGTTGATCCTGGTCAGTATGCTGAGGGAAAGAACACCTTTTTTCACATCCAACGTTTTCTGTTGGACTTGCATGCTGAAACGATTCAGCACAGAGAAGGCCAAACAAACTCAGAAAGGTCGGGACCCTGGCAAAGGGTGGGATCTTGGAAAAGCTAAGGCAGGTTATGGTTGCACACCAGCCCCTTGAGCAAGCAAGGAAACAGGTAGGGAATGCCTGCTGTAAACATTAAGTCATCAGGCTACTAAGCAAGTGTAGCCAGTACTAAAGTACCTCTCAAGGGGAGTTATTTAAGCATTTTATGGAACTTCACCAGAAGAAATTAGACTTCAGGCAACTTAAGGATTCAGTGATGCCTACATTAATGTACATCTGAATTTATGTTTGGATGATTGTTTTTGCAGCATTTAAATAACATTTGGTTTCCTATATCAATCTGAGGTTTCTAATTCATGATATCAAAGGTATTTTTGAAGTTGTGGAAATCCTTAATTACCCTGGGTATCTTTGAGAATTTTAGCCATTCTATTTCCAAACCATTCAAGGCTAGTTGTAAAGGCTGTAATAATTTCTATGATGTACAAGAGACTCCTGATTCCAAGTGCCATATATTACTAAGCACCGTGTTATCTAGTACTCAGCTAGAGCCTTTTTGAAAGACAGATGGTAATTGAGTGTCATAAATTCTGTTTTCTGATAACTATTATTACTATAGTGCTAGAATAAGTGGCCAAAAAATACATATCTATGAATAATTTTTTAATTATATAACAGTGCTTACTTTGTTAAGTCTCAGATGATCTTGTTTCCCAGTTCTTAAAAAGTTCTTAAAAAAGACGTGCCCAACAATCCCAAAATAACAGCAAAACTTGAACAAAGGAGGACAGGGGAGCCCTAAAGCATGTGTTACTTGTGCAGTCAGTCAGGGAGAAGAGTCTTGTTCTACTCTTGAACACTTTGCTGCATACACTGTCTGGAGAAGCCACAAATCAGCCAAGCACAGATCCATCTCCCAGACAGACATGGCTTTTTCCATGTGATCTTTACCCACTTCCAGGGAATTCAGAAAGATGAAAACAAAATATAGAGTTTGGTACCATCAGACTGTGTTCTGATCTTTGCAGCAGTATAATGAGTCCATAAATCAATTTGTTTTACCCAGACATTCTTTGTGTTTTTCAAATAGATGAAGTGAAAAAGGCTAATGTCCTTTCCAAAGACCAATCTGTATCCCAACAGACATTTTCTTTATTTATACATACAAATAAAGCACAGGAAAAACAAATATCACATGTAAAGACATACAAATATACAAATGCTGAGAACATATGTTAACAAATAGACATTTTAAACCATTTTTCAATGATAGTGTGTGAAGAGGAAAAGTGCTGATATATCAAAGACTTATGTGTGGTAGAGTCACTAATGTGTTGAATGCGAATTCAATATGCATTACAGTTCACCAGTGTAAACAGGGTTAGAGCCGGTAAAGTAAATAAGAAAATTAGGACAATTATGATTTTTGGAGCATCTATATTCTTGACTAAGGGCTTTTTGTCCCTTGGGGTGCTTTGACCCTACTTTTTGTTGTGCAGAAGATTAAATAAATATGTATAGCTAGAAACCAACGTAAGAACTTAATCCATCCAGGGGTTTCATCTCACTAATATTTTAATTGAATGCAGAGTTTGTTGTCTTGCTCCAAGCTATTTTAAGATAGTTTTCTTCCTCTTGACCTTTTAGATGAGGTCTACAGTTACATTTACCTTTTTTTTTTTTTTTTCTGACAATAAGTGGAGAAATGGGAGCAGTGAGTATTCTGATCCAGCGAGTTCACCATGACTTTGGAGAAAGGCTTCTGAAGTGAACAGTTGTAGATGGCCCTGAGTGTGAATAAGCACCAGACTACTCCGTTTTTAGTGACACTCAATATCCCTATGAAGCTATGCAGTAAAGAATATCACTACAATCAACAACATATATTTCTGTTTGGTTTATTCACTTTTATGTCATGAGGGGAATAAAGATCAACAAAATTACAATGTCTGTTTAGGCATTCATTTCAGTTCTTTCTGCCCTGCACCTTGCATTAACATGTAAAATTCTGCAAAGACTGCTACAGTGCAATGAATCATCCCACTAATTCACTAATTAGAGGAAATTCCTCTCAGATTCAGTGAGTCATCAGCTCTGCACATTATGCTTTTCAGATTTTTCACAATATCTAGAAAATTCTGAGAACATGAACAGTAACATTTCATAGACTGGAGAAAGTCACTTGAAGGGAATTAAAAAAATAGTTTGAGCAAATAATTTTCTTTGTTTATGACTAAAGGAGTTCTTTAGTATTAAAAAAAAATAGTACCTTGAATTGAAGTGAAAAGTAGAAAAAAGATACAATTTTCTAATGACAGCATATTCTTTTAATTAAGAAATATATCAGATGGCATGTGTTTATACACTTGCATTTGTATATGCAAATAACAAATATCTGCAAACAGGACTATCTGTTATCTGATCCCCTCATTAATATTAAGGTATTTATCCTCTTAATTCTCCTTTGATACTGGTAAATATTGTTATTATTGTATTACAAATCAGAACTGAAAGAGGCAAACATATCTGTGAAAATTTTGGTTTATCACAAAAAGAAGTGTATAGCAGATAAGAATTCAGGAACAAACCAACAGCAGCATATAATGCCACAAATAGCACTATTTTTGCTCTGCTTAATGGATCTGAATGTCAAAAGGTCTCACAAAGCTTTGTTAATTTCACTTGTTCTTTATTAATGCATAACAAATGCTTGCAGATATGGAATACTTGTTTCCAGAGCTTCATTGTGCATCAATGATAGAAGCAGGGAAGCAACCCAGAACTTTTAAACCCACGTCATTTTCTTGCGCCAAGGAAACTTCTGGTGTTACGCCCTATAAACTGTATTTGAAGTTTTAATAATTTATCTGAAATGAACTGGATAAGTGACTTCAAATATTGGTCTCTAGCCTTTCCAAAATTAAATGACTAAATTGCTTTGATTGTCAGCTGACAGTCACTCCTGTCTTTTCTTTACTGTCCAGATAGAAATGGGAAGAAAAAACCCACATGTATTAGAACACAGCCAAGAGCCAAAATGTGTCTGATATGAAAGTGATACAATTTCCTCTTGCAAAATCTATCCAATAATTTCTAGTAATTTGAAGATCTACATCTTTGTGCATAAGCAAATGTTAAATAAGGTTAAAAGTTTACTAGCTGGGCTGTATTTATACAGTTGTAGACTGTTCAAAATATCTAGCATACAGCCTTGAGCTTGGAAGAGACCGAGAATGCAAGTGCTGTCAGTGGTTCTTCCTTATACAAAACTGAGTCAGCATCAAAAATGTCAGCAGAACATTTCTGTTTTAATTTAATTCTCTCAACATTTTCATTGGAGATGTGTGTATATTTCAACATTGAGCTGCCAAAGTTAAGGAATTCCCAGCTCTGCACAGATGATTGCACTGTATGGTTAACCACTTCGCTGCATCTCTGGAGCACTGCATACAGCCAGGGAGCAGCCACCTTTCACAGAAGTAGGGCCCTCAGAGTTGCAATGAACCAAAGATAAAAATACTCAGAAGTACTCCTGACAGGACGTTAGTCAGAAGATGGTGCTATTATAACAGAACTTTTAAGGCAGCTGAGTCTGTATGGGAAAACGCAAGAGAAAGTAAACCCTAAATGTAAATTAAAGGCTGATTTCAATGCAAGGTGATGTTCTGCATCTCACTGAATACACCTCACAGAAATGTACTCACTGGGACACCCTTTAATTCTACACCTTGGCTTGCTTGCATCGAGGGGGAAATGCACAGGATAACACACTTTAAATTGCTTTTCACAAACTTTTGGACACTGATTTGGATCTTAGCTCATTTCAGCGACCCTCAAATGACCAACAACATTTTCATGTATATCTACCCCCTATAGTGTGTTTCCATGTCAATATATGGGTTCTGACTGAGTTGCTGCTGGTATTGCAAAAAACCTGGAAGTAGTCAGTAATACAATTTTATGGCCTCTGGAACATTATTACCTTAAATATCTACATAGAACCACTGTTTTGTGTCATATAGAAATAACTTAGAAATCACTTCCTTTTATCTTTATAAGGGAAAAAAACGGAGGTTGCACAACTCCTTGTAAACAGAATACTAAATTTTCTGCAATGTGAAAAGATTGCATTGTGACTGTGAAGGAGAAAAAGCTGAGAAATGAGGAAACAAACATAAAATTACTAAAACATCTGGTTGCAGGTAAATGAACATAGTAATTACCTACACAACAAATGGGTGATTAGAAATGCATGAAATTAGAACAGTCCACAGGAAAGCTAATTGTTATAATTGTTATGAGTGATATGGATTCTGTAGTCTTTGGACAATCATGAAAACTAAATTATAAAGGCAGAACCACTAACTATAAAAGACCACAGATGAGTTTTACCATCTGACAGAGATTTCTTCCTTGCTAGAAAAGCCATAGTGCTGTTCTTAATATCTAGAATATAATGAATGTACGTGTACATGAAGGAAACCAAACTGGGGACAGGTGTTCTGATCATGATCCAAATACATTAATGGAAGAGGTTACCGTTCCTGGCTGCACAGCAGTGCCCTTCTGAAGAACATTATTGTAATGAGTAAACTTCTAGTGGAACAATCTGCTAAAAAATTGCAAAAATCTGTGAGATGAAACAGCTTGATACCATGGCATTGCCTGAAAATTCGAGCAGACTGCTCTCTTGGGAGGCTGACAGGCCTTAGTGCTTAGAGTCAGGGCAGTGCCATGTAACTAACAATTAAGGAGAATGACATAACAACTGTATATCATGTTTACTTACCCAATTAAAGCAATTTTAAAATGTACATTTCATATGATTTCTGCATTAAAAATTATTCTTTGGCTCATTTCTTACAGCTTTTTTCGATATCCAAGGTCAGCTGAGGGAAAAGATTCAGAGGAATGAGAGGAAAACATTGTAGGAAATATTTTGCAATTAGCTATTCTTAGCTATTATTAGTTATTTAGCTATTCTAGAGTAAATCCAGAGGAACATTGCTGCTTCTACTGCAGTGTGTATTTACATCATGGGAAAAACCAAGAAAATGGGAAAAGAGACAGTCAGTGGAAATGGGGTGTAACATGATTGAAGAGAGGGGTCAAATTCTTTCCTGCCAAAAATGAGCAAACCTCTGTGAAAATGTCAGTGAAGCTTCACTCAGAAATGTCAGGAGAAATTTTATCCAGGGTGGGAATTTCACAATGAATATGTTTCTGGTTTTTTGAAACAGAGCCATATCTTTAAGCACTTTTATGATTAAATGCAAGCATTTTCAGTGGGCTCTACTGCGCACCATTCTACGAGACACTTGTGTTTCCTTGCCAGATAGCCCTTGTGTCTGCACTGTGTTGGAGAAGAAAACCCTGCAGCTTCCAGGCTCCTTCCCACAAAAGTGGGCTGCTGGCTCCTCACTGAGTACATCAGTGCCCTGCAGCCACAGCCCCTGCCAGGCTGATGGGGCTTCTGCCAGGTGTCAACACAGTCCTGGCTTCTCTGTCCCAGTGGCGACTCTTACAGCACTGGTGTGAGCTCTGCAGATCTGCAAGGATCTTTTTAAAAACTTTTTAAAAACTGCTTTCATGATTGTTTTTAAAGTTTCAAATTAAAGTTTGGGAACTTCCATATTCAGTTCAATTCTGAAACATGAAATTAATTTAGTATAATCTTCAGCCATATTTTGTTGTAGATATGTGAAAGGAAAGAATAAAAGCATCAGGCACTATTTGTAAGAAGAAATCTGAGAATTAAGGAGTTAATTGTATTCTGGCATGAATACCATTCTTATTACCTCACTGTCCAATATGGGTAAACAGAAAGAATCAGAAATATATTTACAAGTATTTCAAGGGCATTGTTAATTTTGATATATTTTGTGTGTACACCAATATATCTGAGAATATTGATCTGATCCTTGGATGTATGTCCCGAGGTACATGATGTAGGTCCTGCTAATTAGAAACTCTTAATTTTTCACTAAATTAGTAGATTTCAAAAGATTAAATATTTTCAGGCTCAGTAGTTTGCTAGTTTCCTTTATGGGGAATACAATTAGCTATGTTAATGCAATTTTCAAAGATAAAACCAATTAGGGAGTTTTGTTTCATGCTAAATGCACAAATCCTTTCCACAGACAGGTTTCATGGGACCCCATGCACTTACCTATGCATTTTTATCCACAACAATCCTTACAAAGACAGCAAACCAAGAAAAATTCAAAGTCATGCAGAAATGAAAGAAAAAATAAGCAAAAATATTTCTCAAAGTTTCACATCCCAGTTAAAGAAGTAACTGACTTGGCAGGTCTTGTCTTTGTTCTGTCCCTGCAGCACAGTCTAGGAAAGAGCACTCCCAGGGGGAGCTGTTAGTCTTGAATAATAAAACAGATAACATGCAGAGAAAGCTGAAAAGAGCCATTGCAGAGGTTAAGGGAGAAACACTAATTTTGGAAAGGAATCCCAGTGGTGGATGTAAAAATTTGCCCGAATAAAAGGGAACACACATTCTTGTGGCAGAACAGCTCAGCAACCAAGAAAATAACCAGGCATGAAAAGCTTTATTTTTCCAGTTAGATCAGTTTTGGGAGTTTGGTATTTGCACTGTGTTCCTCCACCATGTCTTGTCCAACTTTTGGTCTCTCTGCAGTCAAGTAGCTCCAGGTTCAAGCCTGGACTTCTCTGTCAAAGAATTTATGGGGGCAGATGTGCCAGAAAGATCCCCCACAAAGTTTTCCTCTTACAATTTGCTCAAAGATCTTTCTCATTTTCACAAGTGTTTCTGCTCATAAGTCAGCTGGAAACCCAGAAGAGACAGGGACAAGTTTTAGAGAGAAGATCTGGTCCCATATCTCTGCTTCAATATCATTCTCTGAGAGACGTTCCCTAGAAAATATGTTGCTCTCACATCTCCAGCCAACATCTGGCCTGAGAACCCCTGCTATACAGATATGAACACAGTCCCAGTCTTAACGCATTGCTGAACTTCCCACTGAGGAGGAGGAAAATGTTAAAAAAGGGAGGGATGTAACAGTGCCTTCAACTCTACCAGTACAGATTTATGACCCTGCTGAAAAGATGCTCCAAGATCTGCTGCAAGATAATCTTTGTTGGTTCCCTAGAAGTAGCTTTTAAATACAACCACTCCCACACTGGAAAGGTGTGCTCTACATTCTGCACACAAATAACGATGGAAATAGAAAAAATGAAAATAATATGTGCAAAGTATACGTCCAGGTAACCCCTAAGACTCCCTATCTTTTCTTAAAGTTATGACCTTCATGGACAGAAGTGCCAAGTGTATGCATCCCTTGCCAAGAATGTGCAACAGAGTTTAGAGCACTGGGACACTGGAGGCCTAATTGTCTTCCCTAGACTGCCTCTCATCTGCTCTTCTCTTTGTCAAGCCTCTCCACTTTCCTCTACATGTAAAGTTTCAATACTAATAACACATACTTCTATTGTAAAGCATTAACATCTGCTAAAGCAATGAAAATATTCGTTCATATTAATAATAATAATCCGTGGTGCCTATTGGAAGCAAAAATGTACAGGAACAGAACACAAAGCATATAGCTGGAAATATAGCAGTTGGGAGAAGTGTCTGTGTCATGTGTTGTAAATATGGCAAACAGAATACAAAAGGCCCATTTAATTCACATGAGATTCACCACCCCTTCTATACCACATTTGATGCTGATTTATTTGAATTGAGATGGCAAGAAAACCTCCTCTCACTGTTTTTTGATGCATTTTGAGTTTAGTTTTCTTTTGTTTTTAATCAAGCTCAAGCCCTGTGAGTAAGAATTCAGTAACACATTGTAAATCACATTTTGCATGTTCTGTGACTTTAGATGCGATAGTAAAAGATAATACTGTATAATTCACATGTGGCTGGTTTGTCATTCAGGCACCACATGTCAGATTCTCCCTCTACACAGCTGAATGTGTGAGCAAAAAGGCTGTAGAGACTGCAAATAACATGATTTTAAGTCCCTGTAATTAGAATGTTTTGGTTATTGCTGAAAAAATTCCAAGTCTTATGAGTACAAGCCTAAGCCATTTTTTTAATAATCTTTGAGTCAAATTCAATTTATCATGAAACTTTTCCAAAAGAGGAATTGACAAAAAAGCCCAAAAAAATAACAACCAACCAAAACAAAATAAATACACAGTCAGCAATCAAACCTTTCCCCAGTAAATGGTAGAGAAAAAATATTTCAAAGCAAAAGTGTGATGTCCCATCATCCTAACAGAAGGTTTCTCAAAGCTTCACATACGAAATAAACATCTAAGTAAAACTTTTTCAACAATATAATGTTATTTTTAAGGTGTCAGGGATTGTCACTGGCTACAGTTGCTTAAACAAGGTCTAAGAAAAGTCCCTGTCCTAAACCTACTCAGTAGTCTTTGGAGAGAAATAGGTTAATTGCAATCCAAAAAAGCAACTTTTCTATGTTGTCCCTAAGAGAGTCTCAGTTAAGGTGTCTACACCATAGGTGTAACTCACATCACTCATGGACCTACCATTTACCAAAATAGGGCCCCAAATGGTCTGACAATTGACTCACATCATAATGCAAAGAATAAGTACTGTTTTATAGTTTTATACATCCCAGTATGCAAAACAAACAGCTGTTCTCTCATGTGCAACAAGAAAGGCCTGGTTTCTTATTCTGAAAGATAGCCAAGCTCCTCATGTGGCTTCACTTTCACTACCTACCTAATCACTCACACAAATTTCCCTAAACAGCCTACTGCAGAAGGAAGAGTCACGGCATTGCTAAGGACACGTCAGTTCACAGGGCCTTTCAGATAGACGCAGAATGGAATGAAGGATGATCATCCTTTTCCTTGAAGACATCCACACCAACCACTCTCCAAGATCTCTCTAGCTGGGCTTTGCCCTGATCCCATGTATTGCTATGTTGTCAGCTACCAGACAGCTTTGTAACATTAATTTTGGGTTTTTTTGAGTTTTCTACCCTTGAGGTTCCAGTGGTTAAGGATGTTGAAACCCCAAACAACTTAAAAAGAGCAAAGCTCTTGTGTCCTAAATGATAATGGAATAGCCTTCATAACTAGAGAAATGGATATAGCTACAGAGAGGGTACATTTTCGTATAATTTTGTGTACACGTTGCATTAAATATGTGTGTATATATTATGCATAAATATATATAAAATTACATGTATTTGATACGATGAAAGAAAAGAACAAAAAGTCTTGCATATAGTTGGTACCACTGAAGAAGGACTTATCTGAACAGGTTTACATGAAAACATGCCTACTTTTACTTCTTCAGAGCATGCAGAAAGTTTGGTGTCACTACCCTTTATTGCAAACAGAGGAATGACCAGTTATGGATTTATTAGGAATTTTAAAAACCATTTCTCCTTTCTGGTGTATTTTGAGTAGAGTACTAGCACTTGGAGGTATGATTTGAAGGTATGATTTTTACTAGTAGTGTAGATGATTCATCATCTGCTGTTTAAGAAGCAACAAAATAAAATTAATTTTGCAAAAGTCTGTACTAAAAATGAACTGTAACAGAATCTGTCCATAACTATTGATGATCTGCTTTTCCTTTTAAAAGGATACATCAGGTTAGTGTCATTTTGTCATGTGTCTAAGAAGCAAAGCCACAGCAGAGGAAAACATTATTACAGGTTTATTATGTCTCAAAATATAGAAATATATTCCAACAGCATATTTTAAAGAATAATATAACAATAATCTTCAGCTTCTTAGTCTCAAAATGGTACACCATTATTTAAAAATATATCACTTAATGTACCCAAAATTTAGTATCCATCAAATTCCATTTAGAATAAATTGAGTTCAAAAAAGCATATCCACCTACCCAATTTATACAAAAAAATGGTAATTTTTTGAAGACAACAGAGGAGTTTAACTTTTCTAAAATGATAATTCAGATGCAGACCTTTTTTCCTATACATTCTTGTGCATGAACTACAGCTAAATGTAGATATGTAGGTAATGTCAGTATAAAGTACAGATAGGAGTGTAAAATGGAACTGTTCTATTAAGAGGAAAGAGTTCCCAAGGCTGAAATCAGAACTGCTAATTTTTTTTTTCATTGATTGTATGCAAAGAATAGATTTATGTATTACTCCAATAGCAAGATAAATTAGTTTCTGCAAAAAAGACAGCTGCCTATTCACATGCATACACACAGTCACACACATGCTGATTTTATCAGTCTGTAATCATCTGAGTTTTCTGAGATGTTTTAAATAACCAGAGAAGTCAGATTTTACATGAACAGTCTGTCTAAGAAGAAACTTATAAATCCTACCCATTTTTAGCAGCTCTTGGAGAATGGTTTAAGGGAAGCATTTTTAATGAAGGCAGTTCATGATAAAAGCATATGTTATAACTAGCCATGTAATAGAGTGAAAAACTTTTCTGTTTTCCCATTTTCATAGCACTAAAACAAAGGGGTGCTTAAAGACATTAAGTGTAATTAACTCAAAATAAATCTGTGTGTAGTGGTGATGGGAAAGGTAACTTGTAATTGGTTGTGTAATTCATAGCCAAAGGATTTAACTTGAGGCCAAAATTTATTGGAATTAAAAAGTTATTTAAATGAATTTAAGAACTATTAAATTTACAATACTTAATGCTAAATAAACAGAAAAGTATCCAATATTGAATCTTATTATTTAAACCAATCCCCACCTGATAGAAAAGCAGATGGGACTGCAAGTAGGCTGCAAGTTACCCAATATCTTCTTATGAAAGGTTTTTTTAATGTTTTCCTGAGAACAGCCACCACCAGGGATAAGATTTTTTATTAAATGAGTAACAATTACTGCACCCCATGTCTTCCCTTGCACACTCATAAAACACATCCAGAAGTGGGAGCTAAATAAAGCAAATCTCTTCCATACTCTGAATTCTGTATACTTCGTGTATATAGTAACTTGTAATGGGAAGGCTTGTGTGGTTTTTTTGTTTGATTTTGGCTTGTTTTACACTATTATAAAAATACCCACCAGGGCAGCGTCATAGATAATAGCTTGATATGATTTGAGGTAAGAATGTTGTAGTTCAATTTTTAGGGTTAAATTGGAAAGTCATAGGTAGAGGCAAGAGTCTGTCTACACAGAATTTCTGAAACCTGGAGCTTTTTGCAAACTCTGCAGCTCACAAGCCAAAAAGTAACATACTCCTCCAGTTACACTCATCTTGTTAAAGAAAATCGTTATAACAATTATGTGCAATTTTTTCACTTCTATTTTTTATCTGCAATTAATTTACTTAAGCAGTGTTCAACATTTCACTTTTTCTAATGGAGCTGAACTTCTAACAGAAAAAATATGTTTAGCTGAGCAGTTTTGTTTAGTTTTCCTCCTGTGCCTTTTTCTGAATAAATACCTTGCCACAGTTTTCATTGGCATAATATGAACAAATGCATTTTAATTCCTCTAAGATTACAAAGAAGTTACAGAAGTTCTGGAGTCTCTAGCTTTAAAAAATTCTATACAAAAATGCTTTACTTTACAATATTGAAGAGAAATGGGATAAAGCAGACTTCAGTATGGTCAACTGAAAAAATTAATTTGTGAAATTCTACTGCATAGTGAGGTGACCCATTAAATAAATGGTTCTGAAATTTTGCTCATACAAAAGAAACTATATATTTTTAAATAAATAAAAGCTACTATATACATTATACTGTACAATTAAATGAGAGATGACAGGAAATGGAATAAATTTAGGCCTGCCTTTTCATCAGCAATGCTCATATCTTGACTTTATTACAATTTTGAATAAAGCCCTCTGCTTTAGATTATTTTTTTTTATTTTAGTGGCAGCCACATGAACGCACCACCATATTCCTGTATTTTTTTAAAATAACATTGGAACTGTCATCAAAGTAGAGCACGGAGATTGCATTCAGTTTTGTTGGTGCACAGCATGGCTTTGGTACATGATCGGGGAACATCAAGTGAACCTGAAAGACAGATAAATACATAGCTCATATATCAAACAGAGAGGTGCAAGGACAATTCAGTGCAAAACATGTCTTTGCAATTCAGCAATGGCTGTGGTCACAAATTTTCCTCGGTTAGTGACTTTAAAGTACGGCTTACCTCTAGCACATTTTTCTGATTTCGATTGCATGGGCAGAATTATACAATAAAAGCAGATGGAGAGATAAATGAGAAGCAGCCAAGACAGAAAGTTGGCTTTCAGATGCAATTTAGAGAATTGGAGTTAGGCAGCTGCTCAGGACAACATTTAAATGTATTGTCCATACCATCTTTGCTGAGGGCAGGCCACACCATGAAGCAAAGGCTCAAGCCCCAGGTCTCACCAGGACCCCAGCATGAGCTAAAATGCTTTCCTGCACTGGGGGCTCAGTGTGGAGGAAAATCTATTGCAGACAGCAAAGGTTGTGCAGGCAAAGCCTCATAACAAAACTGTTTTCAGCCTATGAAATGGTAAGATGTGAGGTTGCAGACAGTATGAGTGCATTTTAAGGTCTTATCTAGGTATCAGTGGACCCAATTCTACTTCTACTGAAATAAAAATCAGTTCATAAGGTGGGTGCCAGCTGGACAGAATATTTGGGGCAGGGGCTGAGGCAGAGAAGTCTTAATGTTCATCAGGCTGACATAAATTAATGAAAGGTCAAAACGAAATAAAACTATTTTGAAAAGTGTCCCAGAACAAACAAGATCTAGTGGAAATAAAATGGGGGAAATACAAGTTCTTCATACTTGGAAGATGGTTGGATGTAATATTCTACACATGCTGAAGACTTGGAAACTGGGGAGGCCAGAGAAGAGGGTGTTGTAATAGAGAGGGCAAGAGATTATTAAGGCATGGATAAAGACTTCAACAGTAATAGGTTCTGTTTGTATGTCAAGTCTTTGCAAATCTGTTAGAGCCATCTGTCTTGTAGTGATATAAACGCAGAGCCTTTGCCAGACAACCGAGAACAGTCTATCAGGAAACGATTTTTACATAACAGTTACCATGAGAAGGTCTTTTGAAATGAGCAATAATAAATCCTGAATTAGCTCTTTTGTAACAGTTTAGGCACACATTTAAAAACTGTTTAACAAATGAATAGCAAAGCACTGAAGAAAAAAATGATTGTGCCTGTCCTGGGCAGATGTTTGTCCATCCATAAATCCTGGATCCCACCAGCCCCTGCCACCCCTGATGGAAGATCCATGGCCCCACAATATCCCCGGAAGTGATGTTCACAGCCTTTTCAAATGTTTACCCCAAATTCAGTGCAAGCCAACCTAATGATCCACTGCCTTGCACAACCAGGAAGTCAATGCTACCCCTGTGCCTGTTCTGAGGATGATGCAGGAGAGAAGAAAGTTTACAGAGCTCATTAAATGCACCCTATTGTTTATTTATATGCATCTGTATTGTCTGTTTGCCTGAGTTCAGTTGCGGAAAAACAAGAGAGAGAGAGAGAGAGTGAGCTACTGGCCCATATTCTTGTTACAAAAGAAAATAAAAAAGAATCAGTAAAGTCTGGAGGGGTACCAAGGAATAGTCACTTCCCAACCCAAAGAGGAGGCTTTTTCAGAATGGTATAATCAGTATGGCCAGGAGCTGACTGCATTTGGATTTGGGTGGAGCATGTGAATAATTGCTTCCCAAGCCATCCACATATGCACACCTTGTGTAAATCTGAATTTTGTATAATTTAAACCAGAAAGCATTCAACTACTGTTATCTCATCTAATTTATGTACAGCTAAAATGTAATTGGCCTCATGATTTTTTGGCTGCACTGAATGCATGTACGATACATGCAAAGGGAGACATACAATTCCAAAATGGCCATAAAAAGAGGAAAAATTAAGTATCCAATTTAAAAAATAGGACAAACTACACACATTTCTTAACAATGGGAAAATAACCATTTTTGGACAGGAAAGGCACACAAGAGAAAGTAGCACTGAGCCAACTCTTATTTAACAGTCCATAATTGCAGGAGGGAACCCTCACCTGGGAATCTCAGTGATACTGGCAACTTTTCTGGACAATGTTTGCATAATATTAAACTCTTGCTTTGCTGACCTACTTCTTTTCAGCTCAGGGCTGCAGATATGCTGTTCTTCATTTGTCTTCTAGGAACGTTGCTATATTCCTTGCCAACTGGCATTTTCTGTTCCCTTTCACCTGAACTCCTTCACACACTTCTACTTATTTTCAGCCTCTGACATTTTGCCTTCTTTTTGTAATCTTGCTGACTGGAATTCTAGTACAGAGGAATAATGTTGCATTGGTGGCTGGACTTGCAGAAGGTGAGTAAATGAAAAATTGGATGGAAGGGAAAGGGTTTCAGCACATGCTGAGTTTTTGAAAATGTCCCTCTCATGTAGAAATACTTGGCAATTTTCACAAACGGAATTTGTTTTCCATGAGAAAGAAATTAGATTTTTT
>VXBB01024393.1:0-11757 GCA_013399915.1 Illadopsis cleaveri
TTGTTAGTGTTTTCACACCAATCGCTAATTACTTTCTTTTACACATTTTGCTATTGTGCGGATTTTCTTAACTAATCGTATAACAACACACAAACCTACAGTACTTAACACACAAACCTTAAAACTTCTTACTACCTTTATAACTACTTCTATATCTGAACTTTAATCTCTGAAACTTTTCACTACCTAGCTTAACCTAGCTTGCTTCTGCTTAAACTACAAATCCATATTGTTGGTTCTGGTCTCTAAATCTGGAAGCCTCTTCCAAGATTTTAAATCAAACCCTGTATTCATTTCTGTGTCTGGACCTGAAGGCACAAGGTTTTGAGAAGATATTTTGGGGTTCTTTTGTGTACTGGGGTATTTACTTGAACCCAAATACTCTGTTGTAATAAATTTCAATTTTTGAAATCCTGTCTTTCACTACAGAGTCACAAGAAGTCTCCTTCACTTTCTCAGAGCCCACATAATTCGCCATCCTCCTACAGGGATAGGAAACATATACCACAGCTTAATCAAATAAACATTCTTCCCTCTTCTTTGGAGACAACTGGGACAGCAACATGGGTCTTTTGCAGATATGTTCCCAGAAACAGACAGTTTCTCATCCTGGCATGTATTTATACATGATTTAAACTCACACACAATTACAGTGTCCATTTCTGGGAGAAGATATCTATGGCAGAAGGTGCTTTTCATGGCTCAAACTTTAGTCTTCAAAACATCTTGTGTGAATCATTGAGCCTGGGGCTAATGGCTGGGAATACTTTTTTGACTTGCTAACAAGCAGTTAATCTGTCATCTCCATGTATAATATTCTGCTGACCTAACTGCCTTACCCAGCCATCCTGCAAATGTTGGGTTTGGTACTGAAGTTCTTTTAAAATCCATCATGAATGTGAAGTAATATTATTTGTGCTAATGAAGTTTTGCATTGTCTAAATACTGTGACAGGCAATTTTTCTCCTAACTGTATCACATTTAGTGTCACCTACTCTGTTCTTATCTACTGAAAGGACAGAGGCAATCAGAAATTTCAAATGAATTAAAGCACCCCACATTCATATAATGAATATATTGCTTTTAAAATACTATATGTTTACTTCAGTTTCACCTCAGAGATATTTTAATTCTCTATGGTCAAAGAGAAAAAAAAAACAAAATCACAGCAGGAATCTTGCTGCTGCAAAGGTAGACAAGAACATTTGCCTTGTAATCATACATAAAGGTAGAAAATTATTTAAACATACTGTGTCTTCTAAAGCTCAGCTATGTCTCTTCAAATCATCTCTGCCAAAATCTTATTTTTTCATTATAACCACTTTCTAAGGTTTCGACCTCAGCTAAAACTTCCCCTTGTAACTTTTGGTCTATTAACTCAGATTCAGTCTATGTGAGCTAATATTCAAACAACAACTGCAATAGAAAAGTATCACTTCTATGTTATAAATCATGTTTTCTTCACACTGCAGGAATCTTTGGACACTGTCTCAGTGACTATTTCAATGCATGTTATGTCATTATATCACTGGCAGGTAGTTAGCACATCCTTGTTTGAAGCCACACTATCTCAATTATCTCACAGACTCAAATGTTTCATGCTCCTTTGCAGACAGGGCTGTAATTGGACTGCAGGCACATAGCTTAAACCCAATAAAGAATCCACTTTGGGTGCTGCCTAGGATGTTCTATTATATCATATGAATACTCTTTACATGGTCTCTTTATTTTAGGCTTTTCTGAACAAGTAAAAGCCTAACAAGTAACAAGTGGAAAGAAAACTCTCTGCAGGTTCAATTTCAAGCATATTAGGTTACTAAATACTTTTGGCATATTTTGTATTTTGCCAAAATTCAATCAGATGAACTGTGCAGATTTTGAAAGGTTTCAAAAACAGTCTCATATATATATACAAGTGCAGGATACTAGCATCTACATTTATTTAAGGTGCTTTGTGCATAAATTTTCCCCCCAAAATATCCTGGGCTTTGTCCTTTTAATTTATTTAGTATTATATAATATGTATCTTGTTTACCTACAGTTGCTATAGAAACTGTATATTATTGAATATTGGACAACATCTGGTAAACAGGATACAAATAACACAAATTGTCACTGTCTTCAGCCAGGTATTGGATATATACTTTTACAAAGTATATTTTATGAAAAATACATCTAATCCTACTGTTTCCTGGAGGAAAGCTCTTAATGCTTATCTGTTTTCTCCACAAGCTCCCTTGCTGCCAACTATATAGCATTGTCCTCTAGAAGAGAAGTTAATGAAACAAATAAGAATGCATATTACTTGAATACTGCACAGGACATTCACACAAGTGGAATAACTACAGGGGAAGAAAACCTGCACTTGTATTTTTTTAACATCCAACCCAGCAAGCATGGCATATTATTGAAATTACTTTCTTTCTTTCTTTCTCACTCTCTCTTTCTAAACCATTTGATTTTCGTATAGCATGCTCATCCTTCCTATACCCCATCTTAAAGAAAATATAAACACATGAAAGCAATTATGGCAAGCTACATGCATTTAATTTGTAAAACTGTCAGGAGAGAGTATACAGGAGAGAGTATAAGTATTTTCTTGTCCATGAAATTTCCTATCTAGGGGAAGAACACCTTGAATAAGCATCTCAACACCCTTGTCGTGTACTCTCCTGTCATAAGATTCAATGTAGCTTTTGTAAATGTAAATGTTCTCAATTAAATAATGTATTACAAGATGCTGAGGTCAACAACACCTACAACAGTACCAATGTGTTGTGTTCCCTACAAACTTACTAATCATTGTACTACATTACTACAGGAGAATAATTTTGATTAAAAACTAAGAAGTTTTCAAAGATATGTTTTAGGCCATTTACAAAACTGCAGTCACTAGGATGAAGCGCTGCTAATTCTATCTCTAGAGCCATAAATACAAAACACCAAACTGAAAGACATCTTGTGTTGATATGTTACTGTCTTGTCCCCCTTACCTCTCTCTGACCTGCTCCTTTACCTTTTCTGGAATCCCATCATTAGCTGGGCACACTGCAGGCGAGATTTCTCTGCCTGTACTTCATGCTTACATGGCATGAACTGTCTCTTAGTCAGATGTTTCTGTGGTGGGCCCCAAAGGCAAAAGGTTTGCCAGTGGGAGAGAAACAAAATTTTATGTATTTTCTATTAATTCAGGGCAGCCTTGATCCCCAAAGCTTAGGGAATCCCTAAGGCTATGCCAATATGTATTGAAGTCTCAAAAGGCTTCCAGATACTTAAAGAATGCATCAAACTAAAAGTCCCTTTGAAAAAGGCTATACTCTCTGCATCTCTTCCTGCATCTGTGGGTGGAAGAGAAGAACAGAGAAGGAGCTTAGCTCAGGAATGAAGGTATTTACTAGTCCTCTGTACATTGTCATAATCTCCTGAAAGTATATGGACAATATAGTAGTTGGTCCTTGATATTTTTTCTATCATTACACAAATATGATTGAAATAAAACAAAACTAAACCCTACATACTGTTACTGCCTCTAAATAAATGACATAATTGATATATAAAAGTATAAGATTTGATTTTTATTAGTCTTTCATGTCTTTTTCTCCTTGATCTTACTGTCTTTCAGATATCACAAAAAAAAAGTATTCCACTAATAAAGGAGAAAATTACTTACCAAAATGTCTTTTTACATGAAGTTTGCTGTTATCAGTAGGATTTTCTTTCATTTTGTTTGATTTAGCTATAAACCCCTTGTTTTTAAAAGGCATTATCATGATCTGTTAGGCATAAAATGTTCTTTTTACTTATAGTTAGTGAAGAGTTTGGTTTTATTTTTCATATCCCAAATACTTTTATACTCCAATATATTAAGTATCTTCCTAATTTTCTCTTTTCCTTTGTGAAAATAGTGGGTTTTAGTGAAACATAAGGTGACTGAAGACTGTGAAAGTAAACATACATGCTATTTATACATAGAAAGTGATGCTTTTTAAATGGTAGAAATCAGGTCCAAGTTGCAGTCTTGACAGCAGAATAATTCTGTCATGGAATGCTGACATCCAAAATGAAGAAGCCAGAAGGAGAAAAGAAGGATGGAAAGAATGTATGAAGAGCAGTAGCAGCAATAAACTAGCATTCTGTAGTGTTCAAATGCAGAAGTTATCATGTATAAATAGTAAGGTTACCAATTCCCCCAGCATTACTTTCAAACGACAAGCAACAACACAATAACAAGTCAGGAAGAAATATTGTCTTAGCACAGCGTACATGTATTTAAAATATTGGCTTGCATCTCTCTTATGACTATCTAACTGAGCACATGGAAAATATTTATTGCTTGGAAACACCTGAAAGTTTCTGATTGGAAATTTTAAGCTGAAGTCATTGAGGAATTGGGACATTTTTCAAATAGAAATTCAGACCTAGTAAGTTTTTAAAATGACTCAGAGATGCTTCCAGTTTACAAGGTTTTTGTGCTCTATTCAACTTCATTTGTTTACTTCTGCTGTTCTCCAGTCTTAACCAAGCAGTTACATAATCCTGCCAGAATCTGAAATCTCCCTATTGAGCTAATCTCAGAACATCTCCATGCTCTCTCTGCTCTTTGCAGTTTAAATAATTACTCTATTGCAGTGCATTCTGACTTTGTGTGGGAGGCACCATCAATTATTCAAAATTGATTATTGTCTAGTTTGTCTGATTTTGAGATCTCATCTGATGTTATATGCCAATAACTTTTAAAAGTCTCCTCTATTAATACAGACTTAATGGGCAAGAGACAAGTGTAGACTGGATGTCTGAAGTTCTTTCATCATACAAAAACATTGATTAGACTTGCTGAATTTGAATGCACTGAAATGAAGTTTAATTTATCATAACAACAGCAGAATTTTCAACCTCAGAAAACAGGGGTAGGAGTGAATTAAGAGGTTACCCAAATGGCTTTAGTAACAAAATTACCTTTTTTGCATTCTACAGCAGTTATTTACAGCTTTAGTCATTGTAATTCTCTACTGAAAGCACACACAGGTAGTTAATCAATAGTTCCATTTAGAAGAAAGGGAAACAAATGCCCATATTGGGATGTCAACACACTGCTAAAATAATGTCGAACTATGAAAACCATAGTTTTTATCTCTGCACCTTAAAAGCAGGTACCTGGCCTGTCATCACAGAGGTGGACCTGATTTTTTAATAAATCTTTGCTAACCACTTAATATAGATTCCTGCACAGCAGTGATTAAAGATGAAAACAGGACCAGAGTATCTTTATCCATGTGATCAGAAGGGTCAGCAATGTGAGTTTGCATATATCTAGTATTTCAGAAACTGCAATCTTCATGACAGCTTTTTTAAGCACAGATTTCACAGTATCTTTTCAGTACTCCTAATTTGTTTCCTGCCTCCCTGCTGTAATAACTTGGATGACAATTAACCATTGGATTACATAAATATAAATATTACAGGTATATTAGTATTTTAGCATAAATTAGTAACTATACATAATATCCATTTAATATCAGATATCAGGTATTTATAAAACAGATAGCATTAGATACATATATATTTATGCCATAAATGAATATATGTAACAATTACTATGGTGCTTGTATCTTCTTTTACTCTTTATTCCTTTTGCTCTAAAGAGAAGTCAAACTAAGGCAAAGAAGGAAAAGCATTATTATGCAATTTCAGAGGGGTTTTTTTTACCACACAGAATCATATGATCACAGAATTTCTCAAGTTGAAAGAGATAGGAAAAAATAATCTCCCTGCCTCTCACAGAACTACCTATAAGTAAACCAGGAGTGTAAATATGACCAGAAGCATTGACCAGATGCTGTTTGAACTCTGATGGGCTTGGTGCTGTGGGGAGCCTGTTCCAGTGCTCACCCACCCTCCCGTAAGGAACCTCTTCCTAATATCCAGTCTGAACTTCCCCTGACACAGGTACCTACCACTGGTCACTAGAGAGAGGAATTAATACCTCTCCAGCCACTGTCACTCTTTGGGGAAGCAGCAGACCACTTGTTTAGATGAGTCACCTCTTCCCAAGAGTCATTCTACTACAAAAAGACACCCAAACACACATACATATATGCAAAAAAAAAAAAAAACAACAAAAACAAAACACCACCAAAAAACCAAACAAACCAAAAAAAAAACCCAAAGCCAAAAGCTGTTCTGTTATTTCAGGTGTTTAATCCAGGGTGAATTCAGAGCTTGTTCTTACTACTTCATTCACTACTTCATTCACAAGACTGAGAAAAAATGGAGCAGTGCCTTAATGGAACAGATGGGGGTCTTCAAACACAAAGAACAGAAGGTGAAAGATGGGCAGGCAAGCTGTTTAAATAGACACCCTCTTGGGGAATCACACAAGTTTAATCTTGGAACAAGCCAGTGCTGACCAAAATGAAAAAGCAGGACTCGCTAGCTGAAGTCAGGTACTCATGTGGGTCATCACAGAAGGTAGGTAGCCTGTAACAAATGCTCAGCAACAGATCTAGAAGACAGACCGAAAAGATCAGTATTTATGTTAATACAGTAATCATTACACATCTTACACTCAGCACTGTGTGTAAGGAGCAGAAGTGCCTGAGCAGATAGGGATAGCAGTCTTATAAAAGGCCTTGCACTCTGTCACATAAAGACCAGAATATTATCTTTTAAGAGCCTCACTTTTATACAAATTTGTCATTTGTGTAATGCTGAACTTTACTCAGCTTAAATATTGTGAATTGTATCCTAAGGACATAAAAGAAATCTTTGCACACCTTTCCCTCCACTCACTGTACAAACAATCAATCAAAAATCCCCAAGCCATACCAAACTACACAAAACAAACAAACAAACAAAAACAAAAAAGAGGAATTCAATGCAGTGCTGGTTAACTGAACAAACATGTGCATATACATATCTGAAACTAAAATGCCCTTTGATGTAGAACATCATCCACTGCAGCATGAATGGGTTCTACTGCAGTCACCATGCAGTGAATCCCTTACTGTAATAAGCACCCACTTCAAAATCTTCTTGGAAAAACATTATTATGCAGAGTTACAAATCATTATTATGCAAACCCTACCTCAGAGATAGTGAAAAAAAGAGAAAATAGGACCTTGATATCATTTTATGTGCCATACTGTTATACTTTTTCATATGCATTGGAACTCTATACAATGCAGAGGAGCAGGCATTGAAATCCCTGCCTTTAATGCTACCTAATTTAGACTCTTTTAAAGCAATGAGTGTAGATTCGCCATCAGGGCAGCAGGGACAGCTTTGGAGCTCTGCACAGTGTAAATTGAACTGCCTCCCAGTAGAATGCTTACCACTATTAATAGCAGCTCCACTACCCTGACACTGCTCAGGCATTGCACACTTCAATTGTATTTCAGAAGGGCAAACAACTGTATATATCAGTCAGCTACATTTCCTTTTTATATTACACCTCATTGAAAAACTCTGAGCCATCTAACATGAAATATTAATTTCCCGTCTCATTTCCCAAATCTCAGGGACAATATGGCCCTGAAGTTTAAGGATTATAGTGATTCAACTTATGAATAAAAATAAAACAGAATTTTGCATAAGGCATTGTTTCCTTATGCACTTACTTTGTCACCTTTGTCATCTATACTGAGTGCAATAGCAAATATGGACTTGTGTGTCTAGTTATCCCTTATTTAAATAGACAGACTGCTTATGCAGGGCAGGTCAAAAAAGTCAGTGTTGGACCCTGCAGAGAAATACTTTACATATGCAAATAGATCTGCATAGTATTTACAGCAATACAGTAGGCACTACTCTGACAATTCATATGTTTTCTAAACTGGCACTACTCCCTTGGCTTCAGAGAAATTACCCCTTATTTATCTGCATGTAAGTGAAATGCGAATCAGATTTACTCTATTCTTTTTGATAAAAAACTACTTTTAGTTCTCCAGTTAATCTATGGAGTGAGTGGTTCAGTTTTGCAGTTTCCCCAAATAATGAAGGGAGATTTTTATGGAGTTATTGAGCTTTCTCTGAAAAGCTTTCATCAGGTAACTTGGGAATCCAGCGTTAAAGAGCTAAAAATGACATCTGCATTGGTTTTTATCCTCTTCCTAGTTTTCAAGGGAAAACATTTACTTGGAAATAATTTACATATTTGTCTCAATTTCTGTGAAAGGACCATCTATTTCCCCACTATCTTTGTGAGGATTATCTAGCACACTATCAGAAGTAAAACCTACATATAACAAACCTGACATTTACCTGGCCTTATAATAAAAGTGATCACAGCATCTGTTTATCCTAAATCTTTCATTTTGCCTCTTTCTCACATGCTGGTAAAATTAAGATAGGCTTTGTACACCTCTCTGAGGTAACCAAGTACCAAATCTCTTAGGAATGAGACCCTCAGGTTAATTCTAGATATATTAACCAGCAGCAGGCAACTTTGCACTAGAGTTTTATAGGTTAAAAACAACCTCCAACTGGAAAATAACAAGCTTCTAGTGCAGCACACACACTGATTGATTACAATTAACATGAAACTACACTGAAAAGTGGATATCCTTACTCTGAAACAGCTTCAATTTCCAGATGGTCTTATTAAGATGTAGCCTCGAGTATTGCTAATTACATGACTGTAGTCTTTGGACCCAATCCTCAGATGGCACAGTCTCATAGCTAGGATATTGCTCTTTATATTTAAACAGTATTTAAATGAGGACAAATCTTACAATTTCTTTTGTTCTTCCTTAAAGGAATATTGACTTGGAGTTGTTTCTGATTGCTACTGACTCATATGGGAAAAAGCATGGTGTCAGAATACACTGACAATTCTTCTTGAAATGCTTGTGCATGCACAGAGACATAAAAAGCAAACATAGTTCAAATACTAGGTACTTAAATTCATCAACTGTTATATAGTCTTCAGTTCTTACATAGTGCCATAAAAGTAGCACTGGATTCATCCTTGAGAGGACGCTGTATTTCATCTCTCTCACAGTGTGAGGTTTTACCTGTGTGTCTTCTAGCTGGTTTTTGGTTTGGTTTCGTTGTTTCTGGGCATTGGTTTTTTTAGTTTTTTATTTATTTATTTTGTAAGTGCCTCATACTCTAGAAAATCCACAGAAAAGTTGTTTGAAGGAATAATCAACATGATGTCAGATGTAGGGGGTGGGGGATGAAAAGAATGTAATAACCATATTTCTGGGGATTGTCCCATTGTCTGACCACATAAAATGAGTACAGGGAATCTGGAATTGAGAACACAAAAAGATGATCGCAGACATCTGCAGGAGGACCTGGTCAGGCACAGGTGCTGTGGGTGACTGGCAGTCAACTTTAGCAATAGATACAATGAAGATGTACCTGTAACAACTCACCAGACCTCATTAGATATTTCAAAGCCAACTAAGAAACAAAGGAAGATGAGAAATATTCTCATATGTTTAAGTGTAGTCTTACTAAAGGTTTTGGTAGTTCAGTTTTCTTGTTAATCACTGCTGTGTTATCTACAGTTTCAAAGTCTTTTATAATCTTTCTGATTTGTAAGAAAAATAAGTAATATAAAGAAACCTTCCTTTTCTTTGTGGTCACTGGATATTCAACTGCTCTTGCAATACCCTGCACCACAGTTCATTTTTCTAGGACATGCACAAAGTTTTTTAGGCGCTAATGGTAGAGGAGGAAAAGAAGTACCTTACATCGACAAGCCTGAACCAAGTACAGCTCCAGGGACTGTGGAAAAATTGCCTAAACCCTCAGGATTTATGCAAGGGATTTCTAAGTGTATTCTTGGCAAACTTGACATACATGAAACCACATAGGTCACACTGAATTTTGTGGTTTCTTATCATACACAGAGCAATGACTCAGTACTTATGCTTTTCAAAGCCTAACTTCAGTAATCTTGAATATTTCTTTCCTGTTTTAAATAGAACAGTATGGCTTACAATCATACCAGAGAATTCATAGCCAAATCTGCCCTAAATCCCAGCAGTCTGGCAGTTTCCTTCTTTTTTTCTGTACTCCCCTGGAGGACTGCAATTTCTGTATTACCATTTTCATCAATGTTTCCAGATTTAATGGGCAAGATGACTCATCCAGTGTTTAAGTTACTACAGTATCAAGTTTTAGGACAGAGAAGCAGGAATTTTTTTCTAACTTGCACACTATAAAGACAATTTTCTATCATAGGGACTTGGTATTTCTTCCATTCTTTTTTGTAGTCACGCAAACTGTAAAGGAGAGGTAATGCAGCCTCTGAAAGATCACAGACAATCTGAAAGCTCCAGCTCAGTAACATATGTAGCTAATTGTTATCTTTGTTACTACAAGCAAACTACTTAGTACTGCCTGTAATACAGAAAATTAAAGGCCATATATAAAAAGAGGGTATGCAAAAGCCACCCCCTTCTGCAATAAAGAAAATGCGATTAATCACTATATGTGTTGCCAAAGAAAGATTTGCTTGTGGTAATTATAGAAAAATATAACCTTCCATGGGCAGAAAAGAGAGTAATAGAATGAGAATAAAAATAAGCATTGGAGCACAGCAGATGCAGGAATACTATTGCAAAGTCCTTAAGTTATCAAAGTGCCCTTCCTGGCTGCTTTTTCCAATCCTTCTAATCAGTTGGAGATTTTTGTTTATTTATTTATTTCCATCTGGAACAATGGTTGCTATCAAGGACAGCAGACCCAGAATACCTCTTTTTAATAATAAATATCATTCCACCTTGATGTATTTATCTCAAAAAATAAATAGTCAACTGATTAACATGTATTTAGAGAGGATCTATTTCTTTCCCTTTCCAGATAACTGTCCCTGACTTTTATTTGTTTGCTTTTGCCTCTTAATGCTCTTTCCTGCACTTACAATAAAAAACCCCTGCCCATTGTTCTTATGTTTGCATGTACTGGCTGTGGATAGTGCTAGCTGGCAGGAAAGCTGTTCAGTTTAAATGCATTTAAAGGCTTTTGATATTCAGTTTTTATTTAATTTTCTACTTAGAAACATATTTTTCTTGTTTCCAATGTGAAAACAAATAACAGTATGCACTTTTTCTTCTGTTGCCCTATGTGTAAGTTAAATAGAGGGTTGAGGCAGTTGAAGCACTCACTCACTTTGCATTAAAATAAAGTCCAGGTTAATGTCTATATAATAGAGAAGAAGATATAAGGTGTTCCTCCACTCCCCTACATGGTAAACTTGCTCATGTAGGGAAGACAGAAACATGTCAGGCTGATAATCCTAAATTACTGCAGGTAAAGGGAGAATGATTACGTTGAAAATGCAGATACATTGTCAAATTTCAACATTGACTTTTCTTGTATGACAAGAGCAACAGCCAGTCAGTGGTTTCTGTACCCACAGACTCACACCCTCTCTCAGCAACAAAAAAAGAAGTTAAAGCAAAAAAGCTAGAAAAATCAAAACGGATCTCAAATAAATACTTGCATTTAAAATATAATATGAAAACATAGAAGCCAAAGTAATTTTTAATGGGTTTGAAAAAGTTTCTCGAAAGAAAATTCATTCAAATTATGCATTGAACAGGAATCTTAAGTTAGGAATCGAATGCATCTGCCCCTGGTAGTTACTGTCACACAGAATCACAGAATCACAGAATCACAGAACGTGTAGGTTGGAAGAGACCTTCAAGATCATCGAGTCCAACCCAGCCCCAACACCTCAACTACATCATGGTATCAAGTGCCACATCCAGTCTCTTTTTAAACACATCCAGGGATGGTGACTCC